>CM041779.1:321894120-322097273 GCA_023374045.1 Limonium bicolor
AGCCTCCAATTCGTGCACCTACATGAAGAAGAAGACAAGTCAATTGACATTGAAAAATGAAAGGAATAAACTCACCTTTTCTCACCTTGTCTTCTAGCCAAAATAATTGCCTTGCCAACTCTTGCTTAGTCACTCCACATGGCCGGTTTTTAGGCTGGAAAAGAGATCATTTATTGAGCCAATCAACCATGAATTAAACTAAGGAAAAGAATTGTCAAATGACATTAAAAATTTGACAAAACAAAATCAATTTCCAAATGCCTTCTTTCATTTACGTGAGTGAGCTTCACTTTCTTCCTTGCCCTCTTCTTGCACGGTTTGGTAAGCTCCCTCCTCTCTCTTCTAGCTTCATCTTCTTCCTTTGAAGCTCTTAAGTCCATTAATGGAGTTTTAACTTCTATCTTCATCTTAAGGTAATTTCCTAGCATTTCTTGGCAAGTCTTGAAGCAAAACTCTTCCTAGCATATCAAGGTGGGTTCGGCCACATTTAGTTCTCCAAGGGGATTGTCCAAACCAACATTAAACCAAGGAGCATCTCAAGGTTATCTTAAGGTAGGTTTTAAAGCTTGAAAATCCTTAAAACACATTTTTGTGTGTAACCAAGTTCTACCTCTTCTAAGTCTCTTTCTTCTTCATTTTGATGAAGGAAAACTTGCTCTTCATCTACCTTTGGTGAGCCGAAATTATAAGAGGAAAAGTCTAAGGTAAAGTATTGAAAAACTACTTACAAATCTACTTAAGATCTTTGTTGAAGATCTAACTCCTAAACACCTTCACCTCTTGCATAAAACCGAAGAGGAGCATCAAGTTTACCTAGGAGAAAGCTTGGAGATTCAAGAAGAAGTTCAAGCACTTAACCACCTTTGTTAAGAAGTAAGTTACTAAGTAAACCCTTATATTATAAGCTTTGTTAAGCTTCTAAAAATGTACAAAAATTGTGTACACCTCTTAGGTTAAATAATACCGAAGCTATATGGTTTTATATGCCAAAAATATAACCTATAACATATAAGGAAAATATTTACCTTAAGACACATTTTTGTGTCACAAATTTTAGTTATGTTATATATCATTTATGCCGAATTATCAAGGGCAAAAGTTCTTTATTTTGAGCTTAGAATTTATATAAGACATTACAATAATTTATACATGAGTTATATAACTCCTATGAATTTATTATAATTATCTAGACATATAAATCCACTTTTATATACTATATGGTCACCAAATAAATATGGCCGAATGGTTTATGTGTTAAATGGATTTTAATGAGCTACTTAGGTATATAAATTTATATCATAAAGTTTGGTGAGTTAAGAATATTCTATTAGTGTCTAAATGACTAATTAATTAAGTTATGTGGTTAAATGTAATTTTTACAAAGTTTAGTGTACTTATATTAAAAACCGAGAGCTAAAGGGCTGTTTGGTGTAATTATAATATAATAAGGTTAGGAATTAAGTTTATGAATTTTAGATAATTTAAACAAGCTTTAAAATAACTTTATTAAGTTTTGGGCTATTATGTAATTTATAAAAGTTGCTATGAAAGTTTGGAGTTTAATATGTGGCGAGTTCATAATTAAGTGAATTAGGAAGTTCACTTTCGAATTTGGGGAATTAAATATTTAAACTATAGTTTATAAGTTATTATGTGACTATTATAAAGTTTTGGGGTGGAAATGTAATAATGGAAAGTTCTAGGCTAAAGCCGAATTAGTTTGGGTTAGTTTGGTAATTTAAGAATTTAGAGATAAATATTTAGCATTTATGGGGAATTAAAATTAAAACTATAGTTTATAAGACATTATGTAAAGATTATGAGATTTTGTGGTTAAATTGCAATTATAAGAAGTATACATATTTATGCCGAGATTTTGAGGGGCTAAGATGTAATTTTCGAAAGTTATAATATTTATAAGTTATGTCCAAAAATATTAGTGGTAGTTTTGTAATTTAATTAAATAAGGAATTAAGACCATGTTATATAAAGAGATTAGAATTTAAATGTAAAGTTTATGAATTAGTATGGTTGTTTGTAAATAACTGAAATATAAGTCTAGAATTTAGATTAAAATAGATATAGGTCCTACATGGATATTTGGAGGAATTTAGAAGAAAGAATCTTGATTAAAGGAATTATGGAATTAAAACTATGGTTTACAAGGTTATAAGGAATTAAAAGATAAACAATAAATATTATTTATGGTTAAAAAGGAGAATAATAAAACTATAAGAATTTTATGTCTATGTATGACATATAAATATAGTTAAGGAATTATAAGTTGTTATGTCACCTAGACAAATAAAATAAACAACAAATGCAATAAACACATATCTGTGCATTAAAGGATTTATAAATAAGTCAAAAGGAATAACAAATAAGTTATACATAGAATCATGAGGTGATTAAAAGAAATAAACCTCACATGAAGTAACAATATGAGATTTGTTAAAAGATCCAAAAGAATTATTATATAAGGGTAACATAAATTAACCCTCTCAGTTAATCCTATTCTAGGACTTTTTTTGAGCAGACGTTGACCGGGAATTTACAAGTAACAGTCTACGGTGAACGGTATGGAATTCTTGCAGTCTGCTTTCTACCGGATTACACCGGCTTGTGTGCTATCTGTTGTTTGAATTAACGACCAAGATAATTATTGCAAAATGTTGTTTTTACTCTTGTGCACTGTGGTATTATTTTATGTGCGTGAATATTGCTGACTACAACGTGTATGTCCCACGCATACAAAAACACTACTATACCAGTGGATTAAATACCTGCGCTTCAGTATACCGAGGACTTGTACTCAAGTCTCTCACTAACTTCAGTTTATAACAAACGTCATTGTCCTAATCGTGATAATTGACAATACACATTGTGTTCTTGTTTAACGTCTTTATATGACACTAACAATTCTATACTTCGAGAACGAGGAGCCCAGTTGGATCTGGCCATGCATGCTACAGGAGTTGTACCTGTCTCAGGTCGTCTCCTACTACGTCACGACGGAACATTCAGTTGGGAGGAAGACTCTATTCTCCCGGGATTCAAATGCCCTTCAGTTCGAGGAAGACTTTATTCCTCTAGTGGGTTCTTATTTCCCACGCCATTCAGTTCAGGGTTTAACTACGTTATCTCCTGGGGTTTTTATACCCAACCTTTCTTTATAACGAGGTCACTATACCTCCACTATTTCAGATATTCAGTTATAACGGTCAGTCCCATTGTGTGGACCGACTATCAGTAAAGAATTTCAGTTCAGCTAACTCGACCTTCTGTGTCTTGTTCTATGTGACATTATTGTCCTTGTATGGATACTTGTTATTATCAGACTATGCTTGTTTACAGCTTTATAAAAATGAACTGCATGTGTTCGACAAAGTAGTTGGTGTGGCCCGGTAGACGATGGGCTGCACGTTTTCCATACCAGCATTGTTTGCTGAGCCCCTTTGGGGGCACCCCCATTTTTCAGGTACTTGAAGTTTAAGAAGATCACCACATTGAGTGTAGGTGGGGTAGACCAAGCTTTGGGAGTCTACTATTAGTTAATTATTTTATTTCAGTATTTTACTTTGAGTTTGATTCCTAGTATCTCGGGTTGTATCTGTATTCCAGACCGTGACATTTGAGGATTGTATTTGGACTTAGCCTTGTTGGTCACAAGGGTGGCCAACGACATTGTGATACCGCCCGGTTGTTGTATTTATTTCCGCTGCAGTTGTATTTTATTTGGGAGTGATCGCCGTTCAGTTTATTGGATTTCGGGTTGGGGTATTACATTGGCTCTAAACTTCAATTTATCATAACTTTGGCTAGATTCTTTTTATCGATCTTCATGGTTTTTCATAACCTATTTATTGGTATAGGTTTCATGGCCTGGTTTGACCATTCTCAAAAAGTCAACTCTAGCAAGGCTTAATAAATTTAAGGTTTCTAGAATTTTATATTGACTTTTATGTTTCAAAACAATGTTCCAACACTTCCTAAATTATTTATAATATATTTGGAGTGTTTAGAAATTTTCCCAAGATTTATTGACTTATAAATCTTATTATTAAATTCATAATACTATATAATAATGTATAATAATTAGGGTTAAATAGGAGAAAACCCCTAAATAAATTTCACAATTCCATATAATAATTTAATATTCATAATTCCATACCATAGTTTAATATTAATAGTATTATTTATGGTTTAATAAAAGAAATCCCCTAAATTAATTTAAATTAATTTAGGGGTATTTCAAGAGGATATGTATATGTGTAATGTTTTGATCAGAACCGAAGGGACCGTGGGCTAGAGAGAGTAAGTGCCCATTTGTCATAAAACGGCCGTGAACCAGAAAACGTAAGTGTTCAATGTGACCGGTACCTGAGGGATCAGTAGTGTATTACTCAATATGGATTCGAGGACTGTAGTGCCTTCTTGTCTTCGGGCCGATTCCATGGAGAGAGTATAAAGAGTATTTTTTATTGCTATACATGCTGTGATATGTGAGTGGTATGTATAGTGTGAAATGAGACTGACTTGTGGAGTCCGTAAGGTTATACATGTATTAAAACCTTGGCATAGCGTGCCCATGAGAGTAACGATATAAGATTCACAAACTTTGAGGACAAAGTTCCAAAGGGGGGTAGATTTTAATACCCAGGATCTCAAAATTGTGATTAAATTACTCTAATACGATTTATAGAGGCCTAATGGTGCCTTGAGAGTATGGGTAAACAGAATAAAACCAAAGAAAAGGGAAAATGCGTAAAACGCGAAAAACGCTAAAACGTGCATTAAATAAGTATAAGTATAAGATATATGATCTCGTTAGGGTCCAAGATGGATTCCTAAGGCTTAGTTAGGCCTAATTAGTATACGGGAGTGATTCCCGAAGAAAACGGATCCAAATAATGGATTAAAACGCTAACGGAGTTTTTAAAGCACGTTTTTCGAGAAAACCGAAAACGTGACTTTAAGTGGTCAAACGGACCCGTAAAAATTATATTTGATTAAATAACTATAAATAAGTATTAATGTAAAGCTTAATAACCATTAAAAATAAAGAAACGAGAAAAATCTGAAAAACGGGCCCGGTGAGTGAATAGTGCCGAACCGGGTAAATAACAAGCATTTTCTGCAAGAAAACGAAAAACACTCCAGCTTACTAATATAGTGTGGCCGGTTTTATTAGCCTCTCACACACACTCACACACTAAATAAGTAAAGAAAGAATGAAAAGAAAAAGAAAGGAAAAGAAAGTAGAAAAGGGGGATTACCTTCTCTCTCCTCCTTTATTCTTTTCCTCCTCTCTTTCCTCTCTTTCCTATCTTCTTCCTCCCAGTGATTTTCTTCCCTCTCTCTCTGTGCTGGGCGACAATGGAGCTCCCTCCTTGGCATCTCCACCTTTCTCTTCATGCCCAAGCTTTGTTTAAGCTCCAAACTCAAAAATAATCACATAATTGTGTTCCTCTCATCAAGCCCTATCATCCTCTCTTTACAAAATTCAAAAAGGATGAATTTCATTTTCATGGGTATTGGCCATTTGAAGAGAAAAGCACACCATCTAGAAGGTTGAAGCTTCCTTTTTCATCCAAGGTAAAATTATCCAAAGAAAGTGCATATTTTCTTCACTCTCTTGTGTTGGCCGATTTTGGCAAGTTTTAATGCCTAGATTTTCCTTGCTTTGAGCTATTCTCCAAGTCTCCAATGGTGGGTTGGAGCTCCTCCTTGATTCTTGGCATATCAATTCTAGGGTTTCCAAAGGTAATGTTCAAATTTCATACCTTAACCCCTCCTCTTGAATTCATGGGTTGTTTTTATAACTAGGTGAACTAATTAGTACTCCTTATATCCATTGGAATATTGGTCTAGAGAATTGGGCAAGTGAGTTGCCTTGATCGATTTTGGATGATGAAATACCCCAAACCTTGATATGTGGTTTAAATATCAAATTATGGTAGGTAAAGGCTAAAAAGTGCCTTAGTAACATCAGTGAACAATTTAAACCTTAATAAATGCAATAAAGCATTAAGACACAGTTTGAGCAAAAACATGCTCTAAGCTATGAGTGAACTTGGTTAGGACCCAAAGAGCCTACCAAGACTTAATAACATTTAATTATGATTTAATAAGGCTAAATAAGTCCTTAAGAAACTTTGGTGGACAGTTAAACCAAATAAAACATAAGAAAATACCTTAAAGTCAATATGAGCAAAAATGTGCTCTAAGCTTGGGATAAATGTGTATAAGGCCTAATGGTCATACCTATGCCTTATTTATATGTTAATGAACATATTAAATCAATTACTAAAGAAAACCAAGCTTGAAAACAAGTTAAAACACAAAATGTGCTTTAAGGAGTCTTAAAGCACGTTTTTGAAAAATTGTCTTGTAAATGAGTTTTGAATGGCTAAATGTCCATCATTACTCTTTAATTAACATGTGTACTATATAGTATCACATTTGGGTGGCCATATTAGTGGGAAATCAAAAATTTCACTTCTATGTGCCTTAGTTTGTGAATAGTAACTTTTATAAGCTAGTTTGTAACATATAATGTTATAAGTAATTAAATGAGTCAATAAAGACTAATTACCCTTCTACTATATGGGGGCCGGTTTTATCATGTGGTGACTCACCACTCACTTGTTAAATTGTTTAAAGAAATAAAGATGACTAAGATAAGTACTATTTGCTTTATAAGTTACAAATATCTTCTAAAAAAGCAAATCTATCTTCATTCTTCCTTCTCTTCTCATTTCACACGGTCCCATTCTCCTTCTTCCTCTCTCCTTCTTGTTCTCTCGGTAATGCTACTACCACCATGGAAGTTCCAACTTTGAACACATGTAAAATCTTGCTCACTTGTTCAAATCAAAAACAAACACCACCATTCTCTTCCTCTCATCAAGCTCTTCATTCCTATCTTCTCAAAATTTGAAGATCACCATTTCGGTGCCATGGAGTTCCACCATTGATGGAGCTTGAGCTTGTCTTTCCACATATTATTGATCTCCTTTGCTCCTAGGTAAGGAATCTCTAAGAAAAATCAAGTTCCCTCCATGTTTTGTTGTTGTCCGAAAATCACCATTAATGGAGCTCTTATATTGCCTTGTTCTAGCTTCATTTGAATCTTCCAAGGGCTAGGAGGAGTCCTCTCTTGATACTTATTCAAGTTCTCTTCCAATTCCAAGGTAAAACAATTACCTTAATGTGTTAAAACAATATATGTAACTAGGGTTTACAATGAGATGAAGCTTAAAGCTTGAATACTCATTATGTTGTTTGTACAATGTATAGAACTGACAAGGATCAAGTACCCCACCGGTTTGTAAGGAAACAAGAAAGAAGTTTGTGAGGAAAAAGAGGTAAACAAACTATCTCAATGTAGTTAAATGCCTTAGGAAATGAGCTTGATTTGCTTAATGAAATACCTAAGGAGCCAAAGGTGAATGAGCTAGTAAATTGCTCTCAAGGAGTTTATTAAAGGAATATGTATTGTTGGGTGTATTTGCAGGTCAAAGGCATTATTTATGTGGGAAATTCAGTGTTTAAGGTTATGCAATTTAAGGGCCTAAGAGCCATGTTATTTAAGGGCCTAAGTGCCAAGCAATTTAAGTTATGCACTATATTGTGATGTAGTGCTTAATGTGTGAAGTTTGTGTATAAAAATGTGTTTGATGAGATTTTAGGTGTTTTGAATGAAATAAGGTAAAAACCTAAGTGTTTGGATGTGAGTATATACAAGAGAAGCTATGGCCAAATTTGAAAAAATGTGTGAGAAGTTCTAAGTTTTAAGTGGCTTTGGTGAACTAGGAAGTGTTATAGGTGAATAATGTTTACTTGAGAAGAAAAACATGTGTGTTAAGGTGATTTAGAGTGATGCAAGGATTTAGGTGTTATCTTGGAAGTTCTAGGAATTCAATGTGTGTTGGAATGTATTAAAGTCTTGGAGGAGTTGTTTAAGGTTTAGGTAAGGTTGGTGTTCAAGGAACAAGTGATGTTTAGGTATGATGTAAAAAGGAGATTTAGTTAGTAAGAAAATAATGCTTAAGAGATGATGTTAAGATGAGAAGAAAGTGTTTTGGGATAGTAGTTATAATAGGTGAGAAACACCATTTAGGAACCTAGTACAAATGTTGAAAGTGTTAAGGAATTTTTACAAGGAAATAAGTAAAGGTTTAAGGAGTTAGAAGATGAGTTTAGTGGATGTTGTATGTGGATATAAGGTTACCAAATGTTAGGAAACATTAAGAGGCCTTAGGAGAAGTTTGGTGAAGAATTGGTAAAGTTTGGGTAAGTTTAGAAGGCGACCGACCCAGGGGTCCGACCCAGTTTTGGGTCGGTCGAGCCTCTGTTAGATGTTAGGAATGTGTTCGGTAATGGTCCGACCCAAAAGGGTGGGTCGGGAATGGGTCGGTCGGTCAAGTTTCAAAGGAAGAAAATGTTCGTCGCACATGGTCCGACCCAGTCGAGTGAGTCGGACGTGGGTCGGACGGGCATGATTATAGGAAGGAGTAAAAGGGTTCTGTAATGGACCGACCCAGCTGGGGTCGGACGGTGGGTCGGTCGGACAAAAACATGGTTTAAGGTTATGAAATGATATGTGATGATGGGGATTGGTAGGTAATGATGTTATAAGAATGTTGAGGACATGTTAGGTGAGTTTTAAATGGCAAATAAGTGGGTGAAAAGTTGTATCAAAGTGTAAAAGTAAAACAAGTTAAAAATGTAAAGTTATGTAACAAAGTTAACAGGGAAAGTTAAGCATTAGACACTAAATAAACAAACATGTTACCCCAATGTTAATAAAAACACATGTGATGTTAACAGTGTTCGAGAATTGCTCGAGGAACATAAGTGGACGTGGTAAAGTGGACTCCGGTGACAGGTATGGTTTTCTTGCAACCTGTGTCCTACCGGATTACACCGGCTTGTATGCCAATGTGTTTTTCTGTATGTTTGCCACGTTATGAGATAAATCATGAAACGAGGTTTACAGTCGTTATAGTTATTGTATGTTTACGTGCCGATACCGGTAACCTCGAATGCGCTTGAAGGGCTAGTTAACCACTATTAGGTAAACGTAGGAGAACGGTATCCGGTAACAACGTTTCCGACTTAAGGAACGTTCTAACACGGCTATGCGTGAGTTGGTTATGTGATGTTTGTGCGTGATGATTGTATGGGAATGTATGGCTCTCTCTCTTCCTTGTGTATGTCTAACAAGACTTAACCCAATGTTTGTGTTTGTTAATAAAGTTCAAAGTTGAACTTCTAATCAGTGCTAACGGGGGGAGTGAGGAGTCCGGTCTGTTCCGGCCACGCGTGTGAGTATGGGGGTCGTTGTCATAGCAGGTTCGATCCTCTCTGTATGTTATGGTTTGTTTTCCAATTTGGTTCCCAACCTTCCCTTTAGCTTAACCAAGGCTATTACTGACTCACGTCGGGCCACAGGGGCATACTATTGTTATGTTTGTTTCGGTGTGCTTGGATCACTATATTCGGGGCACCTTGTGTTAAGTTGACCGTTCATTTAACGAAACGGTAACGAGTTATGTAACGAGCTTATCATGAGACTGGCAACATTCTCTAGGCTCACCAGTGTGTAAACAATGTTTGGGTCGGTTCCTAAGAGAACCATTCCGTTAAGTTATGTGTTTTGTTGTGATGCAATATTCTATTGCGGTGTTATGTTGTGCACATGGAAACGTGCAAAGTGTTGTTAAGTGTTGTTATGTAGTGTATGTATATGTTGTAAAATGTGAAGTGTGTGGATCATGGATATGATTCCCAGTTTGTGATAAGAGGCGTTTAAGGATAACCCGATTTAAGGTAAGTGTCGCCTGTGAAGGAAGTAGCTCCATTAGAGGAGGAACACTCTAGGGACATTGCATACTTGAGTGACTTATTAAGTAAGGATGTATTATCCGATTGTTGAGCCCATTGAGGCGAAATGTTAAGTGATTGTGTGTTTACTGTTACATGCATGATTTAAATATAATCAACCGCATGTTAAGACGACATTAGTTGTGCGTGCCCGGTAGCATGTGGGCTGCGGATTACCATACCAGCAAAGGTGCTGAGCCCCTTGGGGGCCACCCTTTCTCTCTTTTCCTATTTCAGGTACGAAAGCTGGAAGCCGTTCGAGAGTAGGACGGGTAGTCATTGTACATGGGTAAACTTTTAAGTGTAATGTATACAGTAGGTGTAGTAAGACCGATATTGTTGTCCGGCACAGTTTATAATACTCGGTATAGTTGACAGGTGTATATTATTGTTGTTGTTAATGGAAAGGGATAATAATGTATAGTGCTCGGGAATTTAGCCCATCAGACCGGTACAATGTTATGGATTAGCTTGTTAGCCACGTGGGTGGCTAACGGCGTGTACACCAGGGAGTTAAGTAATGTGATGAGGTTTGTAATCCGCTGCAGTTTATTGTACGTATGTAAATGTTGGATGGGGTGTTACAAAAGTGGTATCAGAGCGAAGTATCGCTCTGATGACTGAATTACCGAGCTTAGGAAAGTACCGAGTTAGGATTTAAGTACTTTGGGTTAAGGTTGAGTGATAGCGTGAGAGATACGCTAGTTAGGAACTACCAGTGACTACTGGAAACCTACAATATCCATCCCACCCTCCACAATCCCTGTTGATAACTTGGGAAAGAAACGCCAGAGAGATGGAAGTCCTCTCTTACTCGGGAATACCCGATCTGGCTGTTATTAAATACCTTTAGGGTACGGAGAACCTGTCATACGGTAGATCCCGAAACTGGGAATCCCGGAGACGGTCTCCATCTGAATAATGTTAACCGCATTTCATAGCAATGAATGAAGGATCTTGTGTATTGGAGAATAGAATTCCGGCAACCTGGGTCGACATGCCGAGCAGTCGAGAATAACCAGCTTGCAACGCACCTACCGTGCAACAGGCAAGAAATGGATTAATAACACCGAGACAAGTGTCTACGGAACCACAGTTGATAAATAAAACACCAACGGTATACCAACCGACAAAGGAACTACAACGTAGTGCCCAACAAGAGACAAGTCTCAGTAACCACGACAAGTGCGTGGAACGGCTATAAAGAGAATACGACACAAAAAAAGGGGGTCTCCCAGAATGGGAAATACCCTAGTTAATGATTATTATGTGAATACAGTGAGAAGTCCACCTAGACAAGTTATTATCAAGACAGTAAGATCAGTGAGGGCCAACAAGGCCACTGATGACAGTGCGGGTAAAAACAATACCACAACCGGTATGTGTTAAACTGATAGCCAGTTAGCATGGCGCACTTGCCATAGCAAGTGCTGCTATAATAGGGCTGTTCGGGAAATTTATAACCACTACGAAGTACTTGGAAAAGTACAATAAGTTAATGTGATTTCATAACAGTGGAAGGGCCTGTTAGCCTAACCTCTGTAATTGTAAGTACACCAGTCAGCAAGAAGCTAGACTTGGTTAAGGTAAGAAGATGTTGTGAAACCATGAAAATTTTTCTTTCAACCCAGATTTATTCAAACCCTTTTCTTTTCAAAACCAGATTTTCTTTCAAACCAACACTTCTTTCCAACCTTCTTTTAAACCAATCCAGTAAAACCAAGGACGTTGACAAGGATACAACATGGATAAACTTTCCCTCGATTAAGTTCGGAAGCAGGGAATGAATATTGTCACGGACAATATAAGGGAGTTGACAACAGAATACTTCACCTAGGCGTGTGACGGACACTACAAGTGTACCAACTGTGTTGTGGGACGACCGCACTCCGATAGGAGCTTGTGGGCCTGACAGACCTACTTATGGGTTAGTTGGGTAAGTAGTAATGTATCAGTATGATACCCCATATATGTATACGAGTAGAGTCCGAAACACGGGAAGTAGTCGACTCCGTCTACGGTCAGCAGTATAAATCAACAAGAGCTAAGGATTACAAGGAATAGTTGAAGTTAAGGAATTCAGTTAAGTAACTAGACTAAAGAGTCAGTGAATCATTTTCAAGGAAATGTTTTAAGAGTCAGGAAGTGCGAAGAGCACTGACTGTTATGTAAAGACACGTATATATCTTAAGGATCCTCAGGGATAAACATGATAGCTGGAACGGAGACCAGCCTGTACATGGCAAGCAGATGCCTAATGTGGACACATCAATGTGCAATGAACGGATGAAACTCCCAGAATGAGTACCTACACTACCGGAAGTGTTGATCTTCACAGAAGAGGATAATAACAGTTAAGAACGCAAGAAGGCGTGCCTAACGGAATGTAATGATAACTTAACAACACCCAGGAACAATCCTTGAGGGGTGTTCGCATCAACAATTGTTGAATGAAATGCATGACAGAAGCACAAGGGTTGAAACTAACACACAGTTTAGACATAAGTTGTCAGGAGACGGACTGACAAACCTAAGGGGCATCCCATGAAAGGAAACGTGATGCAACGACCTTGTAATATTGTACAGAGAAGTACATGTGTGTGGACAGCCTATAATGAGCCCAGCTCAAGGCAAATAAGGCTTATAATCCAAAAGCAGGATATATCGTATAAATTCGATTGATGATAGAAGTTTAGGTTGTATAAGCGAATAGAGTGGTAAACGAACCACTGTATTAAGAGTGGGGATACCTCTCGACATTGTGACACCGCAGGAGCGGTAGTTATGTGAATCAAGTTCAAGAAATATGTTAAGGATTGACCATGTTGTTATTGAAAGAGAAATTAGCTTAGTAGTATGTGTATAAGTGAAGCACCTGGCTGAATAACGCCGGCTTGTGACTCGAATGATCGATGCTCAAGGAGCATTCAGTGGTCATCCAAATGAGGGATGAACCATAATGTGATAATGTAAGTTATGTGTGAAAGTTGAGGTGACAGTAGATACGATATAAGCTGATGTTATACAGGGAGTAGGAGCACGGTGCGCAATAAGCGACCGTTGTACAAATGTTGTTAAACGATAATATAACAGATAAGACCAGTTATGAGTTAAACTCAGTGATATACAAGATAAGAGATGTTAAACAACTCGCAGTAAGCCAGTAGCCAGTATTACGAGATCAATTTCAGTGGAACTCAGTGTGAATTCCATGGCGAATCGCATAAGGGATTTACTGTCAAGAGTTTACGCCTCTGCACTCTGTATGACTGAGTGTTTTGGTATTGCACTTGCGCAGTAATGATCGAATGAGATAGCTAGGAATTGGAAACATGTTGATTGTGGACAATAATGTTATAATGGCCGATGCATAGGAATGCAAGGCCGCACCAATAAAAGAGTACTTGTACAAAACCGAACGTGGAGACATGATTAACAGTAAGTGACTACTGTAGCACTAACTACCAATATCGGTATGGAATATACCCCAAATATTGGAAATAGCTGAGAGAAGCACTACACACTAGGTAGTAGCTCAATCTCAACCGACAGTAAGTTGGAAGGGAACAAGTCAATCATTGTGAAATACATAGCTGTATACACAGTAAATTATCATGGAAGTGGATGGAAAATTGTGAAACTCACCGAATCCGCTAACGGTAAGAGATACCACGCGTCGGTTGAGAAACCATTGTTACCATGATGAAGGTGACAATTGGGGATGTACAATACAGTAAGAATAACAAATGGAGCAATTAAGCTCTACAGTTATTCGAGTTTCGCAGCAGAAACTAGTGAGCCAGTGATCAAGTGTTGAATGTGCATGGTGAACATGAGTGAATGGCTAATTATTAATGCCTAAAAGCCTCACAGGCCAGGACCGAAACCGGTTATGAGTTACAACTCCAATGAGAATTCATGGTTTAGGAACTAAACCGCCAATATGGTTAAGATCCTCTAATCAGAATCCATTGTGTAATAGACCGCGTGGAAGTTAAAACACTTCACGACGGCAGAACATTTAAGCCAATGTTTAGTGATTGATTACGTGGGCGTAATCCTTTTAAGGGGGGTAGAGCGCAAACCACTTGGTGTATATTACCGTACAAGTGTACGTAGTGTGTGTGACTCATATTGTGCATAGCACAAAATTATTGTTTGTTTTGATGATTGGTGTGTGTGTTACGTAAACATACACATTCATTCATGGATTAATTGTGGTAATTGCGCACAGATGATGCGAATACCATTGTGATAAGTGTGTGTGTTTGTTAACAGTTGTGTGTGATTGTACAAGTGTGGGGAGTAGATAAACTCCCGGGGGAACAAAAGCCCCGACAGGGTATAAATGTAAAACCAGGTGTAGTATTTTGGATAAAATATATGTGTATATATATATATATATATATACTTTATAGTGATCCATGAAAGGGCATGATACCGACATAGAACCTAGTGAGAATAAGATTCCCTAGGCAACAGGATTAAAAGTGAATGGAGGTAACTGATAGACGGAGTTCTATCCTTTGGAGATGTTGTGATCATGACTAGAATGATTCGAAAGATAGAAAATTGGAAATGAGTGACTTACTTGATGCTTGAAAATGAAGTGGGAGGTGGAACTTGATTTGCATGTGATCAAGGGAAGCCGACACAAATTGGGGTGGAAGGATAGTTCAACACTGATGCTGATCACATCAGGGTTGGATGACTCTTGAAACTCCCTATAAGTGGTCACGAATAACCACGCTAATAAAAGAAGCAAAGAGCTTAAGTTGGACTTGGAGTTGTGTGTGTTTTCAAAAGGATTTTAAATTGGTATTTATAAAACGTTGATGGATACTTTACGTAATTCAAGTTCTCTTACTTAACCTCACAAAGAAATTTTAAATTAAGTGATTGTTTTAAACTCCCAAAGGCACGGGGACGGAAGGTGTCCATCGCGACCGGGTTCTGCGGGATCACAGTGTATATCAAGGATATTTTTGATTGCTATACATGCTCTGACATGTTGGGTGGTATGTGTAATGAATGTTGTTTTGACTTGGATTTCCTAAAGTGTATACTATCAAGGCCTATGAGTCTAAATGTGTGGTGTTACATAGACCTATGTTCTAAAGACTGTTATGTTACCCAGGACCTATGTGTCCAAATGTTGTTATGTTACCAAGACCAGTGAGTCAAAGGGGTTGTTATGTATGTGTAAGTGTTGTTAAGATACCCGGACCATAGAGTCCGAGGTTATCATTTGGATATGTTATGTTATGTGTGGATGTGAATGTGTTGCCCGGCCATCAAGTCCGAGGTGTGATGTAAAGTGTGTTTGGTTAAGGAAGTTATTTCCAAGTGATTACTGTGTTCTAATCTAATGATATGTGAAAAGTGTGAACTTCGAGGACGAAGTTCTTTTAAGGGGGGTAGATTGAAATACCCCAAACCTTGATATGTGGTTTAAATATCAAATTATGGTAGGTAAAGGCTAAAAGTGCCTTAGTAACATCAGTGAACAATTTAAACCTTAATAAATGCAATAAAGCATTAAGACACAGTTTGAGCAAAAACATGCTCTAAGCTATGAGTGAACTTGGTTAGGACCCAAAGCCTACCAAGACTTAATAACATTTAATTATGATTTAATAAGGCTAAATAAGTCCTTAGAAACTTTGGTGGACAGTTAAACCAAATAAAACATAAGAAAATACCTTAAAGTCAATATGAGCAAAAATGTGCTCTAAGCTTGGGATAAATGTGTATAAGGCCTAATGGTCATACCTATGCCTTATTTATATGTTAATGAACATATAAATCAATTACTAAAGAAAACCAAGCTTGAAAACAAGTTAAAACACAAAATGTGCTTTAAGGAGTCTTAAAGCACGTTTTTGAAAAATTGTCTTGTAAATGAGTTTTGAATGGCTAAATGTCCATCATTACTCTTTAATTAACATGTGTACTATATAGTATCACATTTGGGTGGCCATATTAGTGGGAAATCAAAAATTTCACTTCTATGTGCCTTAGTTTGTGAATAGTAACTTTTATAAGCTAGTTTGTAACATATAATGTTATAAGTAATTAAATGAGTCAATAAAGACTATATTACCCTTCTAACTATATGGGGGCCGGTTTTATCATGTGGTGACTCACCACTCACTTGTTAACTTGTTAAAGAAATAAAGATGACTAAGATAAGTACTATTTGCTTTATAAGTTACAAATATCTTCTAAAAAGCAAATCTATCTTCATTCTTCCTTCTCTTCTCATTTCACACGGTCCCATTCTCCTTCTTCCTCTCTCCTTCTTGTTCTCTCTCGGTAATGCTACTACCACCATGGAATTCCAACTTTGAACACATGTAAAATCTTGCTCACTTGTTCAAATCAAAAACAAACACCACCATTCTCTTCCTCTCATCAAGCTCTTCATTCCTATCTTCTCAAAATTTGAAGATCACCATTTCGGTGCCATGGAGTTCCACCATTGATGGAGCTTGAGCTTGTCTTTCCACATATTATTGATCTCCTTTGCTCCTAAGTAAGGAATCTCTAAGAAAAATCAAGTTCCCTCCATGTTTTGTTGTTGTCCGAAAATTCACCATTAATGGAGCTCTTATATTGCCTTGTTCTAGCTTCATTTGAATCTTCCAAGGGCTAGGAGGAGTCCTCTCTTGATACTTATTCAAGTTCTCTTCCAATTCCAAGGTAAAACAATTACCTTAATGTGTTAAAACAATTATGTAACTAGGGTTTACAATGAGATGAAGCTTAAAGCTTGAATACTCATTATGTTGTTTGTACAATGTATAGAACTTGACAAGGATCAAGTACCCCACCGGTTTGTAAGGAAACAAGAAAGAAGTTTGTGAGGAAAAAGAGGTAAACAAACTATCTCAATGTAGTTAAATGCCTTAGGAAAATGAGCTTGATTTGCTTAATGAAATACCTAAGGAGCCAAAGGTGAATGAGCTAGTAAATTGCTCTCAAGGAGTTTATTAAAGGAATATGTATTGTTGGGTGTATTTGCAGGTCAAAGGCATTATTTATGTGGGAAATTCAGTGTTTAAGGTTATGCAATTTAAGGGCCTAAGAGCCATGTTATTTAAGGGCCTAAGTGCCAAGCAATTTAAGTTATGCACTATATTGTGATGTAGTGCTTAATGTGTGAAGTTTGTGTATAAAAATGTGTTTGATGGATTTTAGGTGTTTTGAATGAAATAAGGTAAAAACCTAAGTGTTTGGATGTGAGTATATACAAGAGAAGCTATGGCCAAATTTGAAAAAATGTGTGAGAAGTTCTAAGTGTTTTAAGTGGCTTTGGTGAACTAGGAAGTGTTATAGGTGAATAAATGTTTACTTGAGAAGAAAACATGTGTTAAGGTGATTTAGAGTGATGCAAGGATTTAGGTGTTATCTTGGAAGTTCTAGGAATTCAATGTGTGTTTGTGAATGTATTAAAGTCTTGGAGGAGTTGTTTAAGGTTTAGGTAAGGTTGGTGTTCAAGGAACAAGTGATGTTTAGGTATGATGTAAAAAGGAGATTTAGTTAGTAAGAAAATAATGCTTAAGAGATGATGTTAAGATGAGAAGAAAGTGTTTTGGGATAGTAGTTATAATAGGTGAGAAACACCATTTAGGAACCTAGTACAAATGTTGAAAGTGTTAAGGAATTTTTACAAGGAAATAAGTAAAGGTTTAAGGAGTTAGAAGATGAGTTTAGTGGATGTTGTATGTGGATATAAGGTTACCAAATGTTGTTAGGAAACATTAGAGGCCTTAGGAGAAGTTTGGTGAAGAATTGGTAAAGTTTGGGTAAGTTTAGAAGGCGACCGACCCAGGGGTCCGACCCAGTTTTGGGTCGGTCGAGCCTCTGTTAGATGTTAGGAATGTGTTCGGTAATGGTCCGACCCAAAAGGGTGGGTCGGACATGGGTCGGTCGGTCAAGTTTCAAAGGAAGAAAATGTTCGCACATGGTCCGACCCAGTCGAGTGAGTCGGACGTGGGTCGGACGGGCATGATTATAAGGAAGTAAAAGGGTTCTGTAATGGACCGACCCAGCTGTGGGTCGGACGGTGGGTCGGTCGGACCAAAAACATGGTTAAGGTTATGAAATGATATGTGATGATGGGGATTGGTAGGTAATGATGTTATAAGAATGTTGAGGACATGTTAGGTGAGTTTTAAATGGCAAATAAGTGGGTGAAAGTTGTATCAAAGTGTAAAAGTAAAACAAGTTAAAAATGTAAAGTTATGTAACAAAGTTAACAGGGAAAGTTAAGCATTAGACACTAAATAAACAAACATGTTACCCCAATGTTAATAAAAACACATGTGATGTTAACAGTTGTTCGAGAATTGCTCGAGGAACATAAGTGGACGTGGTAAAGTGGACTCCGGTGACAGGTATGGTTTTCTTGCAACCTGTGTCCTACCGGATTACACCGGCTTGTATGCCAATGTGTTTTTTCTGTATGTTTGCCACGTTATGAGATAAATCATGAAACGAGTTTACAGTCGTTATTGTTATTGTATGTTTACGTGCCGATACCGGTAACCTCGAATGCGCTTGAAGGGCTAGTTAACCACTATTAGGTAAACGTAGGAGAACGGTATCCGGTAACAACGTTTCCGACTTAAGAACGTTCTAACCACGGCTATGCGTGAGTTGGATGTGATGTTTTGTGCGTGATGATTGTATGGGAATGTATGGCTCTCTCTCTTCCCTTGTGTATGTCTAACAAGACTTAACCCAATGTTTGTGTTTGTTTAATAAAGTTCAAAGTTGAACTTCTAATCAGTGCTAACGGGGGAGTGAGGAGTCCGGTCTGTTCCGCCACGCGTGTGAGTATGGGGGTCGTTGTCATAGCAGGTTCGATCCTCTCTGTATGTTATGGTTGTTTTCCAATTTGGTTCCCAACCTTCCCTTTAGCTTAACCAAGGCTATTACTGACTCACGTCGGGCCACAGGGGCATACAATTGTTATGTTTGTTTCGGTGTGCTTGGATCACTATATCCGGGGCACCTTGTGTTAAGTTGACCGTTCATTTAACGAAACGGTAACGAGTTATGTAACGAGCTTATCATGAGACTGGCAACATTCTCTAGGCTCACCAGTGTAAACAATGTTTGGGTCGGTTCCTAAGAGAACCATTCCCGTTAAGTTATGTGTTTTGTTGTGATGCAATATCTATTGCGGTGTTATGTTGTGCACATGGAAACGTGCAAAGTGTTGTTAAGTGTTGTTATGTAGTGTATGTTATATGTTGTAAAATGTGAATGTGTGGATCATGGATATGATTCCCAGTTTGTGATAAGAGGCGTTTAAGGATAACCCGATTTAAGGGTAAGTGTCGCCTGTGAAGGAAGTAGCTCCATTAGAGGAGGAACACTCTAGGGACATTGCATACCTTGAGTGACTTATTAAGTAAGGATGTATTATCCGATTGTTGAGCCCATTGAGGCGAAATGTTAAGTGTTGTGTGTTTACTGTTACATGCATGATTTAAATATAATCAACCGCATGTTAAGACGACAATTAGTTGTGCGTGGCCCGGTAGCATGTGGGCTGCGGGATTACCATACCAGCAAAGGTGCTGAGCCCTTGGGGGCCACCCTTTCTCTTCTTTTCCTATTTCAGGTACGAAGAGCTGGAAGCCGTTCGAGAGTAGGACGGGTAGTCATTGTACATGGGTAAACTTTTAAGTGTATGTATACAGTAGGTGTAGTAAGACCGATATTGTTGTCGGCACCAGTTTATAATACTCGGTATAGTTGATAAGGTGTATATTATTGTTGTTGTTAATGGAAAGGGATAATAATGTATAGTTGCTCGGGAATTTAGCCCATCAGACCGGTACAATGTATATGGATTAGCCTTGTTAGCCACGTGGGTGGCTAACGGCGTGTAACACCAGGGAGTTAAGTAATGTGATGAGGTTTGTAATTCCGCTGCAGTTTATTGTACGTATGTAAATGTTGGATGGGGTGTTACAGATGAAGAGAAGATGAGAAGAGTATTAACAAAGAAACTTAAGAGAATTCAAGGTAAGAAACCAACCCTAATGTATATTCTATATGTATTAGAATTTGGGATGGGCTAATAAATGAATGAACCCCACATGAGTGTGGTAATAATGTGCTTGTATAGAGATAATACAAGTGAGAAAACATTTGTGAACTTAATGTTTGATTTAACAGTTATGCATTTTAGGAATTATGCATTGTATGATGCTTAATGAGATTTTGTTTGAGTAAGGAGGAGATGATGTATGCTGGTAGAACCCTTGTGGTTTGGCTAGTTTTAGGATGAATTAAATGAGGAAATGAGTTTTGGGCAATGTTAGAAAAGTAGCCAAGTTATGGCAAAATTTGTGTAGGAATTCAAGTAGTTTGAGTAGTGTTGTGAGTAAGGAATGACCTAGAGAAACTAGGTGTTGAAGGAGATTGATTTGGGTTAGAAAATCACCATGGAAATACTTATTTAAGGAGGGAAGATTGATGCAAAAATCTGTAGCAATGGAGTTGTTTAAGTGCTTTGGGAGTTTTAGAAAAGAATGAGAATTTAAGGCTTTAAGAGTAAGGCATGAACCTTGGTATGAAAAGTGCATTATCTTGGAGGATTTGGAATGGGCAAATGGAGTGAGAACAAAATGTAATTTGCCAAGAGACAAAAATCTGTGGCACAAGTGTGCAAGATGTAACAAAGAGAATGAAAAACTTGTAGAAATGGGCAAGATTTGAGTAGGGATTAAACCTATGTTTTGAAGAGGTTTAGAGCATGTTTTAAGATGATTAAACATGTAGGAATCATGTGGAATTATTAGGGAATTATTAGAGGTTATTTAGAGGTTGAAAACTGGTGAAAAACTGTTAATTTTGACAGTTTCAGGGGTGGTCCGGGTTTGCAAATCGGTACATAAACCCGGACCACATCAAAACACACCCGAGAGTGGATTCAGGGGTTGGTCCGGGTTTATATACCAGTACACAAACCCAGACCACATGTAAAAGTGGGCAGAAAGTTAAAACCGTGTCTGGTCCGGGTTGTAACCCCGGACACAAACCCGGACCAGTGTAAAAGGTCACCAGAATGTGTTTTTAAGTGTCCTAATGTTGGGGAAATGAATGGTGATGGTTTAAGATGATGTTTAGGCCTGGTTTGGGGACATGTAAAGGTCCTAAGAAGTGTAAACAAGTGCCAGGAGTGAATGAGAAGGATGTGAGCTTTAGAACACATGAGCAAAACTAAGTTGAACGGGATAACGGGGTTAAGTACGGGAGTATTAGTTTTACATACCGTAACACCTTGATGTTAATAGAAACGTTTGAATGTTATTAGTGGAACAAGTGTGAACCGAGGAATGGGAGGTCACACGGTAAAGCTAACCACGGTGAAAGGTATGATTTTCTCATGCCCCGTATGCTAACCGAGTGACTCTTATTTGTGTGATTGTGTGCCGGCTTAATCAAGATTAAAGCATGAAAATAATCCATTGTTTGATTATGTATGCCTTGTTGTATGTTGTATGAGCTAACATACTTGTATGCCGGTGTGGTCTAACATAGTGCATAGACCGACTCATAATGAGTATTGATTGACTAGAAACCCGTAGAGCGGGTAGTCTCATAAACAATGGCAATATGCAAACACACACAAGCTATCGAATAAAGTATAACGATAACGCAAACATGTGAACTCCCTAGAATGTGAGGAGATGTACGGGTTGAGTAATACCCAATAACGGTTAGAAAACCATAATCTACCAATCCACAAAATAAACAAGAGTGGAGAGATAAATGAACCTCCATCTAGAGGTTAGCATATAGTGCAAGATGTGAACTTATAAGTAAGGTAAAAGAGACCTAAGGGACTATGTAACTCCCTTGAGACATGGTTGACCTCCTATATGAGGATTTTACCCGGTATAAGAAAATAACCGTAAGTGTAAGTATTTGAAATGTATGGGTAACCCTTGAAACTGAGATTACCCGAATTTAAGTAATGTTACCTAATCATTAGGAACATTGAGAGAGATGCTCCTAGACTAATATGCCTAAATATATTATAACTCTAAGAAAGGAGTGTATGGGAAGGTGAGAAGTCCGAGAGTAGTCGGACCTATGCGAAAGTAGTAGGAACTAAGAGTGAGTTCCGGGAGCTAGTAAAACTAAGCTCGGAAGCCATGAGTTTTGGCTTAAGTATGTATTAAGAGAAACAAGCGAGAAGAGCGTAGGAGACCTGTAGTGTCTCGAGAACTACGTGAGCTTGAGTATTAGTAACTCAAGAGTGTGGGTGAGATAAGTATAAGAATGATTAACCCGAGAGAACGGGTGAGAACAAGAATATATAACCCGAGAGAATGGGTGAGAATAAGATTAAGTAACCCGAGTGTACGGGTGAGTTATTGAATAAGAACCGAGGCATAGTGTGGTATGACCCTCACGGCCTAAGAGTAAATTAACACAACTAACAACCTTGTTATGTGAGTTAAGGATTGAATTCCATGGTTGAATGTGAATCCTTGTGTAGTGTACATATGTAATGTATATCTATGTTGCATGTTGATTGAATTAAAATGAATCTCCATGCTCTCGACCAAAAGTAGTCGGCGCATCGCGGTTAGCACACGGTATATGCTAATTTCATATGCAGCGTAAAGCTGAGCCCCTATGAAATACCCCAAATTAATAAAACATGGATTAAATACCTAATCACATTAATTAAGGCCTAATCATGCCTTAAAAGTCAACTGAGAACAACAGTGGTCAACACAAAACAAGATGTTGCACCCTTTGACTCTTTAGGGTAAATAAATACCCAAATGAACTTCTTAGGACCTAAAAATTTGTCCTAAGTTTATTAACATAATACTAAACATATTATAACCGTTGGACAACACTCCAACACAAGGAACAAGCACTTTCATGCTTCAAGGTCAAGTAGAGCAAAAAGGTGCTCTAAGAATACCTTAAAGGTCGAATGACCTCTAAATGATATAAAATTGGATACCATGATCAAATATCATGTAAGGAACACAACAAAACCGTTGTGAAAGAAACCAAGCTCAGAAGCACCTTGCGACACAAAATGTGCACTAAAACTCCTTAAAGCACGTTTTTGTGTAATCGCGTTCTAAATTGATTTTAAATGGGCTAAAAGGTTATAATTACCTTTAAATATAATAAAATATCATATTATATGATATTAGGAATTTAATTCCAGAAATTTATGAATTTTTACAAATTTAATATTAAAATATTAATAAAACCCTAAAGTAGGGCCCGTTTGGGTCAACATTGACTAAGTTGGTCAATGTTGACCATTGACCACGAATTGGACTGCATAAAATCAGATTATTAAGGCTCCTAGACAGAGCATGTGACAATACCCAGTGACAATTTAATATACACCTTACTTTTACATAAAATAAGGAAAAAACAACTTTAACATATAAAACTAAAAAGTAACTTACCTCTTGTCTACCCATGTGAGTGCAACCGATTTGGAGCCCCTCCTTCTCCTTATTACACGGTTGATTACAAGGCTCCAAGCAAGAATAAGACAAGAGTGATGAGTCACCTTACAATAATTGAATTAAAGTAACATTATTAGTTCATTTTCAATCAAAATTGGAATCAATCATACCCTACCTTCTCAATCAAGGACGGCTGCCCCTTGTCATTGTCTCCACCGATTTTGCTTCAATTATTCAACTCCAATCAGCCTTGGTGAGTCGCCAAGTCACTTAAGTAAAAAAAATGCAAAAAAATGTTTTTAAGCAAAATTAGGCCATTCTTTCTCATTAGTCCCATTCCAACCGTGGGACTCATTGCCAAACTATCTCTTTGGCTCCTCCATGTCGTGGGTAAGTCACCAAGAACATTGAAGAACACCTTGGTACCTAGGTGAGCTTAATTAGTCAATTTACGTTCAATTTCTTCACCAATCTTTCTTCTTTCGGTGGATCTAAACATCAACCACTTCCATCCATGGATCTAGGTTGTTCTTGGAGGTTAAATGAAGGAGGAATCTCGGCCATAACAAGGGAGGAAGGTGGAGAAACCCAAACTTGTTCTTAAGGTACAAAATGTGCTTTAAGCTCATATCTTTTTGATTCCCTTCAAATTCGGCTGTGAAACTTTGTTCCTAGCCTTATTATCTTCATCTTAGCATACTTATTCAGTTGGTACATCAAGAGCTTCGAGGTATAGCCAGATCCAAGCCAAAAACACCATTTTAGGCACTTTAAACAAGGTAAAAATTAGCCATCTCCTAATCTGAGTTACACCAGTTTAAAGCTTGGTTTTAGTAGCTCTTTTGATGACCTTTTCCTACTGTTAAAACAGGCCGAAGTTAACTTGTACAACCTTGGTGTTTTAAGGTAAATTTTACCTTGAAAATTGTCATTAACACTTCTCATGGTTAGCTCATGTTTGGAGTTTAATCATGTCTTGTTTTCTACATGAGGACAAGTAAATCAAGCTTTGGAGAAACTCTCCTTAAGGTGGCGAATCCAAACAAGGATTTACCTAAGCTAAATCAAGGTATAAATCACTAAACATTAACTTTGCTAAGTTAAAATGTTCTAAGCTATTTCTAATATTATTGCCGTGAGAGAACATGGAAGTAAGGTCATTTTTGACCTTAAAATGTTTAAAGAAATGGCTTAGTAAATTTATCTAAGTGATTAAGTAACATAAATGTAAAATTTAAGACATTATGTGGAAGTTTGGTAATTAAATGAAATTATATGGTGAGGCCGAGAATTATAAGTGTTTTTGGGACATTTATGTGTAATTTATTTTGTGAGCAAATGTTTGTAATAAGGCCATGTATTTTAGGCCATTTTATTTATGCATTTACAAGCTTTTATTTAAGTTTAGGTGATATATAATTATTACCGAAATGAATAAGGGTCAAAGTGTAATTAAATCAAATTAGGGGCTTTATAAAAATAAGGCCGAAAATTAGGTTAAAAGGAGTTAAATAAAGTTTATAAGATTTTATAAAGTTTTGGGGTTAAATGATGAATTTTGGAAACTTAGGGGTTAAAACCGTAATTATAAGGAATTAATGGTCAAGGAAATATTAAGGTGGTCAACCTTGACCATATGCTAGGTTTTGACCAAAATAAATAAGTTAGATAACTTATTTAAGGTTTTATAAAAGAAAAGTATCTTATGGTAATATTTTCATAACATATGTGGTAAATATGTTATTACCGAAAATTAAGGGTGTATAATGGTATTATAAACACCCATGGGCTATTAGGAATTTTTAGGAATTTATTGGGTTGTTTTTGAATTAGAATGAACTATATATGTATAATATATAGTTATTATGTCATTATGACACTTTGAAGAAAATAGATGGTGGAATGGTAAATATCAAAAGTATATGGGTTAATAAGGATATTATAACCTTTGGTGGAATTTGATGATTTTTAGAATTTTAAGAAATTTCATAAGTTTGTGTATAAGATATAGTTTTAATGATATGGTAAACTATATGTTATAAATAGGGCCAAATGGCAATTATAGAATAGCACAAGGGCTGTTCGGAATTTACAAAAATAACCATAGGTTATACTCTTTTATAAGTTAGAAATGTTATATTAAATGGTATATATAACATGGTATAAGTTAAGGGTGATTTTGTAAATTAAGGAAACTATGGTTTATGGAAAAGAATAAGATTTTCTTACGTTGCCTAAGAGGCAATATAAAATAGTTTTGTATAAAAACTATAGGTACAAGTTAAAGGGAATAAAAATATCACATTGTATGATATGAGTACATGGTATAACATTACATAATGTTATGTTGTAACACCCTAACTCAATCCAAATGTGGTCTCGCAACTTAACAGCATATATATATACATGTCACAGCGGAATTCTTTACACTCCAGGACCTTGCCACGGTCTGACTACAGAATATACCGAACATTAGTACATAACAACCTTAACCAAATACATATTCTTCTTACAATCCTCTCACAACCTATACATCTTACTAACTCAATTGCCATACGAGTGTACATGCACAACTCGTAGGTCACACTTAATCCTTAACACTTGTATCCTCTTCTTACTCTTGCGACGGCCGCTTCCTGATGTACCTGTGTAGTAAAAACAGCCCCCAAAGGGGGTCAGCACGAATGCTGGTACGATCCCCTCATGGCCCCCAAGCTAACGTGGCTACGACGACTAATTGTCGATAGCATGGAGGTTGATTAGATGCACAACATAATAAAAAGTGCAGTAAACAACAAATCAGATATGAACAATCAAAGTTCACACACAATGAACGACTTAAATGTGTTCCCTTAATTAGAGAGTTAGTTATTTAACTCCTTAAGTAATGTTCCCTCTTAATCTTAGTCCATCCTTATCTCACCTCAATCTTAGTCTTATCTTAATCTTAGAAACAACCATCCTTTAATAAGGAGTGGATGTAACTTACCTTAATCTTAATAATACAAACCATCCTTTAAAAAGGAATGGTTGCAACTTATCTTAACCTTACCTTAGCCTTAATCTTAACTTAATCTCAATATACAAACCGTTCCTGGAAGGGAATGGTTGTAGCTTAATTCGAACCTGGGATTTAGGTGATCCCACCGCACCATCTTAATGCCACCTACTGGACGGGAGTCCAGCGCAGCTGAGCCGGCGACCGGCCCTAGGCTACAAGTCCGAAGACAAGTCCTTAATCAGAGGTCGAATCTGCTATAGATAACGACCCCCTTTCCTTAGCATGCATGACCGGAGATCGGTCCCGGGTTTCCTCACTCAAGTTCCAGTTAGTAGATCTCAAGACCCTGTTTGTTGGTTAACCTCTTTCGGTTCATATCGTCCCTTATTAGGGGCGTTCCTTAGTCTCACTCAATTCCTTACTAAACATTGGTTAGTAAGTTCTCACGGTATGTTGTGTTAGTTTTCAAACATCACACAACAATACAATAAAATAATATATTCCAGTTGCATGCTTTATCTTGTTTAGTGAGCACACAAAACAAATAACACACAAGCCGAGGGACACCTCGTTAGCAAGCAGGTCACAAGAGAACTGTACCGTTCACCGTTGGTCGTTTCGGTTGCTTACTCTCCTCCGGAGTCCAAATCCCCAAGTCCTAAAATTCATTCAGTTTTAGGTTGTTAATCACTTAACTTATTCCAACTTACTTAACTTGCTTAACTTACTTAATCCCTTAATGATTCCCACCTAACACCTCTTAAGTCTTACAACTTAACCTTAAAGTTTTAAGTTTATACTTAACTTAACTTAATCCCTTAAGTTCCTAGGGTCCTAATCATTACCACCCTACCAAAGGTATACCTTATTACCTATTACCTTTCTTAGAATTTAAAATTTCCCTTTTTTTTTATTTTTAGGCCCGACCGAACTTCCGACCGACCTTACCTAAGGTCGGTCCATTCCAGAACACTTCATCGTTTGAAAATTCTACCCCGACCGACCTTGCAAGTCCGGTCCCAAGGTCGGTCCATTCCCGAGAGTTTCCCCGAGGGAAATTTAAGCTCGACCGAACTTGCCAAGTCCGGTCCAATGTTCGGTCGATTCCAGAGACTTATTACCGTACAAAATACATGCCCGACCGACCTTGCAAGTCCGGTCCCAAGGTCGGTCCATTCCAGAAACTTTCTCTGGTAGTGTAATTTGAGCTCGACCGACCTTGCAAGTCCGGTCCTAAGGTCGGTCGGCTCCAGAACCTTGTTTCTAAATTCTCTTTTAAACTCCAAACTTCTCCACAAGTTCCCCCATGTGTCCTAATACCATTTAGGCACTTAAACTCACCTTTAAACATCCACTAAAAACTCCTTAGCTACTTTCTCAATTCTTACTAGGAATTCATAACACTTGTTTTACCTCTTAAGGCCTTTACATGTCACCAAACAAGGCCTAAACATCATCTAAAACCATTACCATTCAATCCCCCATCATTAGAAGCCAAAAACAAAAATTTTTCTTTTTCTCTGCACTGGACCGCCCCTCTGGGGCGGTCCCCAGGGGCGGTCCCAACCAGAAGCTAATTTCCTGCACGATTTGCCTGGACCTCCCCACAGGGGCGGTCCCTAGGGGCGGTCCACAGCAGAACCTATTTTCCAAAGTGCTTTTCTCCTCATTTTGAACTCCAAATTCACCCCAATCTTTTCCCATTCATTCCACAATCTTTCCACATGTTTAAACACCTTAAAACATGCACTAAATCTACCTCAAAAATCACCAAACTTGGCACTCAATTTCTTACAAAAATTCTTACACTTAACACTTGATTTCTTACACTTCCCTCTTGTGACTTTGCCTAAGACCTCAACTAATCATTATGTTTCTTTACCACCATCTCAACTACTCCTCAAGCATCATTTTGCACACCCATTTGCCTTACTCAAACTTCTCAAAGTCATATAATCTAGCACATGCTTACATCCTTATAAGTCATTATACCTTATTTTCCTTCAAACTTTGTACAAGTTTCCTAGCTTCCTTAACATGGTTTTGGTGCATAAAACTCACCATTATAACCCCTAGTCCCTCGTATACATTCCTAGGTCTTCCAAGTACTCAAGAACTCCATGGTTTATCCATTTTCACCAAATCAACCCTTAGTGATCACTAGAACATCCTTAGTCATAAAATCTCCTTAGAATACCTTAAACGCTTAGTTTCCTACTCAAATTTCGCCATAGTTTCTCTAGTATATTATCATGCCCAAATGCATGGTTTTTCTCATTCAATCATCTCACACACATCAAACCTTTTTCTCATCATAATTCTCACCCAAATCAACTCATTCATAATAAACTCAATATAGTGCAATAATCTTAAATTGCATAGCACTAAGGCTCTTAAATGACATGGCTCTTAGGCCCTTAAATGACATGGCTCTTAGGCCCTTAAATGACATGAATTTAAACACTGAATTTCCCACAATAAAAGCTTTCAACCTGCAAATACACCCATCAATCTCATAGTAGTTATAATGCTCTTAAAATCCATCTTAAACTTATATTACTAACTCATTCCCATTGGCTCCTTAGTCACAAGTTCACAAGCTTATTTAAGTTCTTTTTCTTAGGTTATATAACCCAATACACAATGTAAGCTCTAAGCCACATTGGTATCCACCTAAACTCATCCCTTAAAACTTAAACCACCATTAGGTAAGCATTTTACCTTGTTTTCTTAAGCTTATCTTAACTTCCTCCTTAGACCTTCTTCTTGAATGAATCTCGGCCACCACTTAAATTCCCCTTGCCAATGTTCTAATCAATATTCAATGACTCATATGAGTACTAAACAATACACCAACCTCAAGGAATAAAAACCTAGGTTAAAAATGTGTTTTAAGGTCTTATAATGAATATTTTACCTTGAAGTCTTAAGGTAGGCTTGGATATGAATCAAGAAGGACCTCCTCTAGCCCTTGGAGAATAGAAAACAAGCTAGAACAAGGCATAAAAGTGAAGCCCCATGAGTATAAATTTTCGGTAATGGAGAAGAATGGTGGAAACCTAGTTTTTCTTACATATTTTTTACCTTAAGAGAATGGAGAAGCTAATGAGCTCTTCAAACTTATTTTTCCCCCTTCAATGGCGATTTCCCATGGCTCCAAAATGAGGCTTTTCAAATTTTGAAAAGATAGGAAGCAAGGCCTTGGTCTAACTAAGAGAAATCTATGCTTAGTTTTTGATTTGGAGCTAAAATGAGCAAGTTATGGACAAGGCAAGGTGAGGCAACAATGGGGCTGCTTGGGAACGGTTTAGAACAGAGAGAACAAGAAGAAAACCGTGGAAGAAGAAGGGAAATGAAGAAGAGAGGAGAGAGGTAAGCTAAAGAAGATATTTATCTTATAAAAGGGTGAATAGTGAACTTACTACTTTTCCTCTCATTTCCTTTAATGTGCTGGCTACTAATGGTGAGTCACCATTAAAAACCGTCCCCCCCTTGGTATACAAGATACATAAGGCCTTGTTTGGCCATTTGGCTAATTAAAGTTGACTTAAGTCAAAACTAGCACTATTTGAGTACTATTCACTAATTAGTGCACATATTCGGGAAATTTTTGGTTTCCCATTGATTTAGACTTCCTAATGTGATACTTATTAGTACACATGTTGATTAAAGAGTAATGATGGACATCTAGCCACTCAAAACTCAATTCTAAGACAATTGCTCAAAAATGTGCTTTAAGACTTCTTAAAGCACATTTTGTGTTTTAACTTGTTTTCAAGCTTGGTTTTCTTTGCTAGTTGATTTAAAATGACCATTAGAATATTGCTAAGGTCTTATCATGATATTTGGGTACTCACCCAAGTCTCTCCAAGCTTAGAGCACATTTTTGCCCTAATTGCCCTTAAGGCATTTTCTTGTGTTTTCCTTGGTTTAAATTGTCTACCAATCTTTCTAAGGCATATTTTAGCCTTTCTAAATCATGATTTGATGTTTACTTAGCATACTTAGGTTTGGGGTATTTCATATGTGGTCAAAATAGAATTTAAATAAAGTTAAGGGCTGTACCGAAAATATAAGAGTTGGAAAATGAGCTTTAGACTAAGGTCTATAATGTTATAAGTGTTATAGCAATTATATAGTTTAGATGGAATTAATATAAGGAAGGGTACTCACATAAAATAATGTGACAAACTATAAATGAATGGGATTTATAAACTAAGGTATTTATGGAATAAACCTTAGGAGTTGTAAATATACAACATAAAATGTTACTCATGTTAGGATAATAATCTTAATATAAGTTGTATAATATAATACAACTAATGGGAATAATCATCTAATAAAAGATGATAAAAAGTAACATAAAATATAAGAGTTTATTAAACTCATGGGAATTACCTATGTGGTAAATATATACATACACAAGAATAATGTATATAAGGTGGATATATATTTTGGTTGGAAACCATATGATTTAAAGGTGGTGCTTATTTAAAAAAAAATATAGTTACGAACTATAAGTTATGAGTTTTGAATGCAAATATTATTTGCTAAAAATAAACGGATTATATAATACATTGAATTATAATGGATGGTGGGAGAATGATACAATATAATAAATGATACAATAAAAAAATATATAATATAATCATGCATGCATACATGCAACCATGGGTTATGTACCTATACTAATGGTGGATAAGGTTCAAAGAAATATAGTGGTTTAAACTTAACAGTTGAAATATTATGACGTATGAGTTTTAAGTAACAAAACCGACTGTTTTAGAGAAACCCGTAACAAACAACTGTAGAAAACAGGGGGAACTGTCGGGGTTACTATTATTCGGAAATACCGGATGTAGTTAGTCATGGAGACTGACTTATAGTTTATTACCGTTTAGATTATACTTCTGACAAGACGCTTGACGAGCTAGCGGACTACACGGAGCATCGGATCTTGCTGATTCATACTCCACCGTAATACGATCAGGGTGAACGGTATGTAAAGGGGTTTGATCCGAGTTGACCTAAGGTTGCTCCTTGGGCTCGGATTTGGTTGATATAACTTGTGTGTTATATGTGTGTGGTTACATGTATGTGTTTAAGTGTTACTGCATTTATTATTTATGCACGAGCGTCCTACGGGACTAACACTACGTCGACTATAGATCGACTTATATAAACATACATATACGTTATTGTGATGACATGACGGTTACTTGATATAATACCATGATATTAATATTAAGTATATGGTAACCTAAGTAAAACACTTAGGGATGAGTCACGACATTGTCGGTCTCTAGAGCATGGATCTCGAACATGAATATAACCTAGATTACTTCTAGGTATGCGTGAGACCCATTGGGCAGCTAACTAATAATTATTCTCCATAAGACTAAGAGCAGATCTTAAACATTATGAGAGAGATGGTATGAGTTGAGGTGAGGAATCCCGGTAGTTTACGAACTACTTGGTTGCGCATTTGTGATCACTGAGGGGTTTCCTAATTGGATTCCACTCTAGGTTATATCCAATGAGCCCAAACTGGATCGTGGATCAGGTGGCTACGGCCTTTTTATGGACGTCTTACGAGACATAAGAGAGTCAGGGGCCTCCGGACCTCTGGCGAAATGAGCACCTTTGTGTGTACGGGGGACTACTGTCCATGGTGAGGTTATCGGGTTGTCCTAACATGACGCCCAACTGATAATAATAATTAAACATGGTTGGATGGAGCCTACAAGGCTAAGGTAAATTAAATATGAAAACTGTACGCCACGGCGAATGTACATTGTACATAATTAACTATGGAAACTGTACGCTACGGCGAATGTACATTGTACATATGGATGGGGCTTGAAAGCCAAACTAAAATAAATTGACAGTGGATGGTGAACGCTACTGAAATACCCCTAACATTTAAATAATTAAATATAAGTAAATAAATATTATTTGTGAATCATAAATATTATTTGGGGGGTTATGAAACCCTAAGAAAATATATAAACACTTGGGCGTTAAAAACGCACCTAAACTCCTTAAGGTCAAAAACGAGCGTTAAAGCCCGGCCTCAAGTTAAACAAGTTATATAAGCTATAAACTTCACATGAAGTTAACCAAACATCATTATTTAACATTATAAAGTGAATGCACGAGCTACTTCCTCAAAAAAATCAACAAAGTGCTCGGACGAATTTCTTAACGCTCCTTTTTACCCAGTTAGCCCGGGAGTTGTGTTCTGAGTGCTTATAACCCCATATAATTCAAGGTAACACCTTAAAATATTATTATTGACTATAAACGATGTCAATAAACACTTGGAAGTCATAGCGACTAATTAATTCCCAGAAAAATCCTTAAGCACAAAAACGCACCTCCGGGTGTCACAAAAATGCGTTTTACGCAATTGCCTTGAAGCTTTTGAGGAGCCACGACTTGATAAATTTAAAAGTGGATAAAATGACCATCTAAATCAATTATTTCCAGTACTAAACTCATAGTACAAATGGGGGCGAATTTAAGGACAAAAGGTACCTAAAATAAGCATTTTTACCTTAAAAGTTTTATCTTTTACCATGGTATAAATGTACCAATTAAATGCTGGAACCTATTACACATATTAGTATGATCTTAGTACAATATAGTATAGCAAAAATCAAATGAAAAATTAATTCCATTTGTGCCCTACACTATGCGTGAGTTTATGTCAATTATGACTAGTTTTAGTTCAAAAAAATTGTTTGTAGATGATGAGTCATCTTAACTTAACATAATATATGATATTATAGCAATCAAACATTGGCAAGGAAGCCTCCTCCACCGTGTGCCTACACAAAGAAACAAGAATAAGAATTAATTAGTCTAAGAAAGGTAATGAAATAAAATACCAAAAAGAATATCTAACTTTTACAATAATATTAGCTAAAGGAGCAGCCCATGTGCTGTCTATAACTACCAATTGTGATATGTAAAGGGAGGAGACTTGTGGTTACGTGAATTGGCAGTGCATTAGTGAAGAATAATTGCTGCTTGACTAATCAAAAAGGAACTCACCTAACTATACTTATATCATTGCCTAATATTGACAAATTCAATTGTCCCCAATCAGCTCTATATTACCGATTGCATACAAGGGAACTAGACAAAAATTGCCTCATTATTTAGTCAAATAATACACCACCTAATAAGCTAGTTGTCTATGTACAAAGATGACAAATAAATCAATTGAACTCCATGGCCTAATACAACCGTATGACATGGAGAAAGAAGTCTAAAATGGCATGTGAATTGCCTTAGAAAAATCAAAAGAAAACTTGCACCAACCTTACCATTTGTCTTCTAGTTATAATTGTCAAACAAAGACCTCCATTAGCTCTTGTCTATAACCGAAAAGAAGCACCAATAATGAGAGACTTTAGTAGCCAAATTATGGAAGCAAATAATCAAATAATTAAAAGCAAGTCAAAGAATAATTACAATAATTTCCAAACTCCTTTCATTCTTCTCTTATTTCCCTTACGTGAGACTCCATTTCTTTCTTGCCTTCACCTTGGCCGATTGGTAAGATCCCTCTTCTTCCTCTCTTTTCTTCTTCTTCTTTCCTAGCTTCAAGCTCCAACAATGGAGGTTTAAGTCCTAACTCCATTTTATGTCAAAATTCCTAGCTAATTCTACAAAACAAGAATCAAGTAGCAGATCTGTTCAAGAGGTTTGACTTCGGGAGCAATTCTGTAATTTTCAGTAAGTTATCTCGAAATCTTCCCAACATAAAACTTGTTCCTCTTCGAATTAGCTTTCCATACATATAAAGATCATTAATTTTCATGGTGTATTCCGTTCTGGGTGAACAAAAGAAGGCGAAGTGGTTCACAGCAGAAAATCTGTTCAATAGGTCTCATCTCGGGAGTTATTCTGAATTTTCCGTAAGTTTTCTCAAAATCTTCTCAACACCAAAGTTGTTCCTCTTTGAATTAGCTTTCCAGACATATAAGGATCATTAATTTTGGTGGTCATTTAAGTTCTGGGTGACAAAAACCGCAGAGAGTGCGCAATCTGGAAATTTCGGTAAGATATGGTGATCCCTATCTTCCACCATTTGGTGTCTATAATTAGTTCCGAATTTTAGAGTTTCTAAACCTATGTTCTCTTCATTATTTCATGAAGGAAACTTGGATTCAATCATCACAAGGTGTATCAAAAATACCTTGATAAATTCCTAAGGTAAACTCTTGTAAAAACTACTCCAAAGCTTATTTATAATTTTGTTAGAAGTCTAACAAATAGATCTCCTAAATATGCATAAGGAGGACGAAAATTATTCATCAAGATAGCATTTGGAGAGCTTGGAGTTCAAGGAGAAAATCAAGTGCAAGAATTGTCTTGATTTAAGGAGTAAGTATATAATTAAGGTTTATTAAGTTTAAACTTGATTTTAAGCTTCAAACCTTGGTATAAAAATTATGTATGACCTTTAAATAATTAAGGCCGAAAATATAAGGATTATATTGTCAAGGAAATAATTTATAACATATAAGGTAAGATTATTACCTTAAGGTATAAAATTGTGTCACAAAAATTAAATATGGTACACACATATATAAACCGAATTGTTTAGGTATTAAATGTTCTATTTTGAGATTATAATCATTCTAAGTCATTAGCATAATTTTTAGAAGTGTTATATGGCTTATATACATTTATATGTATTTATTATAAGGTTTAAATCAAGTTTTAAAACTATATAGTAAAAGTATATTACAGCCGAGAGTTAAATATATAATTTGGGTGATTTTCGAAATATATAAGTATATTAACTTATATTATAAATTTTGGAATATTAAATTAGCTACAAGTATTTAAATGGCTAGTTTATAAAGTTATGTGGCTAAATGTAAATTTTGGAAAGTTTGAAGTACAAATAATAAAAACTGAGAATATAAGAGGTTGTTTGGTATATTTATATTATAATATAAGGTTGGAATTAATATTATGAATTTTGGTGAATTTAAATAAGTGTTTAATTGTTTAAATAGCAATTTATAAAGTTTTGGAACTAATTTATAATTATTGAGAAGTTTGGGAGTGAAACCGAATTACATATGATTTATGGGCATATTAAAGTATTAATTATGAAATTAAGTCTTGGTCAAAGTGTTGACCAAAAACTTTGGGATAAAATGATTTATGACATAAAATATTAAGTTTATAAAAGTTTTGGGGTGAATATGTAATTTATGGAAGTATATATGAAAAATAGAATTTAATATGGGCGGATATGTAATTTAAGAAAAGATATGGGTTACTTAGGTTATTTAAAGAAATAAAATATTAAACTATAGTTTATAAGTTAATATGTAACTTATATAAATTTTGGGGTTAAAAGTATGAATATAGAAATTATATGATTAAACCAAAGAGCTTATGGGCTTAATTGGTAATTTATTAAAAATTGGTGGTAATTTGTAATTACCGAGTTAATAAGAGTATTTGGTGATTTGTAAAAGTAAGGTGGTTAATTAATATTTACAAAGGTTAATGTGGGTAAATAGTGAATTATAAAAGTTATAAGGTTATTTGGCAATTTATAGAAGATAATATTATTGTTTTGCAATTTCCGAAATTGATATGGGAATTTAGTAAATTATAAAGAGATATGCTTATTTGGTAAGTTGTAAAAGTTAATGGGATCAAATATGATTACCGGAAATTTATATGTAGTTGTTTAGTAATTTATTAAGTTGTTGGGTATTATATAGATACCGAAATATTAAGATTGGTTTTGTAATTTAATAAGGAAAGGAGGTAAACTAAGTAATATAATGTATTATGGTATATTAAGGAATATAATATAAAGTTTATAAAATAATTTTGGTTATAATAAAAATGACCAAGGGATATAATATAAATGATAGGTGGAAATAATTATAAGTATATAATTAATGAGGTAAAGATATACCGTATAAATGATAATTCATTATCACATGTGAGTTTCACATAAAATAATGAACTGGTTGGTTATCTAGAACCACTGTTAAAATAACAGGGGAAAATAAATAACATACAGAGTTATTATACGACGAGAAAAACTATACAGAGACAATACTGTAATATTTAGTGGATAGTCGTATTAATATTACCCGTTATTGTATGTATAAATAACAGCGTACGGGAAAGGTTACTAGAGCGTGAACTGTCAAGCTAGCTGTTGTCACGGTGAACGGTATGTTAATTGTGTGGTCTGAATGTCCTAAGGATTATCCTAAGGTCCAGGCATTTTGTGTGATTAAATGTTTAAGAAGGATATCTATGATTTTATGTGATTGATATTGTATATGGTTCTGCTTAAACTGTTGCGTTGTGTTTTATACGCGAATGTCTTATGACTAAAAGTTTATACATCTAAACTGAAAAAAAAAGAGACTAACTGACCTTTAGGTACTATTGAACCTAACAAGGGTCTATAGTCTTATTCCAAGTATTGGTTATTATGTCATTGACAAAAAGGGCTAACTTATAAAGAGAGGAATCCGGATTGTTTCGACTTTCTGGTTGCGCATTGTGATCACTATGAGAGACTCAAGAAGGGAGTCACTCTAAATCCATCAGCCACATTCGGGGATGGCGGAATGCACTACCGTTGGTGCACAGTTTCGACCGGATCGGTCAAAGTATATTTATCCAGGGCCATAAGGTCAGCTGGTAACGGTTCCTTTGGAACCCAGTGGGACACATTGTCCATTTTCACAGGTTATTAAGGGTTGTCTTGACATGACGCCTGAGGTAAAATTAATTGGAAAGGTTAAGTGGTTGGTTTAAAAGGATAAGGGTCATGTGACCTACTACCAAGACTAGTTGTTTAATGTGTGCCCTTTTTTTTGGGTTGTTGATGGTGATTATTGTTTGATGTGTATTATTATGCACTAAATGTTGCAGGTGAATTGTTATGTGATTGCTCAGTGTTTACAGTATTTCTGCTATTCTCGTAAACCGGATTATCTGTAAGGAATCTAATGTCAAGATGGCTAAAATGACTAAAGGAATCTAGATGACTTAAGATCACATTTAGCATACCAGCATTTCGATTGCTGAGCCCTTCAATGGGCCAAACATTCCAGGTTATTGAAGAAGACTCAAGCCGGAGTGCGGGACACGGGGGTAGCTGATGTATTGCAGCAACACCTTTGGTTTATTTTTGGATTGTAATAAAAAGATTGTTGTGTTTCAGTTAGCTGCTCATTTAGCCGGAATTGGTTTGTAATAATTAGGAGTGCTCAGTATCTGTTCATCACAGCGTTAGAAGTTGTAATGTTGGAAAGAGTGAGGATGCCTTGTTACTCACAAGGGTGAGTGACGGCGTGTAACACCAAGGTTAGATAGTTTTATTTTCCGCTGCGATTTGCTATTTATTATGCTACGAGTTATGACGTCATTACAGGTTTTAAGATTAGGGGTGTTACAAAAAGTGGTATCAGAGCGGAGTACCGCTCTGATGAAAGATACTGAGTCTAGGACAATGAGCATAGGAATATTGGGTTACGGGAAACGTCTGTGAGGATTCGTGACCTAGAAAGAAAACCCTAGGGATATTTTATTGCTAGTAGTTAGCTTTCTTACATGTTTTTGATTGTGTATGTGATACGGTGTAGCAACCGAGTAGAAATAAAAATATACTATCTTAGATGTCGACCAGCGAAGGACCACGAGGAGACAGCAGTGGACGCAGTAGCGCGACACCGGCGGATGTTCCAACAGTACAAGACCTAACAGCAGCCATGGCAACTTTCACGCTGCAGCTAGGAGTACAATTTATGGGAGCCATACCCCACCCGCCGCGGCCCAGAGAAACCAACTGGTTGAAGAGCGTTGCAGACAAAGTACCAACTTACTCAGGGAACCGGACCCCGCCGACTGGAGAAGTTCATTGCAGAGCACCAGAAGGCGTTCAAGACTGTCGGTTCCAGAAGACCAACAGGTCGACATCGCTGCATACAACCTGAAGGGCGCAGCTGACATTTGGTGGCGGACTATTGAGGGCCACCGTAGAGCTACACCGGAATTTAAATGGACTGAGTTCGTAGAAGTGTTGCGGGGAGAAGTACTATCCTGAACACATAAAGCAGAGGAAAAGGCAGGAGATCAAGTCCTTGGTCCAAGGGAGTCAAACAGTTGACCAGTACTACGTGCGGATCACCAGTTTACTGGACAATATACCAGGAGTCAACCACTCTGACTCAGAAAGAAAGAAAGAAAAGGAAAAGTACTGAAGGAGATGATGATGGAGCAACCTATGGCGGTTACTGCAAGAAGCGAAGAAATCCTTTGAAAGGAAGATGGGACAGAAGAATTCCCATGGTCAGAAGACGAAGGAGCAGGTCCCTCGTCTGACCGGCTCAGCTATTGATGCTCAGCCACTAAGAACAGCACCACCCAGAGGCAACAAGCCAACCCGACGTCACTATTACTGTAAACGTTGTGGAAAAGATCACCCAGGCGTAGATTGCGCGGGAAGAAAGGTGGAGTGCCGTTATTGCAAAAAGGAGGGTCACCGGGAGTATGAATGCTTTTCCAATCCAGGGAGTCGAGTATACAAAGGAGCTAGAGGTTCGCAGAGAACACCTGTGGAAACTGGCGGACCCGGAGGAGGTCAAGCGCCGCAGACTAATACTTATACTACAGGACCGGGAGGACAGCCATCCTCATCCGAGATCCAGAAGAGAAAGGAGATAATTCCATAAAGAAATGCCCTGTACTCAGTGGGAACTTCAGGCGCTGAAGCTAGCGCTTAGCGCGAAACCGGTAAGCCTAGAACCTAAACTAAATGCATGATGCATAAATATGTGTTTATAATTATCAGTCAATGAGACTTATATGAGACTAGTAAGTATCAACTTTAGAGAGACCTAAATTAGGTAACCTCTCACATAATAGGATACTTCAACATTGTTTTACATTACCTAAGAGACCGTGGTTACCTGAGCCTATGAGCGAAGGTCGGGAATATCCCGAGGCATAATGCCAAGTACTTTGACCCGGTATGATCCTACTCAAGACATACTTAACTATAATGAACAAGTAACTGTTAGGAATAAATGTAGAACTTGGGGGTAAGCCTTGGAGGATTTTATATTCCAGGATACAAGAGTGGATCAAAACTTAAAATAAATACGATGTGTATGGATAAGGATTGGGATACAGTATGTGAGATAGTATAGTGAGGAATAGTAAGTTAATATTTACTTGGATTGCCGAAGGACATTAACAACTGTCCAAACTTACAGTAACTACAAATTATGACCTGCCTAAATGACGAGCAGATGTCATGTAGAAGAATACATTAATTAATATAACTACTTAAGACTACAGGATCTGTCAAAGGAGCTCACGTAAAGAGCAAACACTGAAATTTTATGGGATACCCAGGCACCGAGCTTACGCTCAGTGCGAGTCTAGGAAATCTTACACCTTAACTTCGAGAGAAAATTGAGAAACCTTGAAATACAATAGAAACATAATCTCAAAATATATACTAATCCATCATGGATAAGCACGGTTTTAAAATACCTGAGCAAATACCAAGGGTCTCAGCTAGTACCAATATATAACAGTGCTGGACTCCTAATTAATGAAGGGAGAGAACAAATTTGAATATATATTTCTAAGTGGGGAGAATTACCTAATTAGCACTACCAAATGCTGACTATATAAATTTGGAGGTTATTAACCTAAAACATTGAGGGTATATATTTCAGAGGGTTGAGTACCATTAAATACCTACCCTATTTTGAGACACATGTCCTATACTATTCTTATGATTCAATATGAGCATATGTCTACTATGACAGCTCAAATTATGAATGCGAATAAAGGATCGCAGTAAACCAACTAAGGTTAAAACATATGTAATATAAACTTTAGTATGAACATAGTAACGAATAACTCTCCTTGACACTTGCAAAGAGACAGTGTAAGTTATATAAGAGTTTGAAACATATATACACAAAAATGAGTGTAAATTAAATATTAAAGTAGGGAAACATACCCTTGGTTTGTAACCATTGTTTTACATGTAAACCGTCCTAACGTTATATACTAAACCCTGTGATTCTAAATCCTCTATTGACATACCTAACGACTTATTTTGGAAGCCATTGAGCTAGTGGATTAACCACGTTTCTAAGGATAAAACAAACAATAAGCCTTGATTGTCCTATTACCAAACAGTAGGATACAAACTGGAAACCTTAGTTTGAGATGGTACTAATATTAAGAGATACTTGACTAGGGTGAACATATGATTCACCTGATTTATGGATTTTAGATGGAATAAGGAAAAAGCTAAGCTTAAGGTGGAGGAATGATACTTTATGGAACTATAGTTGGGATGGAGTCATGAAAACTTTTTGAAGTCTAACTGTGACTGTCTTTGCTCCAACTGATGATAATCAAGTATAGGCATAATCAAGCCCTGATAAGAGAAATACTAGATAAGCCTTTAAAGTGAAGAGAGTATTCTAAAGTATGCAAGTCCATGACGGAATTTATTACTTGTATGATAGATTTAAGAGTTGAAATGATTGATGGATATAGTTACTAGACAGTACGAGCCTAAATGCTTAGTAAGAATCTACCTTTTAAGCCAAGAGGAAAAACTGGCTTCCCCGCTTGATGATTTGATCAAGAAATATAGTACCGGGGATTTGGAAATACAATAGATTCGAGCATAGGTTATAACATATATTGGTTTAATAGTATAGTGATCAGGAGAAAAGGTAGTTATCACCACGTCACAAAGTTAAATAAGATAAAATTTAAAATGACAATTATGTGATTGTTTGATATTTGACGTGGGAGGTCGAACTTGATCCTGGTCAGATCAAGGGAAAACCAAACACAAAATGGTGTGGAAGGATAGTTCAACACTGACGCTGACCCCGTCGGGTTGGATGATTCCTGAGACTCCTTACAAGTGGTCACAAATATTTCTGTGATAAGTAAGTATTTATTCCTAATTTTAATATAAAATTTAATAAATGAAGTATATGAGTTGTGGAAGGTGTAAGTTAAGAGTTAAGTTGTCTAGGTTACCCCGAGGAGATTAAATAGCTAAAACAACTCCGCATATGTCGGAAAAATAATCAATTATGAGGGAAATACTAACTATTATTATCCCATGAACCGTGTTAATAAATCAAATATGAGATCAAGAGAAAATTACTTATAATAACAGTATTCTCAAGCTACCTTCTAAATTATGGCCAAATTGCCATCTGGAAGGAAAGATCGACTTCCATGTCTTTCTTTATGAATTAAAACCCAATATATTAAATGGGAACCTACCTATAAACATGGTAGAATATAAAGAGTATAAACATTATACTAATACTCACCAGAGTTGATTCACAACCACAATAACATGTTTAATTGAGAAAACTACACCTTGTTAGAAACCTTAACAGGAACCCTATGTGGTATACCTGATGAACAGACGATAATAATCGTGTATATACTACCAATAATAGGTGAATCAATAATATAAGCATCTTTCTGTAATATACATAAGATGCACGGCTCAACCGTAGCTTATACTTTACGTATTCAAATACCGGAATAACAAGATGATAACCTAAAGAAAGGGATTTTGAGATGCCCAATATTAATACAAGACCAGCACATGACTACAACTAAGAGGCGATTGATGAAGTGTGTATACACAAATAATTTAAACAAGCCATAAAATAGTATGGCAATTACAATAGATCACCTTCACCCATACATACGGGATTCAAATATAAAAGCATACTAATGCACTAGAGAACATATCAAAGACTACATATATTCTTGAGGACTATACCTCGTAACGGACAGAAGTCATATACTGACATCCATAGGAGAGACCTCGAGTTCGCAGTAGGCGATCGAGTCTTCCTTAGAGTTTCACCTATAAGGGAATTTTTAGATTAGGGTAGAAGGGCAAGCTAGCCCGAAGTATGTAGAACCGTACCTTATTACGGAGCGAGTGGCCCATTAGCCTACAGATTAGACTTATATGTTGAGTTGGAAGAGTGCACGATGTGTATCACATAACTTAGAGCCCGAGACACTCGAGCTATCCTACCACTTAATATGAGGAGACCCAGTTCGCATTTAGACTCCAACACTAGGGAGACCAGAACAAGACCATTAGAATGGTCAAAGCTCTGTGGTAAAACACGACATTGAGGAGGCGACATGGAGTTAGAAGACTCCATGCGAGACAAGTATCCCAGTTTCTTCTTTTCGTTTGTGTATACTTGTAGGGGTACGTGGGCGTAACCCTTTTTAAGGGGGGTAGAGCACCACATGCGACTTGCATATCTGCAGTCTATATTGGTTTTGTGTATGGTTATTTGTGTTTGATTGTTGCGCATGTGTGCAATTTTAGATGGTTATGTCCTATGTGACATGGTTGGTTATATATGTTATGTGATTGGTTATGATTGTCCTATGTGACACTTGAATGATTATTTGTGTGTTCTATGTAACACTTGATGTTTATGAAGCACTAATTATTTACAGTATATTTATATTTATTCCTACAATCACACAAGAGATTCACTGCCAAGGGTTTACGCCTCTGCACTCTGTAGGACTGAGGATTTGGTATTGCACTTGTGCAGTGATGACCGAGTGGGATAGCTAGGAAGTTGGAACACGCATTGTTTTACAGTATTATTAAGTTATTATGCTGTGATATATTATTATCACGAATAAAGAATATGTCTATAAGAATTTATACACTCAGAGTAGTGATGCAATATAGGATGTCAATATAATATTGACACCCTGGAATGATAAGTATACAGGGAATGATAAGAGGAACTTGATTCCATAGGATGAACAAATATAAGTTATGACTTCGGGACGTCCTTTTAAGGGGGGTAGACTGAAATACCCCTAACATTTAAATAATTAAATATAAGTAAATAAATATTATTTGAGGAATTATAAATATTATTTGGGGGTTATTAAACCCTAAGAAACATATAAACACTTGGGCGTTAAAAACGCACCTAAACTCCTTAAGGTCAGAAACGAGCGTTAAAAGCCGACCTTAAGTTAAACAATTATATAAGCTATGGACATTATATGAATTTAACCAGGATCATTTTGATCTTTAAATACAAGTTCTCAGTTAGAACTGAGTAAAAATACAAGTTCTCGGAAGTTCCCGATGTGGGCCCCATAAAGGCCGGGAATGCTTAGGAGGAGTGCCAAGGTGGCTCGAACCCCTATATAAATTATTCTAGAGTTCCTAAAATCATTATTAATTATTCTAAAGAAGGATTCCCAAGCTACTTCTTCAAAAATAAACAAGAGCTCGGGGGAAATTTCTTAACGCTCCTTTTACCTCGGGAGTGCCCCTTTAGCCGAAAATTGAGTTACAAGTTTATATAACCCCATATAATTTTGTAACACCTTAATATATTATTATTGACTATAAAAATGTCAATAAACACTTGGAAGTCATAGCGACTAATTAATTCCCAGAAAAATCCTTAAAGCACAAAAACGCACCTTCGGGTGTCACAAAAATGCGTTTTACGCAAACCTTGAAGCTTTTGAGGAGCCACAAGTTGATAAACTTAAAAGTGGATAAAATGACCATCTAAATCAATTGATGGCAGTACTAAACTCATAGTATAAATGGGGGCGATTTTTAGGACAAAAAGGTACCTAAAATCAGCATTTTTACCTTAAACTTTCATCTTTTACCATAATAAAAATGTACCAATTAAATGCTGGACCTATTACACATATTAGTATGGTCTTAGTACAATATAGTGTAATAAAAATCAAATGAAAAATAAATCCCAATTGACCCCTATGTCACACGTTAATATAAGTAGTATTTGATTAGTTTTTGACAAAAAAACATTGTCTTATGGATGGTGAGTCATCCTAGCATATATTATATGATAAGGTAACAATTAATTACAGTAAAAGGAGTCCCATTACCGTGTACCTACAGGAGGAAGAAGCAAGAAGACATTAGTATATGAAAAGTAATGAAATAAATACAACTAGACCTACCTTAGACTTATATAATGAAAGCAAACAAAATAAGTTGTCATATAGTCTCATATGAAGCCGATTTGGACCAGGACAAAGGGGAGAATAATTTCTGTTAATTATTCAAGGAGACAACCACACATCTTGCATGTTATCTTTGTCAAGAAACAAACAAAAATCAATTGTCCTATACTAGTATATGGGTCCGATTTCAAGGAGGAAAATGAGCAAGATGATTGCTCTAAAATAAATCAAATAAAATACCTAGTAGTCTAGCTTGTTTTTATAATTCAAATGACAAGGAATCTGGTGCCAATTGATACTACACCACCGTAGGAAACAAGAAGGAAAACAAAGACTAATTCAACTTTGAAAAATCAAAGAGACATATACCTACCTTACTCCTTGTCTTCTTATTACAAGTGGTCAATGAAAGTCTCCATTATTCTTTAGCACATGGCGATTTATGCAATCAGTTAAGGGATATTAATTGAGTCAATAATGTGGGATAAACAAAGGAAAAAGAAACTAAGCAATTATTATGTCAAAAAGAAGAGAAAATTCCTACCTTGGCAAGCCTTATTCATACGTGAGTTTAGCTCACTCTTTCATTTGCCTTCACTCCACCGATTTTGGTAAGGTCTCTCAGCCCTTCTTTCTTCTTCTTCTTTCCTAGCTTCAAGCTCAACAATGGAGGTTTAAGTCCTAACTCCATTTTATGTCAAAATTCCTAGCTAATTCTACAAAACAAGAATCAAGTAGCAGATCTGTTCAAGAGGTCTGACTTCGGGAGCAATTCTGTAATTTTCAGTAAGTTATCTCGATATTTTCCCCACATCAAACTTGTTCCTCTTCGAATTAGCTTTCCATACATATAAATATCATTAATTTTCATGGTGTATTCCGTTCTGGGTGAACAAAAGAAGGCGAAGTGGTTCACAGCAGAAAATCTGTTCAATAGGTCTCATCTCGGGAGTTATTATGAATTTTCCGTAATTTTTCTCAAAATCTTCTCAACACCAAAATTGTTCCTCTTTGAATTAGCTTTCCAGATATAAGGATCATTAATTTTGTGGTCATTTCAGTTCTGGGTGACAAAAACCGTAGAGAGTGCGTAATCTGGAAATTTGGGTAAGATATGGTGATCCCTATCTTCCACCATTTGGTGTCTATAATTAGTACCGAATTTTAGAGTTTCTAAACCTATGTTCTCTTCATTATTTCATGAAGTAAACTTGGATTTTCAATCATCACAAGGTGTATCAAAAATACCTTGTTAAATTTCTAAGGTAAACTCTTGTAAGATTACTCCAAATAATATTTATAAATCTTTGTTAGAAGTCTAACAAATGGATCTCCTAAATATTTAAGGAGCAGAAAATTCTTCATCAGGATAGCATTTGGAGAGCTTGGAATTCAAGGAAAAAATCAAGTACAATAATTGTCTTGATTTAAAGGGTAAGTTTATAAAATTAAGGTTTATTATGTTTAAGCTTGATTTAAGCTTCAAACTTTGGTATAAAAATTATTATGTATAACCCCTAATAATTAAGGCCGAAAATCATAGGCTTATTGTCTAGAAAATAATTTATAACATATAAGGTAAGATTATTACCTTAAGGTTTTAAATATGTGTCACAAAAATTAATTAAGATGCATATATATTCAAACCGAAATATTTGAGGATTAAATGTCCTATTTTGAGTTTATAAACATTCTAAGTCATTAGCATAATTTTTAGAAGTATTATATGGCTTATATACAATTATAAGTATTTATCATAAGGTTTAAATCAAGTTTTGGAAACTATATGGTAAAATATATTAAAGCCGAGGATTAAATGAGTTAAATGTGATTTTTCGAAATATAAATGTGTATTAACTTATATTATAAATTTTGGGAGTATTAAAAATAGCTACAAGTATTTATATGGCTAGTTTATTAAGTTATGTGGTTAAAATGTAAATTTTGAAAAAGTTTGGAGTACAAATAATAAAACCGAGAACATAAGGAGCTGTTTGGTATATTTATATTATAATATAAGGTTGGAATGAATATTATGAATTTTGGTGAATTTAAATAAGTGTTTAATTGTTTAAATAGCAATTTATAAAGTTTTGGAACTAATTTATAATATGAGAAGTTTGGGAGTGAAACCGAATTACATATGATTTATGGGCATATTAAAGTATTAATTATGAAATTAAGCCTTGGTCAAAGTGTTGACCAAAACTTTGGGATAAAATGATTTATGACATAAAATATTAAGTTTATAAAAGTTTTGGGGTGAATATGTAATTTATGGAAGTATATATGAAAAATAGAATTTAATATGGGCGGATATGTAATTTAAGAAAAGATATGGGTTACTTAGGTTATTTAAAGAAATAAAATATTAAACTATAGTTTATAAGTTAATATGTAACTTATATAAAATTTTGGGGTTAAAAGTATGAATATAGAAATTATATGATTAAACCGAAGAGCATATGGGCTTAATTGATGATATATAAAAATGGGTGGTATTAATTTGTGATTACCGAAATAATAAGGGTATTTGGTGAATTGTAAAAGTAAGGTGGTTAGTTAATAGTTACAAGGGAAGAAGGTAAACTAAGTAATATAATGTATTATGGTATATTAAGGAATATAATATAAAGTTTATAAAATAATTTTGACTATAATAAAATGACCAAGGGATATAATATAAATGATAAGTGGAAATAATTATAAGTATATAATTAATGAGGTAAAGATATACCGTATAAATGATAATTCATTATCACATGTGAGTTTCACATAAAATAATGAACTCGTTGGTTATCTAGAATCATTGTTAAAATAACAGGGGAAAATAAATAACACTCAGAGTTATTATACGACGAGAATAAACTCTACAATGAAAGAACTATAATATTTAATGAATAGTTATATTAATGTTACCCGGTACTGCATGTTTAAAACAACGTACGGGAAGGAACTACTGCACAGGAACTTGTCAAGCTAGCAGTTACTTGGTGAACGGTATGTTAATTGTGTGGTCTGAATGTCCTAAGGATTATCCTAAGGTCCAGGCATTTGTGTGATTAAAATGTTTAAGAAGGATATCTATGATTTTATGTGATTGATATTGTATATGGTTCTGTTTAAATTGTTGCGTTTGTTTTATACGCAAATGTCTTATGACTAAAAGTTTATACATCTAAACAAAAAAAAAGAGACTAACTGACCTCTAGGTATTATTGAACCTAACAAGGGTCTATTGTTATAGTCTTATTCCAAGTATTGGTTATTATGTCATTGACAAAAAAAGGCTAACTTATAAAGAGAGAATCCGGATTGTTTCGACTTTCTGGTTGCGCATTGTGATCACTATGAGAGACTCAAGAAGGGAGTCACTCTAAATCCATCAGCCACATTCGGGGATGGCGGAATGCACTGCCGTTGGTGCACAGTTTGACCGGATCGGTCAAAGTATATATTTATCCAGGGCCATAAGGTCAGCTGGTAACGGTTCCTTTGGAACCCAGTGGGACACATTGTCCATTATCAGGTTATTAAGGGTTGTCTTGACATGACGCCTGAGCTAAAATTAATTGGAAAGGTTAAGTGGTTGGTTTAAAAGGATAAGGGTCATGTGACCTTCTAACAAGATCAGTTGTTTAATGTGTGCCCCTTATTTGGGTTGTTGGTGGTGATTATTGTTTGATGTGTATATTATGCACTAAATGTTGCAGGTGAATTGTTATGTGATTGCTCAGTGTTTACAGTATTTCTGTTATTCTTGTAAACCGGATTATCTGTAAAGAATCTAATGTCAAGATGGCTAAAACGACTAAAGGAATCTAGATGACTTAAGATCACATTAGCATACCAGTATTTCGATTGCTGAGCCCTTTAGTGGGCCAAAAATTCCAGGTTGTTGAAGAAGTCTCAAGCCGGAGTGTGGGACACGGGGGTAGCTGAAGTGTTTCCAACAAACACCGTCGGTTTTATTTTGTATTGTATTAAGAGGGAGAATGTATTCAGTTAGTTGCTCATTTAGTTGGTTTTGGATTGTAATAAATAGAGTGCTCCGTATCTGTTCATCACAGCGTTAGAAGTTGTAATGTTGGAAAGAGTAAGGATGCCTTGTTACTCACAAGGGTGAGTGACGGCGTGTAACACCAAGGTTAGTTAGTTTTATTTTCCGCTGCGATTTGCTATTTATTATGCTACGAGTTATGACGTCATTACAGGTTTAAGATTAGGGGTGTTACAGCCGATGCTGGCCCACCCATTGCTGATCCAACCGCCTATCGCTCTCTCGCCGATGCTCTTCAATACCTGACCTTCACCCGTCCTGACATCACCTACGCCGTCCACCAATGCTGTCTTCACATACATGATCCGCATGAAGCTCACTTTACTGCTCTCAAGTGTATCCTCCGCTAGCTCAAAGGCACCTCCTCGCTCAGTCTTCATTACAACCTGACCACTCACATCAGCTCATCATCTACACTGATGCTTACTGGGCCAGATGTCCAGACATCGCCACTCCACCTCTGGAATTGTACCTACATTGGCTCTAATCTCATCTCCTGGTCTTTGAAGCGTCAGCCCTGTCTCCCTCTTCATTGCCGAAGCCGAAACTGTGCTGTTGCTAATGCCGTTACGGAATCCTGCTGGCTTCGACAACTGCTCAACGAGCTTCACAACTACAAACCAAGGCCACCATTGTTTTCTGTGATAACGCAGCTCTGTATATGTCATCCAATCCCAGTACAACATCAGCGCACAAAGCACATCGAAATTGACATACATTTTGTCCGTGAACCGGTTGCTCTGGGGCAGGGTCGCGTTCTTCACGTCCCCACCTCCAGCCAATTCATAGACATCATGACCAAAGGTCTCCCGACTACGCGTTTTCAAGATTTTCGGACTAGTCTTTGCCTTCGGAAACCTACGGCTTCAACAGTGAGGGGGTGTTAGAAAATAATTCCATTCACCTAACATATAGGCCTCACCTCCACTACTATTGTACTCTCCTTAATTATAGGCCTAACTCTCTGTCTTGTAACTATGACTATATATTTTTTTTACCAAATTAGTAATGATATACGGTTGATTATATCTCTAATTCACACTTAATACCCAAAAACAAGATATGGTCGCATATCAAAGGCGCTCTTTTCATGCTCTTTCAACATTCACCACCTTCCGCCATAGACAAGGAGAGTAAGTGGCTACACACAACGAGATCTTTCATTGCGATGAAGCTCTAGTGCGCTGCTTCTCCGAACCCATAAGTTCTCTAACACTAAAATCATTTGAACTGCGGCCCCAACGTTTCTCTCTTTGTCTCTCGTGTGCTCTTACTAGTAATTGGGTTTATTTCTGTTGAAATTTTGGCTTTACTTTGTGGCTTATGGGAGAAGGTGTTGGAAAACACGAATGCATGTTGGACGTTGGGGGGTGTGTATGACACCAGTAATAGAGGTAGACCATCACCAGAAAGGGTTCATGGAAGTGCTAGGCGATGTTTAAAGGTTAGATGGCTATCGTTTTTTTCCTTCAAATTGGGCTACTTTTGATATCTCATGTTATAAATGAAATAGTTCTTTGATGTTGTGTTGCTCTGGTCTGGCATTGAATGGCAAGAGAAAAAATAAAGTGCAAGCTTATTTATAGTCATTTGTACTAATGCATTCATTTTTCATTACATAAGATGGCTGGCGGCGAAGGAGTTTGGAATCGTGTAGGGCCACCGGCTATGATTCTACACCCTACTGCTACTACCCTAAAATGCATTTTTTTTGACGTTTTAAACTGTCGTAGAAGGGGCTTTAGGGTGTATCATCAACGTGTTTTACTTTCTTAGGGTGATTTTTAGGGTGTGTGTAGGATAATTTTTGAAGTCATTCTATACTTTATAATGTCGTCGATGATCGGTTTAGAGTTAGGGTCATTAGACCTTAAACCTGCCACTACAAACCCTAAAAATGCCTTCGACGTTTTTAGCTTCATAGGATGGGTTTTAGGGTTGTGGGTAGGGTAATATTATTTGAAGTCGTTATACTTTATAATGTCGCACTAACTTACAGGTTTTCAAGGTTGTAATTTAAGGTTTAGGGGACCCTAAAACCCACCAAACCCTAAAATGCCTTGACATTTTATAGCTTTCTATGGTGGTTTTTAGGTGGGTGTGATGTAGGGTAATCTGTTTTGAAGTCGTTTATACTTTATAATGTCACCACTAGTAACTCAACAGGTTTTTAGGGTAGTGGTTTAAGTTTAGGGTCATTAGACCCTAAACGGTCACTAGAAACCCTAAAAAATACCTTCAGTTTTTTTTGGCTTCCTAGGGGGGTTATTAGGGTGTGTGGTGTAGGGTAATATTTTTTGAATTCATTCTATACTTTATAAGTCACCACTAACTCGAAAATTTTTAGGATTTTGGTTAGTGTTTTGGTCGTTGGACCTTAAGCTCGCCACTACAACCTTAAAATGCCTTTGATGTTTTTTAGCTTTCCTAGGTGGGGTTTAGGGTGTTGTGTGGTGTAGGGTAATGATTTTTTGAAGTCTTTCTATACTTGATAATGTCACCACTAATCGACATGTTTTCAGGGTTTGTGGTTTAAGGTTAGGGGACCATATACCCGCCACTACAAACCCTAAAAATGCCTTCGCAATTTATAGCTTTTCTAGGTGGTTTTGTTTTGGGTGGTGATGTAGGGTAATCTTTTTTGAAGTTTTCTATACTTTATAATGTCGCACTAACTCTACTGGTGTTAGGGTTTGTGGTTTAGGGTTTAGGGTCGTTAGACCCTAAATACGCCACACAAACCTGAAAATGTCTCCGATGCTTTTTAGCTTCATAGGGTGGTTTTTAGGGGTGTAGTGTAGGGTAATTCTTTAAAAGAAAATATAAACTTAACTAGAATTGAGTCGCCATATGGTTGTGGGCTCTCTGGTTGTTGAGCGACTGTATTGCTCTAGCTGTCTATCGGCTATAGGGCCTTGTTAAACGCTATCGGGTGTGCTGTAACCGCTTTAGTAATTTTATGACTGCATAAACTAACCTTAATAAAAGTTGATTGTAGATGTTTTCTAAAAACAATTTTGGTTAGCATAGGTGTTTAATCATTTCTATAAATGGTGCGATATGTAGTTCATGGCATATTAGTTCATTTGTCTTCCAATAGTGTTGGACAAGCTGTGGTGGTTAAACTGTTTGGAGAAATTTACGGATGCACCCCGTCATTAGTGATAAGACTAAGCCGATGTGGGATATGTCAGACCTGTAAATAGTTTGCCCTTGGATGGGAGTCATAATTCCCAAATCACTAGGTCAGCAACAAAAAAAAAACAAGCAAAGTAAGGTCATGTGGCCATTACTAACAGAGAGGGGGGCATTGTTTAAGGAAGTAAACGGACAAAGGTCATGGGTGGGCATTTTTAATCATAAACTAGTGGGTGGGGGTGGAATTAAGCCAAACCTGAGGGGTGGGGTATGTAAGTGTCAACACATGACCATTATGATCGATCATCGACCATGCAAAATAACAAACAGGACCCTTGACTATAATCGGTAGTCGTCGGTTGTCCTTGTTGAAAACACAAAACAACTTCTAGGAGTTATACGCGTAAGTAGCGTTAACTGGCCCACAATCAATTGTCGACGAAGCTCGGTCCTGCTTGTCAAATTTATTTAAACAAGGGAAAAATGCTTAGCATGCATATGTAGAGTATGGCTTTGAATTTGATACCGAAAAGAGAACAATACTGTTAGTACCTTACACAAACATAGTTTAAACCCTGATCTCTATTTGATTACTAACGGCGTCCTACAACCTAAATTTACAAAACACACACTAATAATATGAATTTAAATCAATCCCAACGACATAGACAATTTTCCAAAAAATAGGATTCAGTCACCACCATGAAACTCACCAGAATTCAAGCCTTTAGAGAGAGATTCGACCTTAGAGTTAAGATCTTGGAAAAAGAATTGGTTAATCCAACTTACCTTCAAATTGATAGCTAGAGAAGCTCTGGTTCATCCAGCAATATTATAAACCACAAAAATTTGTTGCCTTCTTTCCCCCTCCTCTTTTACTTTCTACTTTCTCACGCTTCTTTCTTTTCTTTCTCACGCTCTTTCACGACATAAAAGACGATTATCTCTCTTCTCTAGCTGCAACTGATCTTTAATGATAGGGAATACGGACCAAGCTATATGGTTAAGTTGTGTAGCATCTCAACTTTACCTAATCCAAAAAACATATCACTTAATTGATTATGCCACAACAAACAATTGGCACATATTGACACTCAATTGTCACCCAGTCAACTCTAAAACCAAATGTATAATTGAACTTGGTCTTATCTGATATACATCTCGCTCACTTGTCAAAATGGGGTATTTCAATACCAATGTGCCATGGCTCATGTGATTTTATTTTTTTACCAGAGGTTTTTGTTGTAACTTTTGGTAATGGCTGATTGTGTGTCCCTCTTGACGACAATATATGTAAAAGTGACTATATGGAACTATTATTTTGGAAATGATGAGTCGAGGCTGACTTAGGCTTGCCTATCTCTCACAGAGTATATGGATATACTAGACCACACTTAGCTTTGTTAGACTTCTTGACATCTAATTCAGATTGGCAATAAATACACCAAGTAAGATTCTCTAGTTGTTCTAATCTCATTATGTTTCGTGTGTTGTATCAAGTTGATGATCAAAAACTTAATGGATATTTGAAGCCTCGCATTACTCATAAGTAGTAAACTCAAGTCCATACTGAACCCCATGACGGACTATTAGACACTCTTCATTAATAGATTCTCAAACGCAATACTCACAACTTGTTTGTTCTTTCTTCAAGATTAACCTGTAGTCTTAATATCCACTTTTTTTCTTGCTATCTCTTTCTCGTAAATCATGTATTTTACTCAAGAGTACCAAATCATTTAGACTTAGCTCTTTCCAGTCAAAACTAAGATCACTTATCTCAGTTTCACACTCTTCTGTGTGTTGTTGTGCCTCTATAGAGTCATTTCAACATCTCAAACATTGTTTCTAGGAAATATAATTGAAAGAAGACTCAAGATGCTGATGATTACCTTTCATTGTTAGAGACATGTAATACCCCATCCCACATCGGGATATAAGTATAATGTGAGTGCTTTATAATGATAATATGGGTCGACTACAACAAGACCTTCCAATTTTAGGCCCAAGTGAGGACAAAGGGCTTAGAGTGTCTAGTTTTCAAGCCCGAGTGGCCTGTGAGTCAGGTTGTTAGACAGTTGTCATATGTGAGTTACAAATGGTATCAGAGCGGACTCGGGACCATGTGGGATGGGATATTGACACCTATCGAGGAGGTCCAGGGACTTAAATGTTAGGCTCGTGACGAGGACATCACGTTCATTGAGTGAGGGAGTATGTAAATCTCCATACCACTGAGACATGAGTAAGAATGTGAGTGATTTATCATGATACATATGGGTTGGCTACAACAACAAGATCTTCCATTTTAGGCCCAAGTGAGGACAAAGGGCTTAGAGTGGATAGTTTTCAAGCCTGAATGTTTTGGGAGTAGGCTGTTAGACAGTTGCCTATATGTGGTGTTACACTATCATCCATAATTCTTAGTTGTTATGGAGAAGTGTGGGCATCCCTTTCTTCTAAATGGATATGACCCGAGTGATAGATGTCATACAAAGATGTGTGTCATCTATTGTGTATGAGTTTGAATTGGAATAATTTCAGCCCCACTCTGCCGTAACAATGTTTTACATGTTTCCATCCTTCCTTCTTCTCTCTCTAGACAATTTGATGTATCTTTTTGCCAATACCATGTACTCATATAACTCATCATCAACATCTTCATCACTAGAGGTTCCAACCTCCATCTTATCGCAAAATGCAAGATCTTCTTTAGTGCTCAAGATAAATCCATTTATTTATTCCTTCATGTTTACATTCATCCACAACTGGAGCAAAATTAAGCGCTTCATATGACATCTTGGTTAGATCCTTAGTTTTCTCAAGTACAATAGTGTAATTAAGCAATCTTTATAAAGACTATCCAAAATCTTTCAGTGATTACACCACTCGAGAATGCTTCCTACATTTTTTTTAATTGTAATAAGATCTTATTGAATTTATCTAAAGCTTGAGAATAGCTTCATGTTCCATGATTATGAAGTTGATAACACTTGTTATAAACTATTCACCCTTAGCCTTTCAGATAGTATCAATACCTTCCTATGCCATCGTAAGTAAGTTTTATACATCCTTAGGAGTCTTTATTCCAAGGACCGTGCCTTGATTTCTTGAGACATCATTCTTACTAGCTAGTTAGCTTTTTGTCGAAATCTTATATTTTTGTTGGCTTCGCCACCTAGACACCATTAGGGGGGTGTTTGTTTTTGGGTAATCAGGAAAGGGAATTGGAATGATTCCGTTTCCTGCTGTTTTTTATAAGTGGGGTAGGTTCTGAACCCAAGACCTTGGTTCGAGGATACCACTCCTCTACCGACCAAGTCTGCTATTTGTTTAACCAGTTTTACTAATTTTCAGGAATGGGAAAGGGAATGGGATTACCCCAATTCCCTCTAACTTGATTCCCCACCCCTACTAGGGAATGAGATTCCCTTTCCGAGTGCACTTTGATCGATGACATATGGTCATAGACCGATTACAAAAACCATTGAAAGGACCGGTGGATCTTGACCGGCAATTGAAGGCTGTGACCGGCAGCCGGTGGCCATTGACCATTGACCATTGACCGATGACCGTTGACCAATTATTTATTTCTATTCCCCCCGCAAAATAAACAACTATGAAATCAAAGGGAATTATTTTCCATTCCACTTCATTCCCTTTCCCGATTCCATTCCATTCCCCCTGCCCAAAACAAACGCCCTCTACTTTTACTTATGGTTTGAACGGTCCTCAGTCATACTTCCCACCACAGATCACAGTCGATAAAGATTCTCGTGACTTCATCTGTTCATAACATTTGTTGGCATATATATGTAGATAAGTTTCAACAATCTCGGGGTTTTCACAAGTTAAGAGCTCATGTTCACCATCAACATAAAGCTGTCAGGCTTAATTATGAATGTTATGAGAGTCTCTATGAAATCAAATGAAAGTAATCATATATTATTGATTAATTTGATCGCCAATGCATAATGTAAGACATAAATCTGTAATAAGAAACACACACTCTAATTATATTCGATGATTGAAGCTTCACTTGTGAATTGCTTTACTTGGTTGCATACAAATTCAACAAGCGTGTAGCACAACTACAAGAAAACTTTAAAAAATATAGGAAAAGCTCTCCAGTTTCTCCACCATGGACTACTCACTCTCCATCTTTCTCGATACAGGTTGGTATAAAGGTCTGATTTTTGCCTCTATGTAAAGGCTTTATTTAATTGGTTGATATAGGTGATCAGGACGCGCGGCGCCAGTTTTTGATTCTTTTTTATTTATTTTATTTTTTTCTTTATCATAAAAACTTTAAATTGTTATACCTTTTAGTGTATAAATCCAAAATGGAAAAAAATTATATCATTGTTCACTTAAATTCAAGTTCTTTAAAACATGACCAGTCATGAATACGTTTGACGACTTTAAAAAAAAATTATTTTTACATGTATACGATGATACACTAAATGTAATATGATTCATTAATTTTGTATTATGAATCATTAAAATTGATATTATGATTCATTAAGTAATAAGTGGTGAATTCGACATTTTTAACTTTCCTAGGGTGGGTTTTAGGTGTTTTGGGGTAGGGTAATCTATTTGGAATTTGTTATGTACTTTATATGTAGCGACTAACTCGGCAGGTTTTTAGGGTTTTGTGGTAGCGGGTTTAGGGTCGTTAGACCCTAAAACCTGCCACTATAAACCCTAAAAATGCCTTCGATGCTTTTAGCTTTCTTAGGAGGGGTTTTAGGGTTGTTTTGGGGGTAGGGTAACTATTTGGAATTAATGAGTGTTCTAATCACAACCATTCAAATAAATCAAAGTGAATTCAATGACCAATATTTAAGCCTTTATAAAGGCTTTGCTTGTCCTTTATTTCCATCATTAAAAAAAAGTTATGGCAACATTGGGGCAACACTTTTAGGATTCAATTTCTTATTTATCGACGAAGTAATTAGCTAGCGAATAATATCTAATTCATATATATATTTGAGAAATAATATTCTTTGGTAACAATTGACCTACCCACTTTACAAATTAATCATGTTAAGTTGTGTTAGTTAGCTTGGGAGGTTGATTTTCCATGGGATCTCAGAGAGAAATGAAGATCTGCTGAAGTAATTGAACAATTCATATATCTATGTAGTAGTATATCTGATCCATGCTAATTTCTATTTCTTCTGAAAGAATGATACAAAAATCCCAGTGATTGTAAAACGATGTTATTACCATTTACACACAACAAATTGCCACACGTCGGTTGTAGCCTATATAATGGAAAATGAAGCAGCTAGCTACCTAGCTGTACTAATAATCCCACCCATTAAAACGAAAGTATGAAAAATAAGAAGAAACATATACAAACAAACAATGAATGTTTCCATCTACATTTAGCATATGTGAATAACTACTTTTACTCCCGCTGCTATGGAACCAGATTACATACAAGACAATGTTTCGAAACCAATCTCCACAAGACACTTCCTTCTTCAATGATCAAATCACTAAGTTTATTCCAAAGATGAATCCCATAGCTTGTCGCATTCAACTGATCCGTCTTTAATTCAATCCATCTCTCATGGGCTTATCTTTGGGCTTTTGAAAAAGCCCACTTATCTTGATCCAATCAACAGGATAAAACGCACTTGGAGGTAAAACCGTATAGTTATAAAAATCATTATCATCATCATAACCGGTATTACCGCCGTCTTCAAGGATCTGAATCACTCTCGAAACAAGATAAGGTCCATTATGACCCCATTTATTCCATCAAAATTCGTAACGAATTCTTCAATGAATTTAAGTAGAAGTGGATGTCCACGATCATAGATCATTACAGCACCGTTAATCTTGTCCATTTCCCTGTCGACGGTTCATACTCTGTGCACCGATAGCGTTTCGAAGAGATGAGAAATCGTTGAGAATTATGAAGTCAGTATCGAGGTAAACTCCACCGTATTTGTAGAGGAGAATGAGACGAAGTAAATCGGATAAATGTTGTGGTAATGATATTTTACCGGTATGGATTTGACCTTTCTTGACTCGTTGATACCATGGAAGAGCGAGAGTGTTGTGGAGAAGAGTAGGGAAGTGTGGTGAAATTGGTAGGATTTGGAGATTGAGATCAGTGAAAGGTTTTAGGATTTTATGACCGCGAGGTGTGTCCATTGATTTGGAGAGAATTAAGAGACATGCGTGGGGATGGGATTTGAATAGTGTGTCGATACCGAGGAGTTCTTTGTGTGTGAATTTGGAGGCGTCGGCTATCCATGTCATGAAGAAGTTTACTGTGCATGATTGGGAAAGAAAATTGTTGACTCGTTGATTGAAGTCTAGGGATGGGTTGGTGTGGGTGTGGATTTCGGAGTTGTGTTCAAGAAGCGGGGGAATTGATTGATCTTGAATGTCGGAGGAGATGGATGATTCGATGTTGAAGTCATTGGTGATGGTGGTGGTGTTGACGGTGGCGGTTGGTGGTGAGTATACGGTGTTGTAAGGATGGTAATTGGTTTCTTGGTGGTGATTATGCGTGAAGATGACGAGACGTTTAGTGGAAAGAACAAATGAACAAGAAGAATGAAGAGAAAGATGTGAAAAAATGATGATAGCTGAGATTGCTATACAGCAAAATAATGCAAAGAATTTAGCGAATGAGCAGCAGAAACGACCTCCTTACTGGTAGTAGTAGTACTGATACTACTGCTGTTCTTCGATACTCTTCTCAATGTGAACATCTTTTGAATTCGCATTTCAGGGAAGAATGAGGGGAGACTGTCTGGAACGAACTAATTAAGAGAAGGCGTCTGCTTCTGCTTCTGCTTCTTCGTTACGTGATTGAGGGAGGTTTCTATATTAGCAACTTTTTATTATAATTGATGGAAGCGGAAGAAAAGAGAGATCCACGACGACCGATGACGATGGAAAGAGTTTATTTTGAAAAAAAAAAACAAATATCCTTAGACCGTTTATATGGACTATAGTAGAATATTTCGGGATAGATATGGTGATCAAACTAGGGAGAAGAATAGTCCAATTTTTTTTTCGTCTTATTTTCAACTTGCCCATGTTAGTATTTTGCTGGCTTTAATGATTATAAAAGTTTGCAACTAATTAATTAGATTTATGTTATGTCATAAAAGTCTTTGATTAGACAAGATAACAAGATCAATATTAAATTATATTTGTACTACTATAAAATCATTGGAAAAGACAAATGTTAAGGACCTGGCACACTCACTACTCATTGAGAATGTTGATCAATACTACTTCATCGGTTAATTAATAAAACTGTTGTTTTAGGGTGTGATTCTTGTTCAATAATATATGTTATTCTAGTTTTTTGACACACTTTTTTCTACTTTAATCCTACTATTCAACACAAAAATAATTATTTAGAGAGAAAAGTAAAAGTAGGGCTACATGTGTCATTTTTATTATTTTTAATAAGTATACAAGTTTCTTAAATGATAGATATTATTGAACGGATGGATGAGTATTATTTATTCCCCACTCGTGATGGTTCTATGACACCAAACACTGCTCTTTATGTATCAATAATTTACATCCGAAAAATTCGTATCTTTTCTTTCAAATGGAAGTAAAAGTACTCCTCCGTCCTGAATTGACGTCCTGTTTTATGACACGTTTTCCACTTCAATATTAAGCATATAAGATAAAATAATTTTATAAAAACTAAATTTTGAACATATAGTTTATCATGTAAGGAATCATATGCAAACCTTAAATTTTCAAAATTAATTTATCTTATATGTTAAAAATTGAAGTCAAACGATATATCCAAATAGTAAACAGGACGGTCAATTCAGGACGGAGGGAGTAGTAGTTAATTAATTAAGACAGTAGTGTAATTGACTCTTGATTGAACTTTAGTACCTGTTTATACAACACTGACATTTTTTGTCAAATAATTACAATTAGTGTTAGTGTATATATAAAACGCAAACCCAATAGTTTATTTTAAATTCGGGTCAGACTCATACTCGTCGGCAATAATATTCGTGGAATCATGAATTTTATAGGTATCTTAACTTATAATGCAACAAATAGTAAGAAGAGTTTGACAAAAAAAAGAGTAATTTGTTTGTTCTGCAAACGGGGAAATCAAGTTTACCAAGCGGAAGCGGAAGAGAAACGCTAGCCGCCAGCCAGCCTGCTTCGCGGGGAATCTCTCCAGTTATGGATTAAATTATTTGGATAATTAATGCTTTCTATTTCAGTTATATTAAAGTCTTCTTTCCCTAACTTATTACTGTATGGTTAGATGGTATTATGATTAATACTGTAATTTATGTTAATACTGGCGGTAGACGGTGGCAATGGAAGGGGACAGGGGGGGGAGATACTGGCAGACTGACTAACTGATGACAACACATTGTTGAAACACTACGCAAATGAAATGAGGTTATGGACAGTAGAACGTCAGAAATCAATCTAAAGTGGGCAATTACTAACAACAATGTTAAGTAGTAGAAACCTAGTCAAATTTGTAATTAGGAACTAACGACCCGATCCATTCCTTTTAATGTACTTCACTTCCCCATTCATTTTTAATGAAAATTCTGATACTATATATTTGCACATTAATCAGTATTCCAAATTACAAGAAACTAAAACTACAACAAGATAGATGGGTTAAGAATATATTGGTATATTCTAAAGCGGTTATGTAAGATTATATCATTATAAAAGGGTTGCAAAAATATATATATATATATATATATATATATATATATATTATATATATATCTATATATATATATATATATATATATATATATATGTATGTTACCCTGATTAAATCACGAAAAGGGTAACTAATATAGTCGCCCTTATTTAACATAGTTAATGAGAAATTTAACATTCACGTCCAATTATTACTCTATCAAAGAGGCAAATTAACTGAGATGGGTCAATTAAGGCAATCCATGGTGTGAATTAGCATTCGAGCTTTAAGAACTATATGGTGCGTACTATAGGTCTTACTCAACTTAGAAGTTGTTAGCTCTTGTAGGAGGCGATTCGGGGACGATAGTTCTTCATTTCATTTCTGGAACACCACGTTGATTATGATCATTGTGTTTGACTCCCTTTCTTTCTGCTTTGCTTCAAGTTTGCAGATTTCCTCTACTCATCTATCTTTCTTCTAGAGTACTCGCCTTATGTCAAATTTTTCTCTGTCGAAGGAGCATACAGCGGGTTGATTACAGACCTAGATCTAGTCTCGGTGGTGGCTCTTTCCAGAAAATCTAGTTGTGGTTACGCTGTTGGATGGAGGTTTCAGGAAACTTTGACTAGTTTTTCTCGGTAGTTCTTCTGAGTTTCTCCTCTAGTTCCTCAGTGGATGTTGTTGAGCTCTCTCACCTTCCCAACTTGGATAAGGTTATCAACAAGTAGTTTCTGAGTTCGACCGATTTGTTTAGCTATCTGGTCTGGTAGAGTTTGTTCCCAATTTTCTGGTCTTTGGTGCGGTCGAGCTGATTGGTGGAGGTATAGGTGATGTCTTCTACAGTTCTCTATGATTCCACATTGCAGCTTTCAAGTTGTTCTATGGCTTTCCGTTTTTGGCTAAAGTTTATCAGCAAGGCTTTCTGAGTTCGACTGTAACACCCAACTGCTAACAACACACTTAACAACACATTGCAGCGGAAATCACAACTCACAACATAACTTAACTCTTTGGTGTTACACGCCATTAGCCACCCACGTGGCCAACAAGGCTAACATACATACAATGTACCGGTCTGATGGACTAAACTCCCGAGCAACTACACATTAATCTCGTTCCATGTCCAACGTTCATCATACACTTACATTACAACTGTACCGAGTATTAACAAGCTAATGCCGACAACAACTTCGGTCTTACTACTCCTACAATACATAAGCATTTAAATGAACTGCCCGTATACAACTAACAACCCCGTCCCACTCTCGAACGGCTGCCAGCTCCATAATACCTGAAAAGTATGGGGGCCCCCCAAAGGGGGTCAGCACCTTTGCTGGTATGGTAATCCCGCAGCCCGCATGCTACCGGGCCACGCACAACTATTTGTCGTCTTAGCATGCGGTTGATTTTATTTCAAACATGCACAACTCACACATATCATGCTTATAAGCAACATCCATTAATAGGGCAAAACACAATTAGCACACACACTCAATAACAACACACTTCACTTTATAACATACACAACTTAATTTCTCTCCTCTGAGAGGATATAACTTTACTTAGGGAATGCCGGGGTGATATAAGCCCGAGCACAACATACATACATTTCCTTTACTGGAGTGACGGCCTCATATAGGACCGATCACAACATACATAATTTCCCCCTAGCTCCAATAGTGATGAGTTAGGTAAGCCTTGGTTAAGCTTGTGGGTGGTTGTAATTCAAGGAGGAAAAACAACCGTAACATAACAAGAGGGAGTCGAAGCGGACTTAGGCATCGACACCCTACCAACATTTACACATGATTTCCCTCCTAGCCCGATGTGGAGGTCGGGTAGGTAAGCTTTGGCTAAGCTAGTGGGAGGTCGAATTCCAATGAAGGAAAACAACCCTAACATAACAGGATGGGAGTTAATTCACATATATATTAACTCCCAAACAACGCGCGCGACCGGCAACACCGGATTCCTCTCCATACATAACATACTATTAGTTAGAGGTTCCCTTATGGAACTTATCACATACATACATCACATAGTGTTACTAACTCGGTTAGACACATAAGGGGAGTAATATCCCTTTTTAACAACATGGATAACAGTATCCGATAACAACAACACATCAAACAAGTCACATACATCACACTTAATCACAACATACATTATCGCACGGATAGCCGTAGTTAGAACGTTCCCGTGGGTTGGGACGTTTATTCCGAATACCGATCTCTTATGTGAACCTAAGGTCGGTTAACTATTATTTAACACATAACTAAGGTTAAGCGGTATCGGAATTATTTACGCCACAATCATGAATTACTGTAAACTCATTACATGTTTTATCTTACAAGGTGGCAAACACACAGAAAAACACATTGGCATACAAGCCGGTGTAATCCGGTAGGACACAGGTTGCAAGAAAACCATACCTGTCACCGAAGATGCACTCTAATGTGCCATCACATGTTCCTCGGAATTCTTTGAACCACTGGTAACATTATAACTATCTTTAATTAACATGGGGTAACATAATTATTTAACGACTAATGCGCCCTTGATTAACCCCGTTCGGTAGTTTTATAACTTTACATTTATATTACAACTTTTCGCCACTCAATTACCATTATAACTTACTTAACATGTCCTTAACAACCTTATAACATCATTACTTATCAACCCCCCATCATGGGTATCATTCCTACCCTTAAACAAAATTTTTGTTCAAAATTATACTATGTCCGAACTTGTGTCCGAGCTTCCGAAGTTCGGACGCAAGTCGAGACTCAAATGGGTGAAAACTGTCGAATGTCCGAACTTGTGTCCGAGCTTTGAAGTTCGGACACAAGCCGAGGCAAAAACCAAAGAAGAATTCTACCTGTCCGAACTTGTGTCCGAGCTTCCAAGTTCGGACACAAGTCGAGGCCAAAACTGAAGAAAACTTACAAGCGTCCGAACTTGTGTCCGGAATCGAAGGTCGGACACAAGTCGAAACAAATTAACCTGGGAAAATTTTTGAGTGTCCGAACTTCCAAGTTCGGACGGAAGTTCGGACGTGCCCAGAAATTCAGTTAACAGAGGCAAATCTCCACCTATAAATGCACTTCCAAAAATCCATACTCCCTCCTTGTTTCACAAGCTACAAATACCATTCTTTTCCTTGAAATCCCAAATCATTAGAAGGCTCAAGCATACTTATAGAGCAAAAATGGAGTTCAAAAGATTATCGGTCATTTTCAAAATCAAAATATACATAAACATATGCCAAAACATGTTAAAACAGATAGTACTCGAAAAGAGGAATCCAACGCCGCAAACGGCACTCAAAACGGAGTTCAAACGAAAAAGTTATGCAAAAACAAAGGCTGGTCCGAACATGCGTCCGACCTTGCATGTTCGGACATAAGTCGAGAGTTCTGAAAATTTTCCGTCGTATGATGTCCGAACTTCAATGTTCGGACACATGTTAGGACATACCGAAAACTGCAAAATCCATTACGGAAAACAACTAGAATCAAGCCACAAATCCCCCACAAAACATACATAACTTATAGGAGTAAAATAGCCCACCGAAAACACATTTCCACGGGGTTTTAACGCATCATACACCCATTAAAATCAACCAAAAACATCACCAAATCAAAGAGTCCAAAACACTCATTTTCTACCAAAATTTCGCCATAACCTCCCCATAAACCTTACATGTCCACATCCACCAATTTCATCATTTGAAATCCTAATCTAACCACACCCTTATAAGGGTCCTATCAGCACATAACAATTCCTCCAACACCAACTCAACACATTCCAACATATATATTCCAATCCATAATTTGGGTTCATTAATTTGTTTACCCATCCCAAACAACTTAAAGCAATTACAACAAGATTTAAGGTAGTTTTTCTTACCTTAATCTCACAAGCTTCCTTAATTCATCTCTTGCTCCCCATCTTCTCCAAAATCGTTTAAGAGGGTATGGAGTTTCCAAACTCCATCCCAACATTCCAAGAACACAAAGCACACACAATTAATTATCTAAACCCTTAGAACTCAATTTAATCAAAGGGCTAGAATTAGGGTTTACCTTTTGAAGCTTTTAAGGGGGATTTTCTCCCTTGAATCAAGAAGGGAACTACTCCACCATTGAAGGATAAATTTGGAGCTCAAGAACAAGGAGAAAGCAAGGTATCAAAATGGTGAAAAATTCAATTACACCAAGAGATGAAGAGGGAATGACTTTTTCTTGGAAATTTTTACCTTAGAAGAAAGAGGGGACTCCAAGCTTCTCATTGGTGCCATTTTCTCTTCAAATGGGGAAAACCCATGGAGATGAAGTTCTTCATTTTCGAATTTTGAAAAGAGGGAATGATAGAGGATGATGAGAGGGAAGAATATGTAGTTTATTTTCGATTTGGAGCTCAAATGGAGCTTGGGCATGAGTTTGAATGTGGAGTAGCCATGGGGGCTTCACCATCGTTCAGCAACAGAGGGAGAGAGGAGAAAAAGTGGAGAGAAGAAAGAGAGGAAAGAAGGGAAAAGAAATAAGGAGGAGAGAGAGGGTGAGTGGGTTATAAGTTATTTTTTGCTTTTTGACTTATTTAATAGCTAACTAGATGTGTGAGGGTGGGCTGTCTACATTAATAAAAGGCCCACACTAACTTGTTACAAGGCTGAGCGTTTTTCGTTTTCTAACAGAAACGCTCGTTATTTACCCGGTTTAGCGCTGTTCACTAACCGGGACAGTTTTCCGGAATTTTCTCATTCCTTTAACTTTAATGGTTATTAACCTCCATTAATGTTTAATTATTGTTACATAATCAACTATTTTTTTACGAGGTCATTTAACTTATTTAAAGTCACGTTTTCGGGTTTTCTCGAAAAACGCGCTTTAGACCCCGTTAGCGTTTTAAACGCATTACTTGAATCCGTTTTCTTCCGGAATTTTTCCCACATGTTCTTAGTGTGTAATTAAGGTATAAAAATATATTTATGACCCGACGGGAAGTTATGTACCTCCTAAAATAATTAAATACGTGTTTTCACGTTTGTGACTTTTACGCATTTTTTTCTTTTTGGTTTTCATTCCTTCACTAATGATCTTAAGGACTTCATTAGCCTTAGAAAATCATAATTATGCATTTAAAACACTTTTAGGTTTGGGGTATTTCATCGACTGAGCTCTCTAGCTAGTCAGTGTTAGAGTATGACTTAGAGTTCAGTTCTTCTGGTTGTTCTCTATCGGGTTTTGTGACCTAGTATGGTTTCTTTGGCTCTAGTTAGGCTCTGGTTTGTTCATATTTTAGGGCTCTCTGTTTGTTCTTCTTGGGGTGGTTTGGTGGTCTTCTTCAATGGCTTATATCTCTTTCAGTTGTAGGGGTTTGGGAATCTCAAATTCGAAGTACTGGGTGAAGAGTTTAATGATTGAACATAAACTTGAGATCATTTTCTGATGAAGACTCACAAAATCATGAGGATAAGGTTGAATTTTTCTGCTCTTTCCCTCCAATTATGGGCCGACTGTTAGTAGTAGAGGAAGAAGCGTTGGATTGGCTTTGATGTGAAGAGTTGGCATAGGTGTGAAAAGTATTAACTCTTCTCATCATCATATGGAAGTGAAGGTTACCTTCACTGGAGGTAATTCTTTTCACTTTATTGGATTCTAGGGTGGGCAGATTGGAGACTCCAGTACTTGTCGTGGAAACTTTTAGCGACCCTCGTAAATCAAGCACCTTAACATGGATTGTGACAGGAGATTTCAACCATATTCTGCATAAATATGAAAAAAGGGGGTAGAAGAAGACATGAATCTCTTATGGAACCATTCATAAGAGCTATCCTACTCTGCCAGTTAGAGGATTTGAAGTCCTTTGATGAAGCTGGTAATTACTCTAACTATCAAATGGATGATCGACATTCTTTGAGTAGGATGGACAATGCATTTAGCTCTCAGTTCGGTATCTCCATGTTTCCTAATATTTCGGTGGAACATCTCCAAGGGAGCACTCTAATCACTTCCCTATCTTATTAAATTTTTTGGAACTTTAAAAAGGAAATTTTCATATTAAAAATCGGGTGGTTTGGAGAAGAAATGCAGTGAGTATCATCCTGAGGTATGGAAAGATTTTGGGTCAAAATTTAATTGAATGTGCTAAGAAGCTATCCTCCAGGAAAGGATGGTCTCTTATGAAAAGCAAATGGAAGACTCGGAAGAAGAATTCTGAACTAGAATCTCTGGCTTGGAGGATTCCCTTTGTGGGCTCAAGTGCTAAAAGGCAGAGGCTTCTGGTGGAGATAGAACTCTTGCCAATCAAAGAAGAGATATGGTGGCAGAAGAGGGCTAGAGACTCGTTGAAAACAGGGGATAAATGTAATACCCCTCTCCACAATCACGTAATAATCTCTCACGTAGCAATAAATAAAAACGTCTCGCAGCGGAAATAAATAACAATTACAATACTCACTCGGGTGTCACCGGCCATTACTCGCCCATGTGAGCAACGAAGCCAAACTACATCCAACTTCCAACATAAACAAACAGCTAACCGCCGTGATAACGAGAAAACTCCTATACATCATACTAAGTCCATAAACCATTAACATCGACAAGTGGCGTCTACCCAATCCTGAATAACATAACCTTACCATAATACAGTTCACCATCTTCATTGCTATACAACATCTCCATGTGTGGTAACAAAAGTAAGACTCCAATTACCCTGTTCCTGCACTCCGGCTTCGACAATATCAACAACCTGCAATGGTGTAGTATCAGCGATAGACGCTGAGTATGCCGGGCCTGGACCCTAATGGTCACTTGTCATATAACCATCTTATTATTAGATTGGTTTCATGCTTTACCATTTTACAGTTATAAACAATACTGTAATAAACATGTATAATATACATAATTATCCATCCAATATTCATAAACATTAAACCATCCATCCAATCCAAACAATCATTTAATATCACAAACCACAATTGTATATCGAACGTATCGAATGATCCAGTATAAAGTACAATATACCATTGCCGTAGCGTTCACCATCCATTGTTAATTTATTTTAGTTTGGCCTTCAAGGCCCCATCCATATGTACAATGTACATTTGCCGTAGCGTACAGTTTTCATATTTAATTTACCTTAGCCTTGTAGGCTCCATCCAACCATGTTTAATTATTACTATCAGTTGGGCGTCATGTTAGGACAACCCGATAACCTCACCATGGACAGTAGTCCTCCCGTACACACAAAGGTGCTCATTTCGCCAGAGGTCCGGAGGCCCCTGACTCTCTTATGTCTCGTAAGACGTCCATATAAAGGCCGTAGCCACCTGATCCACGATCCAGTTTGGGCTCGTTGGATAACCTGGAGCGGAATCCAATTAGGAAACCCCTCAGTGATCAAATGCGCAACCAAGTAGTTCGTAAACTACCGGGATTCCTCACCTCAACTCATACCATCTCTCTCTCACAATGTTTATATATATGCTCTTAGTCTTATGGAGAATAATTATTAGTTAGCTGCCCAATGGGTCTCATGCATACCTAGAAATAATCTAGGTTATATTCATGTTCAAGATCCATGCTCTAGAGACCGACAATGTCGTGACTCATACCTAAGTGTTTTACTTAGGTTACCATATACTTAATATTAATATCATGGTATTATATCAAGTAACCGTCATGTCATCACAACGCATATGTATGTTTATATAAGTCGATCTATAGTCGACGTAGTGTTAGTCCCGTGGGACGCTCGTGCATAAATAAATAATGCAGTAACACTTAATCGCATACAGTAAACACACATAACACACAAGTTATATCAACCAAATCCGAGCCCAAGGAGCTTCCTTAGGACAACTCGGATCAAACCCCTTTACATACCGTTCACCCTGATCGTATTACAGTGGAGTATGAATTAGCAAGATCCTATGCTCCATGTAGTCCACTAGCTCGTCAAGCGTCTTGTCAGAAGTATAATATAAACGGTATTAAAACTATAAGTCAGTCTCCATGACTAACTACATCCGGTATTTCCGAAAACAAGTAGCCCCGACAGTTCACCCTTGTTTTCTACAGTTGTTGTTACGGGTTTCTCTAAAACAGTCGGCTTGTTACTTAAAACGCATACGTCACAATATTTCAACTGTTAAGTTTAATTCGTTATATTTCCTAAATCTTATCCACCAAAATTATAGGTACATAACATATAGTTGCATGTATGCTTGCATGTTATTTATATTATATTCTTTTCGTATTGTATCATTTATTGTATCATTTTCCCACCATCCATTTAATACAATGTATTATATAATCCATTATCTTTAGCAAATAATATTTGCATCCAACTCATAACTTATAGTTCGTAACTATATTTTTTAAATAACCACCACCATTAAATCATATGGTTTCCAACCTAATATATATCCACCTTATATACATTATTTTGTGTATGTATATATTACCACGTAGGTAAGTTTCATGAGTTTAATAAACTCTTACATTATATGTTACATTTTATCATTTTTTTAGATGATTATTCTCATTAGTTGTATATTGTACAACTTATATTCAGATTGTTATCCTAATATTATGTAACATTTTATGTTGTATATTTACAACTCCTAAGGTTTATTCCATAAATACCTTAGTTTATAAATCCCATTTATTTATAGTTTGTCACATTATTTAATGTGAATATCCTTACTTATTAATCCCACCTAAACCATATACTTGTTAAAACATTTATAACATTATAGACCTTAGTCTAAAATTCGTTTTCCAACCTTTTATTTTCGGTACAGCCCTTGAATTTATTTAAATTCTATTTTGACCACATAACATTATGTAATGTTATACCAAAATACTATATCATTGATATGATTTTTTTTCCTTTAATTTATAACCTATAGTTTTTATACAAAACTTTATATTGCCGCTTAGGCACCATAAGGAAATCTTATTCTTTTCCATAAACCAAAGTTTCCTTTAAAAATCACCCCATTATTTATACCATGTTATATATACCATTTAATATAACATTTCTAACTTATAAAGGAGTATAACCTATGGTTATTTTTTGTAAGTTCCGAACAGCCTTGTGCTATTCTAAAGTTGCCATTTGGCCCTATTTATAACATATAGTTTTATAATATCATTAAACCATATATTATACACATATCTTATTAAATATTCTTATATAATTCTAAAAATCTCCAAACTTCACCAAAGGGTTATAAATATCCTTATTAACCCATATTCTTACGGTATTTACCATTCCACCATCTATATTTCTCCAAAGTGTCATAATGACATAATAACTATATATTATACATATATAGTTCATTTTAATTTCTAAAACAACCCAATAAATTCCTAATAGCCCATGGGTGTTTATAATACCATTATACACCCTTAATTTTCGGTAATAACATATTTACCACATATGTTATGAAAATATTACCATAAGATACTTATCTTATTATAAAACCTTAAATAAGTTATCTAACTTATCTAATTTGGTCAAAACCTACCATATGGTCAAGGTGACCTCCTTAATATTTCCTTGACCATTAATTCCTAATAATTACGGTTTGCACCCATACTTTCAGAAATCACCATTTAACCCCAAAACTTTATAAAATCTTATAAACTTTATTTTAACTCCTTTTAACCTCAAATTTTCGGCCTTATTTTTATAAAGCCCCTAAATTTAATTTAATTACACCTAAGACCCCATTTCTTTTCGGTAATGCATTTTCACCACTTAAACTTAATTAAAAGCTTATAAATGCATAAATAAAATGGCCTAAAATACATGCCTTATTACAAACATTTGCTCACAAAATAAATTACACATAAATGTCCCAAAATACATATAAATCTTGGCCTCACCATATATTTTTCATTTAATTACCAAACTTCCACATAATGTCTTAAATTTGACAATTATGCTTGTTTAGTTAGTTATAAAATTTATTAAACCATTCCTTAATCACCTAAGGTCAAAATAAGACCTTATATACTCTTCACTCACGGCATATATGTATAAATATGTATAACACATATTAATATACCAAGTGTAGATTTAAGTGATTTATACCTTGATTTAGCCTAGATAAATCCTTGTTTGGATTCGGCCACCTTAAGGAGAATTTCTCCACAGCTTGATTTACTTGTCCTCATGCAGAAAACAAGACATGATTAAACTCCAAACATGAGCTAACCATGAGAAGTAATTTAAGTCATGAAAATCATGAATTTTTACCTTAAATCTCCAAGTTTGTTGGAGGGAGATCTCGGCCCTATTTTTCCAGAAATAAAGAGTATCAAAACACTCTTAAAAACATGGTACAAAACCGTGGGCAACTAGCTTGGAAGATAGCTAAGTTTTACCTTGTTTAAGATGCCAAAAATGGTGTTTTTGGCTTGGATCTAGCTACTCCTTGTAGATCTTGGTATACCAACTGAATCCACATGAAAAGGAGAAGAAAATAAGGCTAGGGAACCAAGGTTTACAACCGAAATTCACAAGGAAGAAGAGATATGTGCTTAGAGCACATTTTTAACTTAAATGGTCAAGACTTGAACTTTTCTCCTTAGATCTGGTTATGGCCGAAATTTATCCTTCCTTTAACCTCCAAAACACTCTACATAGATGTATAGAAAAGGTTGGAGTCTAGATCAATGGAAAAAGGAAAGAAAGATGAAGAAAATGGACATTTTTATGCCTTAGAAGCTTACCTAGAGCAAGAGCTATCATCAATGGAGTTGGAATGCTTACCTACGGTCAAGGAGGAGCCAAAGAGAGAGTTTGGCAAGGAGTCCCACGGTTGGAATGGGACTAATGGAGAAGGTAAGCTAGTTTTGCCTTAAAACACATTTTTTGCTTATTTTATGTCTTTAATGATTTGATGACTCATTGCTGATTATTTGAAGTTGTATAATCGGTGGAGACAAAGCAAGGAGGCAGCCGGCCATGATTGGGGTAGTGGGTGAATTATTTGTACATAATTGATTCAATTATGGAGTAGTAATGCCATTTAATAAACTAGTCAAAGGTGAGTCATCTCTTATTGTCTTGTTCTTTCTTGGAGCACCGTATAATGAGGAGGAAATGGAGGCTCCAAATCGGCTGGCTCACATGGGTAAGCAAGTGGTAAGCTACTTTTGTGTTTTAATATGTTAAAGTTCACTTTTCCTTATTTTATGCAAAAGTAAGGTGGTATATTTAATTGTCACATGGGTATTGTCACATGGTCTGTTAGGAGCCTTAATAATCTGATTTTATAAGGTCCAATTCGTGGTCAACGGTCAACATTGACCAACTTAGTCAATGTTGACCCAAACGGGCCCCACTTTAGGGTTTTATTAATATTTTAATATTAAATTTGTAAAAATTTGTAAATTTCTGGAATTAAATTCCTAACATGATATAATATGATATATTATCATATTTAAAGGTAATTATAACCTTTTAGCCCATTTAAAACCAATTTAGAAGGCAATTACACAAAAACGTGCTTTAAGGAGTTTTAGTGCACATTTTGTGTCGCAAGGTGTTTCTGAGCTTGGTTTTCTTTGAAAACGGTTTTGTTGTGTTCCTTACATGATATTTGATCATGGTATCCAATTTTATATCATTTAGAGGTCATTAAACCTTTAAGGTATTCTTAGAGCACATTTTTGCCCTTTTTGACCTTGAAGCATGTAAATGCTTTTTATTTGTGTTGGAGTGTTGTCCAACGGTTGTAGTATGTTTAGTAATATGTTAATATGCTTAGGAAAAATTTTTTAGGTTCTAAGTAGTTCATTTGGGTATTTATTTACCCTAAACAGTCAAAGGGTGCAACATCTTGTTTTGTGTTGACCACTGTTGTTCTCAGTTGACTTTTAAGGCATGTTTAGGCCTTAATTAATGTGATTAGATATTTAATCCATGTTTTATTAGTTTGGGGTATTTCAATAAAAGTACTAGTTGTTTCCATTCGAAATCCTACTTTAACCAAAGATTAAATGGTATTTTTTGGCTCAAAGATTCAAACCAAGTGATATGCTACGATTGGTCTGATTTTGAAAAAAATCTCGAGAGACTATTTCTAAAATATCTTCACCTCTTCTTCTCATATAAGTGACTTTAGATTTGAGGAAGCTGTAAGGGTGAGACTTTCTTGTGATTTCTTCTATGAGTTGAACTTTTCTTATTTTTTGTCAGAGGTGGTGGAGGCGCTAAGCTTCTAGGGTTAGATAAATCTCCTAGTCCGAATAGTTATAATGGGAAGTTCTTCAAAACTTACTGGCATAATGTAGGCTCTCAAGCTACAACTGTTTTAGCTATTCTTAGGGGAGAAGCCACACTTGATTGTTTTAATGACTATCTTGTCACTTTGTGGAAATAGGTAATTTCACACCGATTGCTTTGTGTAACTTCACCTACAAATTTGTCTCCAAGGTACTCGCTAGAAGAATTCAAAAAATGCTTCCCTTGATTATATCGGAGAATCAATCTTGCTTTGTTAAAGGTCAACTAACTACTGAGAATATCATTCTAGATGGGGACTTACTTCATTTCATGGGGAGGAGTGAAGCTTAAAAAAAGGATTCTTCACCTTGAAAACTGAATAAGCAAAGCATATGATAGATTGGAATGGAGCTTCATCCATAAAATTCTTATTGCAATGGATTTTCCTGCAAATTGGCTCTCACATGTAATGACTTGTTCTCTTCGGTCATATGCTATCTGTTATACTCAAACTGACCCTCGGGAAGGTCCCTAGTACCAAATGTGAAGGCAAAGGCAAAATGGTCAAAATGCACCAAGTCAGGATTTTCCAAGGATGTTCTCAGGACTATCCATTTTCATATGACTTGTTCATCACCTCAAAATACCATCAAACACCATGGTCATTAGGAAAGACATCTCATAATTTTCAGATAATTTATTCTGGAAATATAGTTTTAATTTATATTATAAGCCAATTTCCTTAATAATTAACACATGAAATTGCCTCAAAATAGAAAAAAGGTCTCTAAACATTTAAATAAAATTATCACATGGTTAACATGACCACACACAATCATAAACCTGATTATTTTAATTTCAGAACCTTAACCCAAAATTTCAAAGAGAAATTCAAATATTCTTGCAATTTTTCTCTCCTTTGGAAAATACCCAAATCAGGTCAAAATATCATGAAATTTTAACACAAGATAGAGGATGATATTTAGAGAATAACCCCGTTGGAATTTCAAATTTTAGAATTTGAAAAATTAGTTCTGAATAATAAGAGGTGCCAGGTTGTAACATTTTTATCCAATAAGTTTATTTATAAAAAATGTAATTCCAACTTTCAAAATTCATAAAAACATTCCTTTATATATGGTTAAAATTTCAAATTTTTTGTCGGCCTATAGCATATTTAAAAATTCAAATTGTCTTAAAGCTTATAAAGATTTTTGTTTTATCAATTGGCCATGTTTTCCTATAAAACTAGACCTTCCAAAACGATCTAGGACACATGATAACCCTACCAAGGTCAGAAACAAGCCTTCCAACCTGCCTCCCACATTTTTCAACCCTAAAAAACCAAAACTTTACCGAAATTGCCTTGAAGTCACTTAAAAGTCCAATGTTCTTATTCCAACAAAGTTTCAAGCCTTCAAACACCACAAATTAAGAAGCCAAACGTGGTGAAAAACACAACAAAAAAGGAGTCGGTAGCAAGAAGTTGTTACGCAACCGGACGACAACCTTCAAATTGACCAAAGAATCCCGTCAAACAAGGGCGACCACTTGGAGCTCTCAAAACAGCTTAGAGAACATCAAACCTTAAACCTACAAACTTCACTACAAAAATCTCTAACAAAACACTTAATGCATATTTTTGAGTTTGATTAGCTTTCTGTGTGCTTACTTGTTTACCAAGTTCCGTGTTATTTTTGAATCTAAATTGAATTTTTTGAATCACCAATAGCTTAAGAATCCTTCATGTTACATACCCATAAAATTTAAGCAAAAAACACCGTCAGGAACCCTGTCAAAACCACCGTCTGGTGATGGTCTGGGACCACGGATGGCGTGTTCGGGCCCACAAACGCCTTGTCAAAGACCCTGGACCACCCACGAATGGTACTAGAAATCAATATTTGACTTTACCTTCATTTTTCTATTTTAGTCCGGGTTCGTGGCCTTGGACACCTCAAAATTTCAATCTTTTGTGAATTTGAGGTTTCTTATTAACTAGATAGATTAGGGTCTATGGTCACAGACACTAGGTTTGTGGCCACGGATGTCAATAAAATTTGACCTAATTCGGCTCATGAAACCCTAATTTAGGTAGGTTTAATTTTTACTTTCAATTTTTGTTAAAAAGTGTCAAAAACCACAAAAATACAGAAGCTTTTATTTTGTAATAAGCCTTTTATGACATAAGTAGAGGAAATAAAGTAGATTCAAGAGTGGTGAAAGTAATTTGAACCCAAAAAGCTATATACCATGCCCCTGAATCCGATCTCAATCTTTCCTAGTTTACCATAGGTTAAAATTAGGTGGCGACTCTAAATAAATTCCAGTGGGCTAACCTTAGGTTATAAAGACTTCTATTTATATCATAACTTTAAGACTTAGGTTATAAACGGACCTAGAACCTAAACAGATCCTAATCAATCCAATCAACATAGGATAAAGGTTCAAAAACCTGGGGCTCACAGACTTGTGACTGCTGGGGACGTAATCCATGATTTTAACTAGTTTACTTTTATGATAAGAGGGTTTACTCAAAAATGTACTTCAAGGCTTTAACATATTTTGAATGCCTTTCGTGTGCATTATTTTCTTTCAGATTATTGCTTATCATATGAGAGCGTCGAGGGTCCATGCATATTAATTTCACTCGGACTCACTTTAGGCGGTCCGTGTATGAGACTCGCGCCTTTTGGTAATGTCAATAAGTGGGGGAAAATAGGAGGCTGTTGTGTAAAGCACAAACCCTTAGAACTCGGGCTTCATCCCCTTGCACTTCTCCGTCAGTACCCTTACCCAAGCCCATTGTTTGGTAAGTCAAAGACCCAATCATAGACCCACACCTCTCGGTGATGTGTAAAAGTGGGGAAACCCAAAGAGGATAGCGCGCAAAACCCTGTCCCTTAAGAGATGGGGAGCCCCATGCATTTCATCGAATCGATCCCTACTTAGTTGATCGAGGCGTCTACTAAGGACATGCATACTAACCTCTGTGTGGTCTTCCTCAGTAATTTATTTCCATGTTTTAATGATTTTCCTTTTAGTGGATTAGCTTTTCGGCCCAAAGCCCCTTAGTCTAGGTAAGCCTTTCGTTTGGACTTCGGCTCAAAATACTAGATCTAGGTGATACTCTTTAAGCCCAAAAATTGAGTCATCCATCTTGACCCATTTAGTTTTAGGCCTATAAAAAAGAAATCCATTTATTTTAAATAATTCACAAAACTTGAAAATTGGTATTTTTCAGACTCTGAAGTCTCTGTCGCCCCATTCATATTTTTGGCCCATGCGCTTAGCTTTCAGACCAAAGGTATCTAGGCCCATACGCCTATTCGCGGTTTAGAAATCATTTCCGGCCAATGTGCCTCATTTCTAGCCCAAATACATTCCATCCCAAGCGCCACATTCTCAAAGCACCCCGGCCCATGAGGCTCACTTCCACTTTAAAATATCTAGGCTCAAACACCAATCCATAGTGTCCCACCCTCACAACTTAAAGTATTCAGGCCCGAGCATCTATTCACAAATTAATTCTGGCCCCAGTGCCAATTGACAGTTTAGAAATCATCTCGGTCCAAGTTCCTCTTTCTCAAAACATTATGCCTCACATGCCTCATTCTCAAGTTTAAAGCATTCAAGCCTAAGCGCCTATCCATAAACATTCTGGCCCAAGTGCCACATTATCAAGATATTCAGGCCCAAGTGCCTTATCACACTCATAAAACCATTTTTTCCCATGCGCCTCACTTTTAGTAAAAGAGATTTAGGCCCAAGTGCCTCATTCACAGTCTAGAGATATTCCTAGTTCAAACTTTTCAAGAGCCTACTCAGAGTTCATTGGATCCATTTGTTTTGAACAAAAAGATTGAAAAAGAAGATCACGACCATCTCTACATATCCCAATGGTACATCACAGTTGAAAGCTCAAGTCTTTTGAATGTCAACATCAGACAGATTGATGGTATCAGAGTCCAATAAGGAGTTGCTTCTATCACATAACATGTCATGACATTTATCTTTCAAATGCATCAATTATGAAAATTCCAAGAATAACCATTAAATGAACAACTCTTGTCATCACTAATAAGAAGCATTGATTTTGTTAAATCATCTTCTTTCTCATGGTTCACAATTGAATAACTTTTCAAGTTCAAATGATCATTTCTTGATAATGGAACTAACAACTGTCTTTTGTTTCTAAAAGAGTTAACATGCTTTGAAAAACCTCCAAACAACCCACAAGCGGTTCAAAAACATACACTTGTTAACTTGTTGTCACAATCACCCGAAGCTACCCAAATAGTCAAAGAATGCAACCACCAATTTTTTTTTCTGAAAACCCCAAATCAATATAGGGGCAATCTGAGTTCAAGTTTGTTAATTTCAAGCTCTCGTCTAACGTGTGAACAAATGTCTGGGCGAAAAGTTCATGCGAGTGTCTTAAGTGGAAAACCTTTGAGCAAATGAGCATTTCATTCTTAGACGACTTCGGTGAGGCCACACACAAAAGTGAGGTAAACGGCATAACTCCAACCAATTGTTTCTTGATAGCAATAAGTGACTGCTTTTATGCACAATAAGTGACAGCTTTTATGTTATACTATAACCATAGTAGAATGTTATCTACTAAGGTTACATTATAACATAAAAGCTGTCACTTATTGTGCATAAAAACTATCACTTATTGCTATATTTGTTAAAGTCGCTTAACATGCAAACTCAGGGGGAATCATACTTAGGGGGAATCTCTCAATCTTTTTAATTGCCAAGAGTTTTTCATCTAGTTTTTTTAAAAGGTATGATGCACCCCACATCAACAATGTGTGGCTAGTATTCCAATTGACTGCATGCAATCTATAGACATTCATGTCCAAGTGTTGAAGATTCTCCGACCTATCAATGTTCAAAACTGAAAGAAGATGCGAATCCAATCCAAACTGAAGATGGAGAAGTGTCTACCTTCTCCACCTCCGTTTCCATCCATAAGTCATGAAACTCATCACCGGGCGATCTGGTACCACTTTATATTCATATAGTCCCCCATGCCACCAAAAATCGACTAAGGTTCCTCTTATCCTTCTGATACAACTGCTCTAGAAAACAGTTTTCTTCATTCAAGGTCATGAAGTATGCCAGTAATTCGTTAATCGTCTCCGGACTCTACTTCGTGGAAGCCTCACTTACCTATTTAGCAATTTCTTCAACCTCTCTATTTCTGAGTTTTCATTCATCTTTTCATCTGTATCTGCCTCTGTCTCTTTTGTACCATATTTTTCTTCTTCTGTCTCTTTTGTATCAGCAGAAGAATTATCATGATCGTCGGTACTTTCATCTTCAACAGAGGTAACAACTGTTTAGCGAATTGGAAATTTCTTCTCAGGTACGTATTATAAGCACTTTTGTGTTTGAATTGGTGATTTTAATTATTTGCGCATGTTTGAATAAGTTTAAATGGTGTACTTAATCGCTTTTATAATTCTGTTGTGCAGCTTGTTGATTTCTTCTCAATACTTATTCACAAGCCAATCGATCTGAAGTTGTCAATAAGGAGAGGGCGCACACATGTGTTTGAATGCACTAAATTGATCAGAAGAAGTCATGAGTCATGATCTATATATCTTTTCTTTTTTCAAATGGTTGTATTGTACATGTTATGATCGAAGTACTTGAACCATTTTTAGTATTTGATTAACTATCTAGTTACAAATGTTGTAGTTGATCGATACTACACTTAAGCATATGTGCGCTATATTGCAAACAAAGTACTAATGTTGTTGATCTATTAATTAAAATTCACCAGTTTGGTTGATATGGTATATTCAATACAAACAGGTTTGAATGATTTTGTGATTTTAATTTTGTGTTATGCGCAAGGTAATAAATTGTATAAAAATAAAAATATAAAAAAAGGACCATATAAGAAACGCTTATATGTATAAGCATTTCTTATACTATCGCGCCAAATGACATAAAGAACGCTTATATTGATAAGCGTTTTTTATAAATATTCATAAAGAACGCTTATAATAAACAAGCGTTTTTATAGTCGAACATAGAACGCTTCAAGGTGAAAGCGTTCTTTATGCCTCGTAGATTCCCGCCACCTTACCCACTTAAAAAAATGCTTTATGGATAAGCGTTCTTTTAAATTAATGTATAAATAACGCTTACAACACGTTCTTTAAGAGGCTTGACTATTTGCGTCGCCGGCATAAAAAATGGTTATAAAACGTTCCAAAAGTCAAATAAAAATGTTGTTTATTCCTTTTTTCCAGCAGTGTCATTTCTCCACTCTAGCTAGTTTCCCTCTAGTTTTGTGTTTGATTGGTGTTTTACAAACTATTTCTTAAACAGGAGAAATAAAGTAGACGAAGAGACGAACACGTGGATGCAAACGGATCTGAAACGAAGCTATAGCAAAGAAGATGGAGCATTTTGAGGTCCGGCCTATCCAGGAGACCACCCCTGTGGGTAGGTCATAGCTGAATTTCGTCTCTGGTCTAGACCACATCCATAGGGTAGGTCCGTTAAGTTGGCTCATGTGATTTTGCCTCTGGTCCGGACCACCCTAGCCGACTGCCTCACAGGGCAGGTCGAAACAGAAATTCGCCCATATTTTAGATTTTAAAAACAGAAGAAGAGACGAGAGAGAGGGCAGAGAGAGCACGACTCATAACGGAGAAAAGAGTGGAAAAGAGAGGAAAATAAGGAAGAAGAAGAGGAAGAGGAAGGATCCCCTCACCATTGAAGCTCTTCTTCAACCTCCTATGGCTATTTCTTCTCCTTTCTCTCTCTTTATGCTATAATGGAGGCTTAACCTCCCTTGTAGCTTAGGATGGAGATTTTGCCTCAAAACCCCTAAAATCTCCATTGTTGAACCTTAAACTTGTTTTCATGCTTTATTTTAGTCCTTGTGCTTAATAAAGATAATTATTGAGTGTTTATGGCTTATAAACTTATTGCTCATGATTTGAGGATTTGTTTAGGGTTTGCTCAACTAATTGTCAATTTGCTAAATTGGCTGGATTAACGTTGCCGATTAGTTTAGCATTGCTAACAGAGATTTTAGTAGGTATTTATTGAATAATTATGTACAGGAGATTAAACTGAAGCATAGGAAAACTCAAGAATGTGCCGGGTATACTTTACCGGCACTATGCACGGCATATAATAAAAATGTAAAATAACCTACTCAATCTAATACGGGTAGCAAACCAAAACCCAGTCAAAGTAGCAGGGAAGCAATTTAGGACCAAGTATGTCGAACCCTAGGGACTTGTATAGAAAATTAGTCCTAGCCTTGGTAATTACTAAGTAAATAGAGGGAAATGTGAGGTAATTTCTAATCCTAATTTAAACTAATCGGAACTAAGTGGTATCTACAATGAAATTATCCTTGATTCAGGGCTTAAAACCATCTAAGTATCAATATGAACTCGAAACATAAACACAAGCCTTCGAATTAACCAACAATTGAATGCGCCAGGTGTCATGCCGGACACCAGATGCACGGCATATTCAAAGACGTTGAATATGCTGGACATTGGCCACCCGGCATTGAATTCGGCATAGTCAATATGCGTATTCCTTTTCCAGTTTCTGAGAAGAAAACAGAAAACTCACTACCTATTAACAATTCGAGCATATATCATGCCACGAAATGAACAAAGTAATGGGAAAGATGGGTTAATTTTCACTCTTACTACTAACTCTTAATTCTTAAGAAAAGAGTAGGAAGATCATTAAGAGAGTCTAACCTATTCTACTTTTGGATACATCCTTGATAAGCCGCAGACTTATCATATTTTATGCATTAGATTTAGTATTATATTTATCTAAATAAGGTTAAATATATGTTATTTATGCTTATTATGTGTTAAAGTATAATTTGTACAGTCTTATGTTTTTATGAGTTTTCTGTGCAAGGAATGTTTCTAGGCAAAGTTCAGTTGAAGCCGGACTCCATGCCGGGTTTTTTCTCTGCACGGCATAGCACAGAACAGAAAAGAGTCCTTGCCGGACATGATGCCGGGTAGATCCCATCCGGCATAAGTGAAGAGTCGCCACGGTTGACCAGACGATGGCCGTATTGACCGTTGGAGATTTAGCTAGTGCCGGGTGTGATGTCGGGTATCTTCTACCCGGCATATGCACTGTTTCGCACGGAATTGACGGTTTCGACCGTTAACAGTTGGGCGCATTTATCACGTGTGCCGGCTACTGGTGATCCGGCACGACGCCCGGCAACGACCATTTAATGCCTATAAATAGGCCAGGAAGGCTACAATTTGGCACACTTCAACACCATTATACTTCATTCACATCTCAGTTTCCGCCCACTCCAAGTGTTGGTGTCCAAGGAACGTTTGCAGATCCATCCACGCAAGAGAGAAGAAGACCTTGTCAGGGTTAAGGCTATTAACATTTCCTTCTCCCCCTTTGTATTCTCTTCTTGTAGTTGTGTGGATGGTGATGCAGAATCCTTGTTAGGTTTTGGTTAGGGATGAACTTCCTTGTAAAACTCTTATGACCATTTATGGAATTTACAAGTTTCTTAACGGAGGTTTAGTCTTCATGCAAGTTGATGAGTCAGCCACTTATCTCTTATTTATAAGTCCTATTTAAGGCTTTCAAAGCAAGAGTAGGATAGATTAGGATCTCGGTAATCTTTAATATGTTGTTTCTGAAAAGTGGATAACAAATGCTAAGGTTTTGGATTAATCTCTAATTTCCCCATTATTCTGGTTGCATTCGCGGCATTGGCTATCCACGATGCAAGTATGGGTATTGAGTTCCTTAATGCAGATCTGATTCTGGAAGTGGTATTTACGAAATGAACGATGCCGGATGGAATGCCGGATTGGTTTTGCCCGGCATATTCAAAGAACTTGACTATGCCGGGTAGAGAAGGTCCGGCATGGCACCCGGCATATTCATTTTGCGAGACCAAATCCTCTTTGAGACTTGCCACCCTTGATCATTGGTCATACGAACCTTTTGCATTGATAATATTCCCAAATCAAAGTTAGTTTATTATTTATTTAGTTTAGGATCACATTTTCAATTCCCCCCTTGTTATTATAGAATAGGCTTTTGCCCGGATTAGGACTAATTTTCTATAAGTCCCTTGGGTACGATACTCTCGGTCGTAATATATTTACACTATACTCCGACCGGGTTTTATTTTGCTACCCGTAGTAGAGTTGTAGGTTTAGTTATTTGTTTTATTTTTGTATATAGTTTTATCCCTACAAAAATCTTGTTAGCAATCCTCCTTAAGTAAAATTAGCATGAAGAGAATAAGAGATCACCCATTCTCTTACAATAAGAACCTTACTCTTAACAAACTTGAAAATTATATTAAGAAGACCATATTGTTTTACAAAGAGAGTTTCATCCTACTAACCAAGAACAGAAGGGATTACTACTCAATCATTCATGAAGTGAAGAAGGAAATACAAGAGAAGGGAGAGTTTTAACATAGCCTTTACCCTCTAAATCTTCTTCCAAATCTTCTTCTTCTTATCTTGAATGGTTGTGCAGCAATTCCTCTCGAAAGCGTCTATTCAGTGAAGTATGAGTGTGGGAATATGGTATGAATGGTGTTCAAAATCCACAGACTCTCGGCCTTTTATAGACAACACTTTTCTTCAGGTGCCGGGTCCCATGCCGGGTAGAAGTCATCCGGCATGTGAATAAAACACGTGCTTCTCAGTAACGGTCGAAAACCGCCTTGGCACGAAAAGTCACTTATGCCGGACAGATGATATCCGGCATAACATCCGGCATAACATCCGGCATCGAGTATTTGGTTAACGGTAAATAACCGTTGTCTCTTGGCGAACAGACGCTTCCTTTGCTTATGCCGGCTATAGAAGACCCGGAATAATGCCCGGCCAGATCCTTTCTTGATGCGTACATATGCCGTGAAGAAGGAACCCAGCTCTACATCCGGCAAGGCCTAGTTTTGGATGTAAACTTCCTCTCCTTGTATATAAAACACACAAAACATAAGACTGAACAGATAAAATCATTTTACATATAAAATAACGTAATTACTACTTATTCCAACCTTAATTTAACTAATATTACTACAAATCTAGCTTATACAATATGATAAGTCTACGGCTTATCAAGGCCCTATACTTACCTTTTGCTAGTCCTCGAGCAAAATTAAATCAGGAAAGAGTGACTACTTGTGCACAAAACAGGTAAACTCTAGAATGGCGATGAGATAATTCTTTCCTAACTACCTGACTCTTATTCATAAGCATCACTTAATCTTTCTCATTCCATCAATAATATACGAGTGGGTATATAAAAGAAAACATTCAATCTCAAAAACGGAACAAAGACTCATGGGGATTTTTTTGTATAAGGGATTTTGTATCTCTCCTTCCGGTTTCCAACATTCAGCTCTATTTTTCAAGAGTTTCTGAAAGTGGCCAAGACACTCATCAATGGTTTTAATAGTTCAGCCCTATTTTTCAAGGGTTTCTGAATCTAACCATGATTTTTTTTTTGCATTTAAAGAACGGGGAATTTAGGAGAAAAACAAAAGGAAAAAGTCTCATTTTTTATTTTATTTTGAGGCAATCTTGCAACCTCATAATGCTTTATATATATATTTTGTATTTTTTTCTTTTTCTTCTTCTTTTTTTTCATGAAGCTTTTTTTCTTTTTTTCCTTTTTTTATACATCATCCCTATCTGAGATATTTACCCATAAGAATTGAACTATTTTGAAAAGGAAGGAAAGATATTACCAACCCAAAAGTATCAATGACAAAAATAGAAGTAAGGTCATATACTCATGCTAACAAAAAGAATCACGAAGTGAGAAACGATATCAAAAAGTCATTAGAAAGCTTACCTCTTGAGAGAACAAATATTTAGCCTTCCCCAATGTCAACTTAATCAAAGACATACAAAAGGCTGAGTAGAAGGTCAATAAACTTAAAACCTATTATATTGGATAAACTAGACATGCTATCTGTATATAAATCCTTTTTTTATTTGAAAAATAATTTAAAAAAAATATCTTTTCAATTTTTTTCAAAAGGGGGGGGGGTCCCCCTGCCCTACACTAGGTAGGAACACGGTCCCCAGTGTTCGAAAGAAATAAGTAGACAAGAAACTGAAGGAATTTGAAAGAACAATATATACTCCCCAGAATGGCAGATGGTAGAATGCCCTACACTTGTGATGAGCCAATGATTGGAGTTGTTCACAGCAGAATTCAATAATAAAAGATCAACTGAAATAAAAAACTCATAAAGTGCCAAGCTTCCATAATACAAGGAGAGTAGTTAATCATTAAGCATACATGAAAAATATAAAAGAAATAACATAAAGAAAGAAAATGAAGGTAAAGAAAACTAGAAAGTGAGAGAAAGAACTAGATAGCTGCCGCCGACGTGGATGAAGGAGGTGGTGGTGGTGGGGATGAGTTAGAAGGAGCCTTTGAGGAGTCTGAAAGGCTGGAGGAGCTAGGGGAGGGAAGACCCTACTTCTTCGCCTCCTTGTGGGCTTTCCTCTTCTTCCTATCCCTCTTGAGAATACTCTTGAAAAATGCCTTCATCGAACACTCCATCATCTTCTTTAGCGTCTTCCTATCCTTAGCCCGGGTACGGTCAAGTCTGTCAACTGCGAGCAGAAAGCGGTCATTTACTCGCCGCTCATGCTCCTCCTGGCGCTGGGTGACCTGCTCCTGAAATACCTACTGACCTGTGGGTATCTCCTGCTGGCGCTGCTCCACTATCTCAACCCGGCTGGTAACCTCAGAATGATACCCCTCATAGCTGGCCCGGAAGGCCTCATAATCAGTCCAGGTATCCTGCTGAGACTGTCGGTATACATCGAAGGACTGCCGCTGCTGATCAAGGGTCAGCTGAAAATTATCCATCCTCTCATAAAGGGGTCCCAAGTCAGGAGCGGGGGCTGAGGTCTGAGGAGTGGAGGAGGTAGGCGGGGGTAGCATCAACTGGGGCTCAGATCCCTCATAGCTCGGATAGTCCTGAGCAGTGGCATTGGCCCTAGGCCTCTGCGCTGAAGGAACATACCGGTACTCTCTTGGTGCAGACTCACGAAACCACCATCGCCTAATGAGTGTGAGGTCAATGAGGGAGGACTCTTGGTGATACTATAGACCTCGTGGAATCTGATCCTCCCTCAGAGTCTGAGTGATATGGTGATGAAGTAGCATCGGGAAGACAGGGCGCTGAGTATCTCAATGAAGAATCGCCCTAACCAACTGAGCAAACATCAGCCGGTGCACCAGAAATTGAGCTACAACATCACTCGGTGGTGGCCCACGAAAGTACTCAAGAAGGGCACAATCCATGTCATTGAGCTCGTCATGCTTACAGGGCCTAATGTTATGTCTAATAATTTCCATGGCCACTCTAAGCTGCAAGTCCGTGATGAATGTGATAGGGATCACAGGGAGACTTAGTATGGGCCCGATTCATATCGGGTCCGTGATCCAAACTGAGCAGTAATAGCAGCATGGGCAGTGGCCAGATACTGCCTAGTGAATGAGCTCTGCCTCTGGTCATACTCTATGCCTAAGGCATCTGCTATGCTACGAGGTGAAATCAAAATATTTGTACAGGAAACATAAGAACGGATCTGTACCTCGGAGACTTGGGGTGGCCCAAGGAAGTTAGCATTAGCGTAAAACTCACGTACTAGGTCGCGTAAAAGTGCCTCTGACCAATCTCTAGTAATCCCACCCATCCATGCCTCTGAAATGGGGAGATGATTTGAGGTAACGGGCTCACTGTCTGGTCGATTCGCCGCTCTTGCACCCACTTGGCTCTTTGCTTAGATTGATTGTAGAGACACAAAGAGTGAGCCTCTTCAATAGAGTCCGCGCAACAAAGAAGACTTAATAGACTCTCTCGTGCTGTTGCGGAAAATCAGGAGTCAACTCGGAATACCTTAAGTGCCACAACGGTCATGAAGTTCTCCCTCAACATCCGAAGATCGCGGCCCTAAGAAGACCACTTAGAGCCGTTGGAAGTTGCCCACTAAGTTAGTTCCGGTATTTTCGGAACTAACTCCTTCGACCTACGTTGTACTTAGAGTATAAATAAGATGTAATAGTCAGTTTCAAGTGTGCTTTCATTGAGGATTATTTCAGAGCTTAGAGAGAGAAAGAGAATCGCTTTGTAAGCCAGAGAGAGAGAATACGTACCAAGTTAGTTAGCGCCTTAGATAGACTCTACCTAGGAAGATCCTAGTTTCACTACGCTTACATTGTTCTGATTAGAAAGTGTGTTGGGTGAGTGAGTGAAAAACCGCTAAGTAGATCCTTTCTACTTAGTGGGCATTTGTAAGTTATTTTATTTGACCAGGAAATGAAATAGCTTATTTGTGTATCTTGCTGAGTTCCACAGAGTCCTTCTCTCTTTTCATCGTTTCGCTACAATTACCGCAAAAGTCTTCCGCACCTTAAATTATTGAGTGCCTCTACATCACAGAGTGTTCTCATTTACGAAGGCTGATTGAGTCAAACCAATCCTTAGACTCACACCTTTGATTGGTTTGAGTTAGCCACCCGATCCTACACGTGGTATCAGAGCCTCGCTTAGGCTAACGGTCAATCAACTAAGCAATGGCAGATCTCTTTGCCAACCAAAACAACAAAATGCACTTCGAGCACCCCAGACTCACCTCCACCAACTACGACCATTGGAAAAACGAGATCGAGCAACACATTGAGTCCGTCAACTCTGAGCTTTGGGAGATAGTCACTGGAGGAGATCTTGCAGTTAATCCAGACCGATCAACATGGACTGCTGCAGATCGCAAAAGGTACGAGCTGAATCGACAAGCATCACGTGCGATATACACTTGCCTGTCCATCCCAGAACAAAGGAGAGTCAATCACTGTAAGTCCGCAAATGAGATATGGACACTCCTTCAAGCTACCCACGAAGGAGTCACTGAACTCAAGAAATGCAAAGCTCAAGAACTCCGAATGGACTATGAAAATTTTCTACAAAAACCCGGTGAGTCACTGGAAGAAGTACTTGATCGTTTCTACTTACTAACTACTACTATGCAGGAAGTTAGCATCTTACCAGATAGAGAGAGTGTCTTGCATAAATTGCTGGACAGTCTCAGAGAAGAATGGGCAGAGACAGTAATCTCCACCAAAGCATGCAAGGACTTATCCAAATGGAGCTGTCAAGACCTAGGTTCCTATCTACAATCCGTAGATAAATACAAGAAGAATGTTCGAAAGAAGTGTGGTAATACTTCTTCTCCCTCTTCTAGTAAGACTACTACTTTGAATGACCAAGCCTTGCAGGTTAATTCGACTCAGTTAACTCAAGAAGGAGCCTATGTTGCTGATACTCAAATCAGACAAGCTAAGGCTGAGCTGGTGGACATTATTGTTGAGGAAAGTGAGGCTGAGACTATGGAGGACTTTGTCTTCATAGTCAAGAACTTCCGAAAATTCATGCGTAACCAACCTAATCGACAGAGTCGGTCGTTCTCGAACACCTCTAAACAAGTTTTCAATTCTGTCACTTGTTTCAACTGCAATAAACCCGGTCACTTCAAGAAGGACTGTCCTTTACTCAAGAGCCAGTATGGAAAATCTCAAGGGAGATCGCTGATGGCAGCTGTTGGATGGGGCGATTCAGACTCCGACGATCCAGACACAGAGTCTAGCGGCTCTGGTATGCCTCATGGCACACACACACACGGAATCCATAATTCCAGACAATGAGGTAACTCGTTCTCACCTTGAAACAGACCTTTACCGTATTTCTCCTATGGGATTTATGACTTTAATTGCTAAAATTGTCTCCGAGAACAACTCCCTCAAAGCAAGTCTTACCAGCAAGATAACCGAGCTATCTGAGGAACTCGAAATCTCAAAAGTCTTATGTATGCCCTAAGAGACGAAGCTGAGGAACACAAAACCATCTCTTGTTCTCTCAGGTTAGATCTACAAGATCAAGGCGTCATGTTGATTCCCTTCAAAAGGAACTTCATGATACCTTAGAACCTCAATTTAGACAGGGTGACCAGAAAGAGTCTCTCACCCTGATCGACTCCTCAAACAAGACCTCACCATCTTTACTGATAAGTGTTGTTCTCTTCAAAATGATCTTAATGCTTCTGAATCCAAAAACATATCCCTGAACACCACTATCAAAAACCTCACTCAAACTGAAAGAAAAGGAACACGCTCTTTCCCTTAAGCCAGTCAAGTTTATCAAACAAGTCACCTCCTCCGAACTACCTGAGTGGGCCAACTCCAAAATCAAAGAAATTAGCCAAGATCGAGATGCTCTTCGCTCTAAGTAGAACAACTCTCTCACAGATTGTGAATCTACAATCCGGAGTTCGATCCACTCAATCCACCCCAAGTGGCACAAAGGTAAGTTCGACATTCCAAAGAATATGTCCAAATCCGACAACAGAGCCAAACGATATCAAGAAAAAGAAAAATTCGACTCCTGGTGGAAAGGACAACTACGTAATTCTTCCACCAACCAAAATTTGTGGCTATGCGGGAGTCTTGGACATCGAGACAGTGCATGTGATAAATTGAATAGAGATCTCTCTTTTAAGTCAAACGTGTTAAATTGATACTTGAAGCACGAGAAAATTGAAAAGTCTGGCTCGAAAAGGGAACCCAAGTACATCTGGGTTCCCAAATCTAACAAATGATCTGTTCTTTTGTAGGTGAAGGCGAATGGAGACAGCTGGTACTTGGACAGTGGATGCTCTCGTCACATGACTGGAGATCCAAATCAATTCAATTCGCTTTCATCCTACCAAGGAGGTAAGGTTACTTTTGGAAACAACAACCAGGGTGAAATCGTGGGAGTTGGATCCGTAGGTAACCCCTCAAAATTTAAAATTGATGGAGTCCATCTGGTCACTGGACTCCAACAGTTTACTAAGTATTTCTCAAATTTGTGATAGATTCAATTTGGTACTTTTCTCCTCTTCGGATTGTAAGGTTTATGAGCGTACAGGTTTTAAAAGCTGTGGGACGTAGAGAAGGAAATCTCTACAAAATGTGCTTAAACTCCATTAATCCAGACGATCAAGTCTGTCTCAACGTGCATTCCAAAAACTCACTGCTGTGGCACTCCAGACTTGGTCACGCAAATCATAGGCTGTTGAACAAACTCAAAAGCAAGGACTTGGTGATTGGTTTACCCGACACAACCTTTGACACAGACTCTGTCTGTGAAGCATGTGTAAAAGGTAAACACACCCGGTCCTCCTTCAAAAGTAAGCCTACTCTCTCTAGCTCTCCGCTAGAACTACACATGGATCTTGTTGGTCCCATGCGCACACAAAGCAGAAGTGGTAAGAGGTACATCCTGGTCATAGTCGATGACTATTCCAGGTGGACCTGGGTCATTTTTTATCTACTAAGATGAAACTTTTACGGAGTTCGTCAAACTCCATAAAATGCTTGTCAACAAATTTTCATTTACTCTAAAAACCCTGAGAACGGACCAGGGTACTGAATTTTGCAACAAGTCGTTTGATGAGTTTTGCAGGGACAACGGAGTTGATCACCAAATATCATCCGCACGTACTCCAGAACAAAACGGAGTAGTTGAACGCAAGAATAGAACTTTGGTAGAAATGGCTCGCACCATGCTCATTGACAGTCAACTCACTCAATCTTACTGGGCAGAAGCTGTTAACACAACATGCTATGTGTTAAACCGTGCGTTGATTCATCCATTCCTTCACAAGACACCCTATGAACTACTCCGTCAACGTAAACCAAGTCTCATACATCTCAGGCGTTTCGGATGTAAGTGCTTTATCCACAATAATGGTAAGGACAACTTGGGTAAGTTCTCTCCTAAAAGTGATGAAGGTATCTTTCTTGGCTATTCTTCTAAAAGCAAAGCTTATCGTGTTATCAATCTGAGAACTCAATGTTTAGAAGAGAGTCCACATGTCAAGTTCGATGAGTCCCACAACGTTGGCTCATCTTCTGATCAACTTGACTTTGCCCCTGATGATTTTCTCACCGATCCACACTTCATCACTGTACCAATAGGAAGACTCCCTGAGTCCCAATCCATCACTCCTCATGATTCTCCAGCAAACAAAAACAATACATCAGAATCTACTGACTCTGACCATAACCCGGAGACACCCTTACCACAAAACTTGACTTTTGACTCCTCTGACAGAGAAACACCCCCTCCTGCTTCACGTCGACAGTTCCAGCAAAAATCAGCTCACCCTCCTGAAAACATCATTACAGACCCAAACTCCGGTGTTCAAACACGCCTACAAGCTATGCAAAACCTCTGTGCCTTTGGTGCTTTTCTGTCTAGCACTGAACCAAGAAACGTCAAAGAAGCACTCCTTGATAGTGATTGGGTTACTGCTATGCAGGAGGAACTCAATTCTCTCCAGCGACATGCTGTCTGGGATTTAGTTCCTCGCCCCACGCATCAACAAACAATTGGTACACGTTGGGTCTTTCGTAATAAACTTGATGATGCAGGACAAGTTTTCAGGAATAAAGCTCGATTGGTCGTTCAGGGCTACAATCAAGAAGAAGGGATTGATTATGATGAAACCTTCGCTCCCGTAGCTCGTCTTGAAGCAATTCGCATGCTAATTGCGTTTGCTGCTTTCAAAGGTTTCCAATTATATCAAATGGATGTTAAGACAGCCTTCCTCCACGGCTACATTGATAGAGAAGTCTACGTCGAGCAACCACCAGGGTTCACAGACTCCGTCCATCCCGACTACGTCTACAAACTGTGTAAGGCCCTTTACGGACTGAAACAGGCTCCACGTGCCTGGTATGAAAGACTGTCTACATATCTATTGCAAAATGGTTTCTCTCGAGGTAACGTAGATAAAACGCTCTTCATTCTACACTCATCACATGACTTACTTCTAGTACAGATCTATGTTGATGATATCATTTATGGCTACAAGTAACACCCTCTGTGACCATTTTGCTAACCTTATGAAGCAAGAGTTTTCCATGAATGAGTTAGGTGAGCTCAAGTTCTTCTTAGGATTACAAATTCAACAGGAAAGGGAAGGGATCAAGATCCATCAACAAAAGTACATCAAGGAACTCCTTGATAAGTACAACCTAAAAATGCCAAGAGTATGTCCACACCAAGCTGTACATCTGCCAAACTGCATCCTGATGATGACGGAGTCGGCGTCAATGCCACCGAATATAGAGGAATGATAGGGTCCCTCTTGTACCTGACTGCCAGTCGCCCAGACATTCTTCACGCAGTCTGTCTTTGTGCTCGCTTCCAAGCAGCACCAAAACAGTCTCACCTCAAAGCAGTCAAGCGTATCTTCCGCTATCTTAAAGGTACAAGTACACTCTATCTATGGTATCCACGATCTCCTACTTTTACTTTATCTGGATATAGTGACTCTGATTGGGCTGGTTCTCTCCAAGATCGAAAGAGTACTTCAGGTAATGCACAGTTCTTGGGTCTTTGCCTTGTTTCATGGTCCTCCAAAAAACAGAATTCTGTAGCACTCTCTACAGCAGAGGCAGAGTATGTTTCTGCTGCAGCCTGTTGCTCCCAACTCCTTTGGATGAAACAACAACTTCAAGACTATCATGTCACCCAAGAACAGATCCCAATCTTTTGTGACAACAAAAGCACAATCAAAATATCAGAAAACCCAGTCCAACACTCAAGAACCAAACACATCGAAATTCGCTTTCACTTCTTGAAAGACTGTGTCGAGAAAAAGCTTATCCAACTTGACTTTGTGCCCACAGAAGATCAACTTGCAGATATTTTTACTAAACCCTTGTCTACAGCAAGATTCGAAGCACTGCGATCAGCAATCGGATTGACTCCGTCTACCTAGACGGTCGCATCTCCTTGCCCCTACCGCAATCTTCAGCAGGTACTCCCTCATGTCTCATAGAGTCTGTCTTTGTTTGCACTTGAATCAGTGAAATGTGTTTTATTACTTAGCACGCCTATTACTCTAGCGCTACTATCCACGTCATCTATCCGAACCCAACCCGCCTAAATCGTCGCCCTTAATCTCGCCCTACCCTGACGTCGCCGCATTTATCTCACCTGACACACACGCCATCTCAACTTCCCCTTTTATCTATCACCCGTCCACTCCATCTCTCTCACTTCCACTCCCTTTACACCCAAGCATCCTTCAATTTCCAAATGGCCGGCATCAACTTCAACGGAATCAACCCCGCCGATATTTTCGCCGATCCCATTCGCCTTCAGGCGTACCTCCAATCGATGGCAAACCCTAATCCATCTCCACTCACCACCACCACCACTCACTCTCCCACTCCCACTAAAACCACCGCTACTTCTCCCACACACTCCTCCACACACCACCACCCACCGCGACCCATCCACTCATCAAACACCGCCATCCGCTGCAAAACAAATATTCTTGAAACGACATTGAGGAGTCACCCCAAATCAAACCCTGCCACCATCCCAACACCACAAGCTACATCCCTCCTGCCGAAAACCATCCTACCGATCAACCCAAGCCCACCAACAAATCCCCTACACCAACCCCACCCGCATCACCCGCTAAATCCGCAACACCACCACAACAACCTCCACCCAAAACCCGCAAGAGAAAGGCCAAACCTCTACCGACCCACAGCAAAAAGAATCCTTCGTTCTTCTGTCAAGGCACAACCTGTCTCCTCTGGTTCCGGTGAATCGTCTCCAGTCCAAGAACTGCCCACGGCCAGTCACGATGCCTCTACTGGTGCTACCTCCGCCAAAGATCAAAAACCACCAAGCCGCACCGACGGAGTGTGAAGGTCGACCCATTCACTCAACGTACATGCTCGGGGACCCTGCCTCAAACGGAATATCGTCAGGGGTAAGTTCCTCGACTTTTCTTGGGCTCTATCTTCCAACCTAGGGGAGTTAGTTACTATGCTAGAAGTTCAGGGGTGGAAACACCTCTTCTGTGAGATTACGGAGTGGTATCCCCAGAGTCTGTCGACTTCTTCAAAATCTTGTCATCCGAAACGGTGTGCACAGTCTGTTGTTAATTCCACCCAATCTTCTTCGATCTTGCAAAATTGTCCCAAATTCTTGGCGTCCCTGCTACTGGCCTGTCATTCTATGAGAAAGGAATCCTTCCTGAGATCCCCGGGGTCCCACAAAATAAAATCTATCGCTTTTTCTCCTCCAAGAAAAAGATTGGCTCCCCCATACCCCGTGGCGATCTCTCCATTTACACCAACTCCTCCACATTCTGGTCATCAAAAATTGTCCCAAGGAAGGAAGGAAATCTCATGGTCAACTGCTTGGACCTCACCATAATGTACTGTATCATCAATCGTCACTCTATCAATCTGGCACCATAATTCTCCATCACCTAGCCCAGTCGGTCGACACCCCGAAACACTCCTTGGGGTACGTGTTCTGGTTGCCTCGCATATTCAAATTCTTTCAGGTACCCTTGGCGACTTCGACGCCAGAGTCCATCGAGGGCAGACACCATCAACCTGCGGTATCTGAATCGGCTGACTTCTATCGACAAATCAAAGCTGCTGCCCCCACCATCTACTCCAACGACGGCGGGGACATCCACTTCTCAAGAGGCAGTCCCTCAAGCTTCACTCCTACCCCTCCTGGAGAAAGTGGAGCGACTCCTTACGCACGCAGCCGAGCTGATTCAGGGCCAGAACGCGGATGATGGACCGACTCGCCGGGATAGAGACGACAGTGGCGGCCTTGCAGGACCACTCCTTGACATCCAATCACTTAACCCCAAACCTTAGAATGACGTGGTGTGTGTGGTAGGACTTAGGTTGTTTTTAAGTTCTAAACACTTTTTTGCTGGTTTTTGTGTGAATACTTTGACTGAATTTGTGATACTGTGGGCTTCCCTCTGATGAAAGCAAAAGGGGGAAGCGGTGAATCCCGTCTGGTGTACGGGTGTTCTGCTGCTGTTTTAAACTGCCTTTGGATTTGCGCTGCTGGACCACGTGGTCTAGTGATTTAACTGCCTTATATACTATCCTGCTTACACTGCTTATTTATCATTTGCTTGCCTGGAGTCCCTCTCCGATCAAGGGGGAACCTAAATGGAGTCTTTGAACTCAGTTGCTACTACTGCTATTAAGGGGGAACTTTGACAGGGTCGGTTCCCCTAGTCCTTGTGTTTTTATTTCAGGATTGACTCCATCGGGATTCACGAAGGTTGTTATCATCAGCAACGGGGGGAAAACTGTTGGGACATCGGAGTGTTGAGAGATAGCCTTTCACCACGACAGAGTCAATCATCACTTGACAGACACAAAGAGTGAGCCTCTTCAATAGAGTCCGTGCAACAAAGAAGACTTCATAGACTCTCTCGTGCTGTTGCGGAAAATCAGGAGTCAACTCGGAATACCTTAAGCGCCACAACTGTCATGAAGTTCTCCCTCAACATCCGAAGATCGTGGCCCAAGTAAGAAGACCACTTAGAGCGTTGGAAGTTGCCCACTAAGTTAGTTCCGGTATTTTCGGAACTAACTCCTTCGACCTACCGTTGTACTTTGAGTATAAATAAGACATGTAATAGTCAGTTTCAAGTGTGCTTTTATTGAGGATTAATTCAGAGCTTAGAGAGAGAAAGAGAATCACTTTGTAAGCCAGAAAGAGAGAGAGAATACGTACCAAGTTAGTTAGCGCCTTTAGATAGACTCTACCTAGGAAGATCCTAGTTTCACTACGCTTATCATTGTTCTGATTAGAAAGTGTGTTGGGTGAGTGAGTGAAAAAACCGCTAAGTAGATCCTTTCTACTTAGTGGGCATTTGTAAGTTATTTTATTTGACCAGGAAATGAAATAGCTTATTTGTGTATCTTGCTGAGTTCCACAGAGTCCTTCTTCTTCATCATTTCGCTACAATTACCGCAAAAGTCCTCCGCACCCTTAGTTTAGTTAATTCGATTGAGCCTCTACACACAGAGTGCTTCTCATTTACGAAGGTTGATTGAGTCAAACCATTCCATAGACTCACACCTTGATTGGTTTGAGTTAGCCACCCGATCCTACATAGTTGTAACCATACTGAAAAGCAATGATGATGGCCATTAAGACCAATCTGAGCTATTTTTTCTGTTTTGAACTTGAGTTTATATTGTTGTTTTGTTGTTTTTTTATACAGAATGTCTTCCTCAAGTGGTTCATAGTTTCACTCTAATCCCAAGGGGGATTGAGATGCTACTGCAATCTTTCTGCCCAGTTACAAGTGGCTAATACTGCTAGAAACTACTCCACACCGTTCTATAATTGTCCAGCCAAAAAGTGCAACTTCTTCGTGTGGTAGACAGTTGTCAACCCGCCCAAGCATTGTTTGTCAAAGTCGTCTTCTTCAACTAGTGGGTTCGAAAGGCATGAAAGGAGTGACGGTGACATTGAATCTGTGTTGCAGACCTAAGGAATATGAATAAAATGTCTACTAACCAAATTTGAAGAGATGGAGAAGGCTAGATTGCTTCAGCTTAAGACTACAGGGATAGTGTTTGCAACTTTGGTAATAGTGGCGATGTTGCATATTTTGGCTGTCCTAATGTAACGTGTTGTACCAATTATGTCTGGGGTAGGTAGTGCTCAATGATGTTAGTGGTAGTTGCTTCTGTGTTTTAAACACCATTTCTTTCTTGCACTGTAACTGATCTGAACCAACAATGTACTTTATCAAGCATTAATATATTTCTAGTGTTTTACAATCAAGTTCAGTACAAGTTTCAGCTCCTTTATTTAGTTATCTTTGTACTATCAATTTCAATATACTTTCTTGTTATGTAGTTACTATTATAATGTACAGAGCAACTGAATCATATAATCATGACCAAATGAATTATTCATAGCAGACCTGAATATCAGTTAATAATGACCAAAAATTAGACACAAATATTTGACAATAAGTTCAAACTTTCAACAACTCAGAGCAAAGTTCAACCAGAAAAAAGAGTACAGTCTCACGAAAAATAGGAACTAGCATAGTTACTGCCAAAAAACAATGCAGCAGCAATGATTTTCATAAATGAGAAGGTGAAGGGAAGGTTAGTTGCAGTACTTAAGAGAAAAGTTCAACCAGAAAAAATTGTTGTTGCTCACCAGTCACGCAGTTCCATATAATTTGTAAAAACACAACAAAACATCAATCTCTAACACGTACACAATGCAAAAGGAACATAATCTTGGAGGATACATTAATGATTAATAAGATGTTCTGAATACATTGATGCTTAATATCTTTCCTTAAAATATGTCAACAAAAACCATGCTAGCGACTATGTTCCCCCTTCCCCATACTATCCAAAACAAGTAGCTGATTACGTCCCCAAAATAGCAGATTATGTCCCGCTTCCACAAACTGTCCAAAAACAAGTAGCTGATACGTCCCCAAATAGCAGATTATGTCCCGCTTCCCACAAACTATCCAAAACTAGTAGCTGATTATGTCCCCAAAATAGATTATGTCCCGCTTCCCACTTCAAGCATCAAGTTTGACACATCTGTTTGTCGTTTCCTCTATCCCTTCGAAAGAGTGCTTGTTCTGACCATTTGCACCACACTCGGTCCATCACCCCTATTTTTGAGACCTACATGTCTTGGAATTATGCCCAACTCTATGACAAATTTGGCAAGTAACATGACTGGATCTCTTGGTAACAGCGGGTGCCTCACCTTGTTCCCGTCTCCTGTTTTTTTTTGCTTCCTGGCAGCTTTCTCAGAAACGGTGGACTCAACTTTACCTCATCATCAATATCAGGCCACATGTTGGGATCGGAAATCGGTGAGATCGCATTTTTATATGTCTGCACATACATCTCCTTCGAAAACCAATGAGCAACGAAAGATTTTTAATCTAACCTTTGTCTCGCTATGACAGCGCAAGCATGTTTGCAAGGAATACCAAAGAGATCCCAAGACATGCAGTCACAGTGGGGGTAGTCAGATTGACGATAAAGTATCCATTCGCATCAACCACCTCAAATTCGAAATCACTGCTGGGTCTGACTGTACATGATCTACTTAGCCGATTGTTGTTGTGCAGATCTTGGATGCATACCCATTACAGGTTCTCTGAGCTTCACAGAATCTTCTCTTCGTTTATGCATCCTAGTCATATTTGTCCTACGCAACTCATCTAGCATAGCTAGTAGGTTTGTCCTTTATCTGACAACTTCGAATTAAAAGACTCCACAAAGTTTGAAGTGACTTCAATCACCTTTGTGTGCTGAGGGATATGGTATCGAACCCATAGACGAAGATCGGCATCCTTCAAGTAATTGAATGCTGAAACAGAATTCTCCTTAATTTTCTTTAAAGTTGCAGCAAGAGAAGGCTCAGTGTAAGCCTTTGATGCTTCCCAGAAAAGGCTCCTCATTAAGATCCTGCATACAACACAAGTGTATAGTCAACGTCATCAGGAAGAAGAACAGAAAAATAATGAAAGTACACATCTTTACCTATGTACCTGGGTAGTCCTTCTTCAAGTTGGCATACAATGCCTACAACAAATTCTTCGAGTACTTCTGGTAGCTCCTCAGTTAAAGTGGTTCAACACCCTTTAATGTACAAGTAAATTGATTAGATATCAAACAACTTCTTAAAACACAACAAAATACAACAAAAATACAACAAAGTTATTTACCTTCTGTCGATCAGACACTATCACCCATCTTTGTCTTGTATCCCAATCAGCAATTTTTTTAGATGATTAAAGAAATACCTCCAAGGTTGGTAGATTCACTTGGGACAACAGCAAACGCAAGAGGGAAGATGTCATTGTTTCCATCAATGGCAACTGCTGTCAAAAAACCCTCCGTACGGTCCTTTGAGATGACAACCATCTACACCTATAAAAGGCCTGCATCCATGTAGAATCCTTCCTTCTGAGCATGGAAACACACAAACAATCTAGAAAATGTGGGGGAAGTATTCAAACACTCTTGATATTGCAAGTCAATAATAGATCTCGGGTTTCTATCAAGAGCTAGCTTGCAATACATGGGAAGCTTAGCATATGACTCATCATGGTCCCATATATCAACTTCAATGCCATTTTGCTTGCCCGATAACACTTGATGTAACTGACCTCAACACTAAATTTTTGCCTCATATCTGAATGTTCTTGGGAGTCAGTTCTTGTTCACTCTAATGTCGGGTAGAATTTTCTTTGTGATCCAAGGGACTGTTGCATTGGATTCTTGGCAATTCTCATGCAATCATGCTCACCTCTGATAGTTTTGATCATAAATGTGGTTCTGTCAGGAAGAAGAGATGCATAAAGCCTCCAGGGCACGTGTCAGTGTTGTTGCACCTGACTGTGTACTTCTCAGGGTCATTACTCAACCTATGTAAATCGATCCCCTCCTGGCAAGCATAATCCTTCATGACCTCTAAGAAGACCCTTTTACTTTCAAACATCTGATGTGGCATAAAGATTACCTTCCCATAAGGTTGGTACTCAAAGTGAGTCCCATTTCTCAGATACTGTGGTTCCTTTATCGCACAATCTTCCTCATGCATAGTAGTACCCAGTTTCAGTAACTTTTTCTACTTTCCAGTTATCATATCTTCATCATCATTAAGATCATCATCATCTGAAACACTAGAGTCGGTCTCAATGGCAACATCATTTTCATCGTCCACATGACACCATGAATCATCAGAATAGGTAGGAAACCGTCATCAGCAGGAACTTCATCAGCCTTCGGCTCCAACATGTGAACCATCACCTCACTCAAAACAACTATCAACAGTGATGTCATATCTAGGCGGACACTATCAACCCATGTGTCCAGTTTGTAAGTCAATGCTTTTGGGGGTGGTGTTGCTAGTTTGGGCAGATCGAAGTAGTGTAGATGGTTCATTCGAGGCAACATCTGTACGAGGAGTAGTTACCACTGTGAACGATGGATTCAGCCCCCGAGGTGCTTTCTTCTTATGTTTTCTTTTAGCAGGAGCTGAAGAAGAAGGAGGATGTGATTGAGTGTTTGGTTGGGTAGTAGGAGGATGTGATTGTGTGTTTGTTTGAACAGCAGGAGGAGAAGGATGTGAATGTGTGCTTGGCTGTGTAGCTGAAGGGGGAGGAGCATGTGATTGAGTGTTGGGTTGAGTAGCTGGAGGGGGAGAAGAATGAAACATTTCAACTGGTTCCTCTGTCTGAATTGGGGTCAGCCCTTGATGTTTCTCAAAATCAGTCCACATATCCATTAGTAGAGAACGATTCACAGCCTCTCTTATCTCCAAGGTTATCTTCTCTGTTGAGGAAAAAGCTTTGAACATGTTCAGTAGAGACATATCATTGCAGATCTCAATGTGTTTCTTACTCTTAGGGTGCTTGTAGAAAAATGTAGGGTTACTTGGAGGCGTAATTGGCTGTCTTGCCATTCCTTCCATATAATCTCTCATCAATTCTATGGTTGAATAAAGATCGGGGTCTAATGGTGGCAAACAAAAGCTCCATCCATTATATGACAACTCTAACACATGTTCGTCCATCCTCATACATCAAATATAATAGAAAGCCTGCAGAACAAAAAATAAAAACCAGTAATCAATACAGATAAACAATGTACAGAATGACACAAGAACAAATCTAGGATCAGTTAAACATCATAACAAAGCCAGTGACCAAATGAACAAATCCAGGATCAGTTAAACATCATGACAAAGCCATTGCACCAGATGGCAAACCAGCAGTAACAACAGCAGCAAGAGGAATGACAGAAGAAGCTAGGTCATCAGAAGACAGCCCTTCCATCAGTTAAACATCGTAACATAGCCACTTGGGGGAATCTTCAAATTGAATATACCAAACACGCAATCCATCAAAAACGAATGAGTACAGGCCATATAGCCAAATACGAACAAATCGCAAGCAGGGAGGGATGTAATGAAGTGACTGCTACCGCAAAACTAGGGTTTGCATAATTAGGGGGATCTTCAAATCGAAGATAGCAAACACGCCATCAATCAAAAACGAAACAAATACAGGCAAATATAGCCACTTACGAACAAATCGCAAGCAGGGAGGGATGCAATGGAGTGACTTACAGTCGAGCAACAAACACCAGAAGGAGAGCAACAATAGAGAGAGTCGCGACTGGCTCCAACAAACCGACAACGAAGAAGAATCCTCAAAATAGTCACGTGGGTGTTTGGGATGTTTTAATTTTCTTACTAAGCTCTGTTTGGCATAAACAACATGTAAATTAAAAAGTCAATGGTCAATAACAGAGAGAAACGAAAATATGGAAAAATGTGACGGTTGATATATTAGTATAAGTTCATGGGTGGGCTTGTTATTTGAAAGGTCATGGGTGCGCAGTTTGTAACACCCCTACTTACAATAAATACAGCGGAATATAAATCTCTACTGGCGTTTACAGACCATCGTGTCCAAACACCCGGCACCAAACCTCACCAATTACAACTTATAAAATTACAAAAGCTACGGTCTGAACTCGAGAAAAACAACATAAACATAACTACTAGCAAAATAGAATAACTCTCCACAATCCCTAATTCCCATCCCAATCACTCATGCTCTTCGTGGCCACCTGTATAAAACAATTAATACCTGCAAGATGAAACCAAGCAGCCCACCCGGGAGGGGTGAGTCAGTTCCCTGGAATGGAACTGGTACCATTCTCCAAAACAATCTTTAAAACATAACTCTTCAAAATAAACAATAACTTGAAATTAAACTCTTGAAAGTAAAGTAGGGAACAAGACATTTTAAAATCACCAAGCCAAAGATAACAAGTTAAGGATAAGATAAATAATAGAAAAGGTAAAGTTAGTGAAACAAAACCACACCATGTGTTAGTGGACATCCAATGCCTTAGTTAAACCCAATTCCCGTTAGGAGTAGAAAGACTCAGATAGTCACAAAGGACTAGGAATGATAAGATAGATCCAAGAACCAATAACTCAAGAGTGGAATAATTCAACTGGGAGAGATGGCCCCCACCGCCAAGTAAATCTTTTAGGACAGGGGATATACAGCCCCTCACTGTCTACAACGTCCTCTTAGGACAAGGGATATATAGCCCTTTACTGTTAATATAAACGTCCGTATGGACGAGGGATATACAGCCCCCTACTATCAAATATTAATGTCCGTATGGACGAGGGATATCAGCCCCCTGCTTTCAAGTATAAATGGCCCTATGGGCGAGGGATATACAGCCCCCTGCTGTTACCATTGAAGACGCGTGCACGTCGAAACCTCAAGAACTAGCTCATGGATGAAACGATATCCAGCGTCAAAAGAAGAATTTACCAAAGTTGACCATTTCCAAATTCCCACCAGATCACCAACTACCCAGAGCAATACCAAAACACTCAGTCCTACAGAGTGCAGAAGCGTAAACCCCAAGCAGTCAATGTCCAATGGAACAACCAAGAGAAGGAACCAATACCCAAGTGAGTTTCACATTCAAGGCTCAGTTAGTCACACAAGCTGAGTTAGTCACACAACCATTTCCTTTTTAGAAATTCCTCTTAAAGTCAGTTAGGTTTCTCGAAATGACTCACAAGTCAATCAGTAAAAGTAACGGAGTACGAGAAATCGTACCTGGTCAACGCTGTAGCAGTTCTAGTAAACTCGTGCAAACATTCAACAATTCTCTGAGGAACATTAAAGATAACTTACTATCAACCCGTACCCTAGGTAAAACTTAAATAAATTCCTCTCTCTTATTTCCAAATCTCAATTACCTTATAAGCCCTCGCTTAAATGTTATGTATAACTTTGACTTATTTTAGAAGGTTGTATAGCCCAAGGTTGTAGGATCAAGGAAGTATTTTATTAACACCTGCTAACTGTCCACTCCTATCCACTTTATTCATATTTAACCACAATCCTCACTTTCAAGACTTTTGAGACCTTTATAACATAAATGTGTTTATATTATATAATCAAATCTAAGAATTTCAATAATATCTTAAGCCTAATACCTTTAATCCTAATTAAGAATAAACATTGTATTATGACCTATGATGGACTGATCTCAGAATACTATACTATTATCTCACAATGTAAAGATTATGTATTTAAACAATACCTACTAGATAACTCATTATGATTAAGTCTTTCCCTTAACTTAATTAAGATCTACATCTTGTATATTGGAACCGTAGTGTTGTAGACGCGTTTTATTATAACTTAATTGAACCGCTAAACTCAATTATCTCATCTTTAGTTCAGAATGACTTTTAATTACAATCATCTAATAAACTTGTCATAAGATGTTAAATTGTTTCTCATCCTGAATAACTATACTATAGTTAACTTAGATTTAACGAATTAATCTTACATTTAGTATTCACAAGGTATAATATGTTTTATTATTACCTATACAATAAGGTGTTTAGTATAACCTTTTATGTATCCTTACTTACGTTTAACTTCCTAAATGTTTTATTTTTACACATTCTCTCTATCGACTAAGCAAATCCTTTGTACTAAACTTCATTAAACTTAAGCCTTAAATACGTTTTAAATTGTTTTACAAAACCTAAGGTTTCAAAGGAATAACCTAATAAATAAATTTCCTTTTTGTATTTAGGATGGACAATATATCCACATAGAGTAGAATTTATCAAAGAATTAAATTCTGGTTCGTAAGTGAAATTGTTAATTATTTAATAAGATAATCTATTATGAAAATTCCCATATTTTATATTCAAATAACCTATCATTATTCCCTATTACCGTAAAGTATATCAATATAATATCTTATGTAACTTAGTTTTATCTAATAAAAGGTTTAGAGGTTTTAAGTATCAAATTCCCATTTATAAACCTTCTTATAAATTCTCACTACTAAATACCTCACTTAATTGTAAACTCACATCCTGAATATTGGTAATAAATGTATTTTTATATGGCTTATCTAATTCTAAGAAACTTAAGGATAATTATTTAGATAAATTTCCAAATCATCGTTTAGTATAGATTTATCATAATCCTTTTAATGATTCTATCTTAAAACATTAAGTTATATTTCACTACCTTAAATGTTAAGAAATGATTAAATCTAGACTTACTAATCCACCTCACATTTAGATGTAAAGTATTTTACTTATTTTATTATGGCTTACATATCAAGAATTTTAGATGCAAACGTATTACATTTGTTTATCATTAATTATAGAATAAGATCTATTTGTGCAACATTTTATGTAATCTAATCACAATTTTCCTAAGTTTTAACTTACTAATTACTTAATCCAATTTTAGATTTACATTCTGATCATTGACAATAATACTATACATGTATTTTAATATGGTTTATTATAAACCTTGGAAATTCAAAGGTAACTTTTAAGCCTAATACATAATATTTAATACCACCTCATATAATATTCTTCTATTAGTATTATGTAGAGGTTTAGTTTAACTTATTAATTCCTTCGTATTATATTTCCAATAAGGTATCTAATTTTATTTATGTTTAATGTGTATATATTTATATATACTAGGATTTGTTCAAAACATTATTTATGTGTTTTATTGTATTACTTATGTTTAATAACTTTTAGTCATAACTACAACCGATATACGGTTTATAAAATAAAGTGTTTCCCTTTATTTATTTAATAATATACGTATACCTGGATTAGAATTTAATTAAGACATCCCCTATGTAACCCATTATATTAAACTATCTTATTACTACAACCTTTAACTGTATTCCAAGTATGTTTCAAAGTATTTCTTTTACTATATCTTAGGATTCTAGCTCTTATAATATTTAGTTATTTAAATGTTAATTTATTAGCTCCCTGTTTACCCTAAGTTACTACTTTACTACCTATATATATTCATATTTTCCTTAGTTTTAATTAAAAACATTAACTCCCATATAATATAATAAGTAAAACGTAAAATAATTAGATTCCTTGATTTAACATAAGTTCTACTTAAATAAGTATATATACATATATGTAAACAATTTCACTTCTCTTAAAGCTAATACCAAAACATTTATAAACTTACTGTTATAAAATGTTAATTTAGTGTTCCATATTTTTCCTAGCTTAAAAATTTTATTAACAAACCATACTTTTTTGGTTACATTAAAAACCAAATATTATAAGTTATTCTTATGAAAAAACTCAAACACAATTTTTAAAACCATTTAACATTGCCCAAAAATTCCCAAACTTAATATACAGTAACTATAACATTTTAGACATATTATAAATTTTATTTCATAAAAATATCTTTTTAAATTAGCCAAATAATTCCAGAAAACCCGTAACTTGCAAAATTCATAACTTATGTTTACAAACTTCAAAACCATAATAATTTACATCAAATAAAAACTAGATTAAATAAGGAATATATGGTTAAAATTTCAAGTCAAAACACCTTCGGGAAGGTATTTAAATTAATTCAACAAGTTAGGGTTATTTACTGAAATTTATAAAAACCTAATCTGAAACGTTTAATCTCGGCTGTCCAAATCTTATAACTACGATCGGACGGCCCTAAACTCCCGAGTTCATCAGCGATTCCAGAAACAAACCCGAGACTAAATCACGATTTTCTCACAATCTACAGAACCAAATTGAGTGATTCTTGTTCCTATGGTTTCGAAATTAAATTACGGTTCTAATGACACCGATTTCCCCAATTATAATGCAGTATTCAATGGTTTTCGAATTCGATTTCGAGGTTAGGGTTCATGCGGGTTTCTGAATTCGAATTTATCAATTCACCCAATCTACTGCGTAATTGATGCAATTGAAACTTGTTTTTGACCGACAATGTAATGTAGATTAGCAAGGTTGAAGGAATTTGAAGGAAACTTACCGGAATTGCAATAACGGAGCAAATCGAATTCGGAAATCGGGAAAGTTTCGAACTTTCGAGCAGTTCACGAGGCTGACTTGAGGATCTATAACTTGCAGCACAGATCGAGTTAGGCTATGTGTAAGGGCTTAATCGAAAGAGTAAACTTACCTCTCATATTGATAACAAGAACTAATCCTAACTCTACACAAAGAAAGAAATCGAAGCTAGAAGTTGCGAGTTTACCTTGCGTTTTCTGGAAAGAAAACTGTGATTTTATGTGGTGGCGAAACCGAAACTTTAGACACCTTGTTCTTCCAAACGGTTGGGAATCGGCTTAGGTGATCAACATGAAAGTTTTAGAGGGATTAGAGCTCTTCAAAATAGCTAAAGAACATGAAATTTGGCTGAGAACGAAGAAGTTATGGCTAGACGAAGTTACCTGATTCGAAGGGAAAAAACTGGAAACTGCAGTTACGGTTTTGCAGGGTGGCTACTTTGATTCGATTTTCCGGTTGATTTAGGATGAGTTAGGGTTAGTGTGAGTTATGGTTGTTTAGAGGAAATGTAGGAGAAGGCAACAAGAAGACGGCACTCAAAATTCCATACGATGAGAAAGTTATTAAGGTCACAGATAGGGCAAAAGTGGTTTCTGTTACCGAGATTATAGGAGATAAAATTCGTAAGTGCTGGAACGCGAATCCCGAGGCGCGCGCTGACTCAGCAGACGTGCCACGTCAGCCCTTTTTTTCAAATTTTGGCTCTAAACTTCATTGATCATAACTTTAGCTAGGATGATCCGTTTTTGACGTTCTTTTTATCGATCTTCATGGTTTCCATAACCTATTTATTGGTATAGGTTTCATGGTCTGGTTTGACCATTCTCAAAAAGTCAACCCTAGCAAGGCTTAAAAGGCTTTAGGGTTTCTAGAATTTTATATTGACTTTTTATGTTTCAACACAATGTTCCAACACTTCCTAAAATCTTTATAATATAGTTGGAGTGTTTATAAATTTTCCTAAGATTTTTGACTTATAAATCTTATTATTAAATTCATAAACTATAATAATATATAATAATTAAGTATTAAATTTTATTCTTTAGAGTTAAATAGGAGGAATCCCCTAAATTAATTTCCATAATTCCATATAATATTAATACTCATATTTCCATACGATAATTTAATATTCATAATTCCATATACTTTAATACTTAATAGTATTAAAGGTTTAATAAAAGAAATCCCCTAAATTAATTATATTAATTTAGGGGTATTGCAAGTGTAATTTCACAAAAGGTCATGGGTGCAGTGTAATTTTCTCTAAAATAAAAAAGCAAAACAGAGGAGCTTGTGGAATAACAGGATGAATAGATGTGCTAATTATTAGGAACTGAAATAAACAAATGAACGTTAAATTAAACTGATATCAGCACAAGAATCAAATAACCCTACTCATCGACTATTAGATCAACAAATAAACCCCATACATATGAAATCACATATGAACATGCATCAATCAGTTTGCATGCATTCGAAACATGCATGATTTAACATTACTCCTACAGCACATCCACGTTATATATTAAAAAAAACCCAGGTCAAAAAGTTACTTTATTTACGTTATTAACTTTAAAGAACTTACGTTGTTCCTACGGTACATGTTTGACGTCGACGAGTAGAGTTCAGTGAGATTATGGAAGAGAAGTGTCGATCTGCGCAGTGGAAATCTTCATCATAACGAAAGAATAGAAGCAAGAAAAAGGAGGGAGAAGAGGGGAAGAAGCTTACCAGTCGGCTTGAAGTAGAGAGAGTTTCGGGGTATGGTGAGTTTGTGCGGAAGAAAAGTTACGACTTGTCAACAGGAAAAAAAAGAGCATACACTGGAAGTTGTGTAAGATGTTCAATCGACAGGGGTAGCATGGGTAATTTGTACCTACACTATATCGAGAAACTTTAAAGTTGCAACAAACATGCCCAATTTTAATACCAACAGAATTTTAAGTACGAATCTGTAAGAAACCATAATTAAAAGATCCCGAATCTTGACAAACGACGTCGTCAATGTGCAAAGGTAGGGGTGAGAAAATGGCTAAAACGGATATTCGTTAACCGAAGTTTAAAGTAAAGTACGGTGTTCGGTTATAACCGAATCAACTGAATTTGATACTAATATCCGTATTAACCGATAACCTTTTATGTTACACTAATAACCGTTAACCTTCCGATAACCGAAGTTCCTGAAATAACTGAAATAACTGAACTTCCTAAAATAACCAAAATAGCCTAACTTTTTAAAATAACTGAAAAAACTAAACTTTCTGAATTAACCGAAATAATTAAAACCTAAACCTAATTGAGTGAATAGTAAAATATTAGATAAAATTATTTGGTTAAGAAAAAAAATAAAATTATAACTTATAAAAGTTCAGTCATTACGGATAATCAAAGTTTGAATTTCATATCCATTAACCGAATTGTAATTTATTACCGATAACCGTTTTAACCGAAATAACCAAACTTTTGGTAAAACGGTTAAAAAATATGGTGATTGAATCAGAAAAAAGAACGGTTATTTCAGATAACCAAAATAACCGCCTCGTTTGCTCACCCCTATGCATAGGTGCGCGCGGATACGAACCTATAGAACGACGTCGTCTAGTGAGTCAGAGCGTGTGGCGGTCAACAGACTTTAAATAATGATTTGTAGAAGAACCGTAATCTAGTCTCACGCCAACCTTTAGAATAAGGTTCTGCATATAACCGTATTCTAAGTCTATTGATATTACCCGCTTCATCCCCCGGCCCACTATAAGTTACAATTTATATAAAAACCATGATTAATGATTTCGTTCAGCAGTTAAATTACGATTGGTCTATTAATCGTAAATTTTTATGCGTCATTTATTCCTTTTTTCCACTAGTGACATCCATATAATGAAGATGAAAATCATAACCCAAGAAAAAGCAACATTTGAAGCTAAGTTACCCCAGTGCTTAGCCAGATCTTCTTTGGCTGATAATCAGTAGAAAAGCAATAAATCTAAATAACAATGGGGCAATTTGGATACTCTTCTTTCTTTGGTGAATGTCTTTGCCCGCTTCTCTATCGTGCCTTCATCCTTCATGCCTTAGGTTCATCCGCTTTTAGTTGGTTTCCCTCGTTCATATAATCATCATGAGTCCTTTCTTTGATGGTTATCGTCACCTTGCTTACTTTCTCTTCATCTTTCTTATATTCGTTCTTCTTGTTTATCCATTTAGCTTTTAGGTGTAATAGTATTTTTTAATTGTTACCATCTTTTGCATGTTAAAAATTTCCCCATTGTCATCTACTTGGAGTCTTCTTATTTTGTTTCCCTTTGCTTTTGTTTTTTTCATCTTCCTCATCTTTCAATTAACTATGTCGGCTCATCTGGTCTTCATCGAGATTGTGTTTGCGTCCATAAAATCTTTAATTTTTGGTCCTACTAGTCTTCGGCTACGCAAGATTATTCATTACTGGTGAAGCACTAGGGACGACACTCTGACGGCAACAGGGACTTGGTCTTCTAGATCGCTAGGTTCCTTAAATTTGGTCAACACACAGTGGGTCAGTGGTGACATGCGACAGCTATATCTTCCTTTTCGGTTGCTTTCCCATGCACAGTTCGTGTCAATTAAATGCTTTCTGGAAATGACGAATCCCCCTCACCCTTTGCATCTCGTTTTGCGATGCTAAAGTGGAAGGAACGAAGGTCAATTATGGTGGGGAGTAAGGCAAATGATCTATATCTACTCAGGTCGGTAATTATGGGATAGAAATGAGGAGGGATTTCTTTGTCTTCGGTGGAGGAATGTTTACAAGGTGGTGCTACTCTATTTTGCCATTGGTGTACTTGTTGGTTGTTTAGTTAAAGTGCGAATTAAGTCTTTAAAACCATATGATGGTTGTCCTTTGCCATTAGCTCAGACTCTTAGATTCTATTACACCTGGTAGTTGTGACTTAGTTTAGTTTGTATTTTGCGTGGAAATCTATGTATTTATGTAATGTTGAGGTAATGGAAAGGTTGGTGGTTTAAAAAAAAACAATGTGGCAATTTGGAAGGGACTTACAGCCATAGGGCATAAAATCATTCGCAGCACTATATTTGTGAATTAATCCCAAGATTCACACAAATAAAGATAAATAAATAAAGTCGATGCCAATGCATCTGATTCTGGCGCAACTCCTATTGTGCAAACGAGATGAACCACAAGGATGTTGCTAACTGAACAACCTATTCTCACCTTTACATTACAACCCGCCACCCAAACAAAAATATCCAAGCACATCCCAGACACCAACCATGCATTCTGCATATAATAATAATGGAAGCCAGAGGCTCTGCAGTTTATCGTGGACTCCCACTTCTGTCTTGCATCTGCCAGGCATATATGATCTGAACCCCTCCTCCTTTGTCTCATGAACTTTCCTCCTCCGATCTGCCATTACCAAAAGCAATACCACACCACTAGCAATAGGTCTACAAGACCACACACCCTAGAAAAAATAACCACTAAACACACCATTCTAAACTAAGAACAAGATTTACTCCCTACCTCAACCCATATACAATTCAACCTCCACTTCACGCACTATGGCCATCGTTGAAATCAATGGTAATGAACCAGGTTAAGGAATCATTTCAAGGCAGCTGGTCTTGGGTTTTCAGGGATACAAGTTCACTCTCTTCCTGTTGGCCTCTGCTTCTTGATCGTCGATGAAAGTTGAAGCAATTTCCATATTTCTCTGGAAAAAACCTGACACGAGATTTTACATCTAAGCCAGCCATTGATACATAAACGCAACTCCAACAACATATTGCTGTTCACTGAGGCAGAAACAGCAAATTATTACAGCTATACTGCTCACAAGTCAAGCCAGTACCGTGTTCAGGAAACTTACATGTCCAGCCTCTCATATATGGCCCTCCGTACGGAAGAGTTGAGACCATACGCTATGGAATTGAAAAGCCCCTAGCATAGGAAAATTACACCCATAAGGGAGAACCACATAGGTCAGAAGACTGTAAAAGAAAAGTTTACCCATTTTTTACCATTCAATAACATTGCAAGATTCATGCCCATGACCATACTACACAAAAAAATGCGGACAAGCATAATGACAATGTGCCAAGACCAGACGTCCAAGTTGCAACTAAGCTAGACCCATGAAACAAGGATGCCAAACCACAATTTCAATCCATTGAGTGAATCAAAGAGCATTACAAGATTGTCTCATACAGAATACCTTGCTTCTTTTTTCTTTAAACAAATTCTGCCACACCCTGAAAACCAGCTTATTTTACACGCACACAAAAATAATAGAAGAAATACAATGGTGTACTTTGTTCAGCAGCATGAAAAAAATAAAATGAATTCATGCCTAATAGGCAGAGATTTCTATTTACATCTCCATTAATGAAGAATGGTATAGCAAACTATTCAAAGTTTAGGGATAATTTAAATCAAAGGAGGAAAAGAGTGAGGAACAGCATACATTGCATTAAAAAAATGTTACCATTAATGCTGCCGTTCCAACATCCAAGGCTGACAGCCAAAAGATCTTATGCCCCGGCTCTATGAAATCATGAATACGGTTTATAGTGCCAAAAGCCCATGACCCAATCAGAATCAGGGGATAGTATCCCCATCTATGCAGAGCCTGTAAAAAGAAGAGAATTAACAAAAAAGCAATAGAACTAGCTTCCTCCCAGTTTTACCACATTATTCAAACATATCGATCAAAAGAACTTTCTAACAAGAAAAAGCTATTGAATAAAGAACAATGCATGTAAGGTTTACAATCAGCTATTAGCAACAAGAGTTCTTGTGTGAAGCAATGCGCAGAAGTATGATAGGTTCTGCCAATCTTCCCCCAAAATCCTCCTAAGAGGCCTAACTAACCTTAATGACCATTCAGCGATACCCCCCTAATCCTCTGGCTATTGATCTATACTAGTTTATAATGCCACACTTCCCATTAAATCCCTGCCCTAAACAATACCACCACCTTGTCCTCAAGGTGGGAAGGATGCAATTATTCTCGTTCCAGCAGTAGCAGTAGTAATAAGGATCCAAACTAGCCGCAACTGGACTTCTTTGTAAGTCTTGTTGCTGGGAATACGTGGAGGACAAAGCACTGATCCAATTGGTTCGATTGTTCATACCTGTTGAAAGCAATGACCATTGAGGAAGTATGTAGGTGGCAAACTCAAGAGTCAGTATTGTTTGTAGCCTCGGAAGTGGTGGGTATATGTTTGCTACACCCAAAACTCCATGTAAGCACTTCTAACCTCAACAGGGTTCTTTTTCTGGCCGTACTCTTTGATCCAAAATTATCACAACATCCTTCAGTACCTCGACAGGGTTGCGTTCCTCCATATGTACCAGGTACGATTAGTGTCTTTTCTCTTCTCTGCTTTTTCATCGGTTTCTCTTCTTTCAGTTTTCCATTCACCCATTGGACATGTACGTGAAGGCTTCTACTCTTCCCTTGTTGCTTGTGAATCCCTACCACCTTCTATACCCTCCGTTCTGTTTTCCTACGTCCTTTTTCCTTGAGCGCCTGGTGTGGATGGCAACAAATTACCAACTCGCCTGAGGATGCCTGGTGGTCGATTGGTGATTCAAAATCGACTGGAGGAGTTAGCGACAAAGGAAATCAGCAGTCTTAGGGGTGCAGGTTTTGAATTAGGGTTATTGAAATCTCCCTTTATTCGACCGCAGCGAATCCCATCGTAGCGAATCCCAGCGCAGCGAATCCCAGACCTTTTGAGTCTCTTCCTCTCTCTTTTCTTTTGCTTTAACCTTTTCCTTTTTTTCCTTCTTCCGAACCATCATCCTTTGCCGCGTTTTCTTTTTGGACTCCATTAGTCCTGAGGTGCGGATGAATTGGGGGCAAGGAATTCTTTTTCCTTGTTGCACTTGCTGTCGCTGCCCCTGGATCGCCGATTCTGGATTCTTGCAAAACATAGGGGAATGGAGAAAGATAAAGAAGATAGAAAGCAGGAGCCCTGTGAACCAAGAAATCTTTCTGGTTTTGATTTCATTCTTTTCGCCTTCATCTCCATTTCCACCACCTGATCAATGATTAGGCATCCTCAGTGAATTATCTCCCTCTTCTTCTTGAACATTTTCCGCCTTTTATTGCCTTTCCAAAACAACTTGTGCCAGATTACCAACTGTAATAGACAACTTATGGAGTTCCTGGTAGGCCCCGACTATTGACCCTTGATTATATCTTGTTCCTTCTCCGTTAATTTTGTGTTGCCTTTGGTCGAAACCATTGAACCCCCCCCCCCCCCCCCAAGTCAAGGAAAAATAGCTCTGATACCTATGATAGGTTCCACCAATCTCCCTCCACAAAATCCTCCCAAGAGGCCTAACTAGTAACTAACTTTAATTACCATTCAGCGATACCCCCCCTAGTACTCTGGCTATTGTTTTACTAGTTTATAATGCCACAGTTACCATCAAGTCCGTGCCCTAACTGAGTATATGAGCAAAATAATGTCAACAATGATATCAGTCACAAAGACGTGCATATGTATACCCTCAAGTCTGTCCTTCCATCGGATTGATAGGCCTGATCGGAGATGCCTGCGGCCATCTGAAATTGAGTAAGATTTTTGTCAGATAAGCACTGGTGTAAATACCCATAAAATTTTTGCTTTAGTGGTCAAATGGGTTAAGTACATACACGGGTTGCATTTCTTAACATTCGTATTACTTGGAAGTACATGGCACCATTGTATAAGATAGCACCCCAAAGTGGAATATAAAATGTTATAAAGTGAACAACCTGCAGAAACAAGCAGGAGCACGATATCAGAGAAATAGGGCAATCAAAGCTGATCTTGACCAATATGAAAATAAGGAGATCATGAACCTCCATATAACCATAGATAGAACTATTAAATGTTAGTGCCGAGGGCATAGAATATGCTTGGGCGCTAGCAACAGCTGCAAATGAGTTATGAACTTGCAAACGTGTAGACCTTATCTCAATAGTTCTAATATTACCCGCATTTAATTAAAAGAACCAAAAAGTGTTTTTCCCTGAGAAGCTCAAGAAGCAAGCTTTTTGCTTAGTTTATTGTTATTCTCTCATCACTTTAGTTTCTATCTCTCTTCAAATAGCAAATACAGATAACTAGCGATAAAATAACCCAAACCACTGCTATGAACTTATTTCCATATTTATAGTAGCTTAGCAAAGTGCACTTAGAGCCAATAGTTTGTTGTTGCCCGTTTTCCAAACAATGTTACCTACCCCCACCACAACAATTGTAGCTATGAAAACCAACACAAAATATAGAGGCTAGTCAATAATCAACGTCTAAACATAAAGAACCACCACAAACTTATGACAACCAGATAGAGAAAAAAGAAAATAAAATTCTAGAACGCTACAGCTGTCTACTAGGCATACTCACCTTTCCCACACGTCCTGTTTGTGTCCAACATAGTGCACCCATATGTCCATGGTGATCACCAATTGAACGTATCACAGTCATGACCAGCGATGTTCCTGTTAAAGAGGGGGAGCATAAAGGCAGTTAGCATGAATTAACAAAGGTAAGCTCAGACATAAGGCTCGACAATCTGAACTGTATCCAATACAGTGGCCTTCAATCAAAAGGACCGGTAGATAAGTAAAAGTGTTCGTGCATACATACCCCAAACATACAAGTGAAATACTGGTTCTAGATCTTCGACATCCGTTTTATGCTGAACAACTGTGCGGTGAAGTGTAAAAGCTATGGTCGTAGTCCAGAGAAAAGAAGCCACACAGAAAAAATGGGTGCTATAACCCTGAGCGTAGCAAAAAATTCAGAGGATGGATCCCTACAAAAACCAACAAGCACCATAAAGGTTATGAGATACTAGAACCGCGTTATAGATCTAACAAGAAGTATGAACCAATAATTTGATCTCTTATTCATATTTCCTTTCCACGCTCTTACAAAGGCATACCCGATAATACTGAAAAAACTGCAGAGCATGTCCTGCATTGAGAAAAGGGCAAGAGTCAGCAAGTTGAAATAGGACGATGCAAGATCCAGGATGAATGCCCTATTAACTTGATAGAACACATATCCATTATCAACTATTAGAAGGTAATTGGTTAACTAGATAGCATATGTACGAGATATAATTTTCATTTCATTAACAGCAATGCTTTTGATCTGGTCCAATTTGGTTTGGGTGAAACCAGTCAATTCATATTTGTTCGTTAGCTCCCTACTTACGAACCAACACCCTGACATCTAGAAATATAATCAATTAACTAAATCAATGGCCGCAAACAAATGTAGAAAGTAAAAACTAAGAGCGATAGAGAGTTCATACAGAAACAGCGAGAAAGAAGACGAGCTTGAAGGAGAATTTTCTAAGTTCTTTGAAGAGGACATAGCAAAGCACGATGAAACCTGAACCCACAAGCGATAGACTCGCGGCTCCAGTGTTAACCGCCGTCAGTATCCGGCGACTGCTGAGCGATAGGCTCCCGGCCGACGGCATATCTACGGCGGTGACGTGCTGCTTCTCTTTCCCTTGATTCGCTCAGCTCGATGGTCGAATGGTTCAGTACGGAAGTGCCTTCAGCAGAATTCCTTTTTAGTAATGACTTCAGCATAATTAAAGTTGCACCATAAGGCCTCATTCTTTTGCACCGAGTTTATTTGATCAGCTAGTTTATTGTCTCTGTATGTCACATACATCAATTGTCATATCAACTATTTTTCTTCACTACTTTTTCTAACTTTTCAGCTGACAACTGACATCAGCTAAATTATCACTTATGCAAAAGAATGAGGCCTAATAAAGTATATTCTTTAACAATAGGTAAGTTTACTTGAGTAAAACCTCCCATCTGTCACACTCTTAGCAAGAGTTTTTCTCTTTCACTTTCACCTTCTTGTTCAGGTTTGTCTCTTAGGTTCCTGTGTCTATTTGATTCCTTAGGGTTTCTGATTTCTTGAGATGGGTTGTTCACAAAATACTTTTTGGGCTATAGGTGTGGGCTAAGTTTAGTTATCTTTGACTAGACTCCTCTTCGGATGTGTAACAATATCCACCTTTAATGTTTCTCTTTGCCTTCTTTTCTTATTCCACATGATATCAATCTCAAACATAATGCTTTGATCTCTCTTCTAGTATTGTCTTGACTGAATCCCAAAATTTGTCTTTTCCTCCAAAACTCCTTTCTCTTCCAGTCTTCTTTCTCTTTGACTTCTTTGGTTCTTAGTTTTGTCTTCGGTTGGGATTCCCTTTTTTACTCTCTTCAAGGGTTTCAGTTTGTTAGCTACCATTAGGGTTGTTGAGGTCGACAGAGTCCTATTCACTAGTGCAGAAAATGTTTTTTACCATGGTTATTTTGCCTATATACCACGGTTTCAAACCGTGGTTAACGCGCGTCGTATATTCGAAAATGACTATAAACCACGGTTTAAAACCGTCGTTTAAAAGCCAGATTATAAACCACGGTTGTTCAGCGACCGTCGTTTAAAGCCATTTCTGTCGCGGGAATCAGACCGATTTTGTACCACGGTTTGGCTTTATAACCGTGGTATATAAGGATTTTATACGACGGTTCGGAAATATAACCGTGGTATATAACACTTTTATACGACGGTTTCCTAATCAACCGTGGTTTAAAACGTCGTTCCATTGCATTTTAAACCACGGTTTTTACATAATCGTGGTTTTTTTTCTTTTTTTTAGTTTTTCTTGTTTTTTTAGCCTCTACCATGTGATTTCCAACACAACCCAATTTACAATCACATATACAACCTGTACAGGACATCCAACTGGTGTTGCCCTTTGGTAACCAACCACACTATATATGACCATAAACCAAGTTGCCAATTTGAATTGCAACATCGAAAACGAATTGCAAACAAACTCATTCAAACTTTCAAAAATAAGAGAGAGTTGAACTTTACAAACTTCAGCGCCCAATGGGTCTAGTATCAACAAGCATGAGGTGTCGATACACAACACCATCAACATCCAATGATTGCTACCACATGTAAAACAAAGAATGTGTTGTAGAACAATATTTAATTATCACATATGTAATTGGGAAGCAAAAAATTCAAGTTATTGTGTACTTACATCTGATGATATGGGATCAGCAAATATTCTTCCTCTTCGCACCGCAGCACAAAATCCCCGCCTCACGTGTTGTGCACATCCTTGATCATCCAATGCGGCCTGACTTGCTGACATCAATTGCGGACACAAGAAAGTGATGGCAGATAATCTCTTGTTCGATATCAGTCTAGCAGTCAAACACCTAAAGAACATTTTTTCAAAAGATATGTTAAATAGCTTAAAAAATGAAAGATAATTTAATAATTTAAAAGATACTTACACACAATAGGCCTGAATCACAGAGATGTTAAGTAGGTCTCCCATCAAAAATTCTCTTAGATCGCTCACGGTAATCATTAGATCTAAGGGCTCGGGGGAGTGGAAAATATGCTGAGACACTTTCATGTTGAAGTTGGTGACAGACTGCTCCCTCGTCATGAAAAATCATACAACATTCGCTGTGTCTGTCAACTTCTTCTGATACTTGTGAGTCAGAATGGGGGATCTCCTAGGAGTCATATCGAAAGATTTCACCACTTCCTTTCTCACTCTTTGACTCTCCTCATTTGATTTCACCACTCCCTTCCCCTTATCCACTTTCCTCTTTTCAACCGGTCTTAATTCCCTATCAATCTAATAATATCAAAATTTAAACATATCAGTCAACAATCAAGTTAAAAATAAACAGTAAGCATGTAAATAGTTTACCTTGTCACTAACATCAATGAGAGAATATGGCCATTGAACAACTGAAATTCTGCTTGACCTAATTTACTCCACTGATTCCACTCCAACGGAAGCGGAGAGTCCTCATGGCCTCGCACAACGTTGTCTACCAACACACGAGCGTGGAGAGGTGGGATGGGCTTGAGTACTACAGTGTTCGGTCCGGTCTGTAAAACCCGACCGAATGCAACATGCACAGTCCCACCATCCAACACTTGAAACAGATGGCATGATTTAGCCACCTACATCAACTCACAACAGTAAGCAAGCTAATAAAATTATATTCTTTTAAAAGTAATGTTAAAATAACTAAGGAGGAAAAAAGAACAAACCGAAAGGTTTTGATAAGGAAATGTGTCTCTGATAGAAGAAGAAGGTGCAGGATGATCGACCATCGGAGTATCCGCCGTCGTGGTAGGAGCATCAACCATCGGAGTGTCCACCATCGTGGTAGGAGCATCGACCATCGGAGTGTCCGCCGTCGTGGTAGGAGCATCGACCATCGGAGTGTCCGCCGTCGTGGTAGGAGCATCTACCATCGGAGTGTCCTCCGTCGTGGTAGGAGCAGACGTCGGTGTAGCAGTAGGTGCCGGTGTAGGATCGTCGGCCACTGTCGATGTATCCGCCGTTGCGGTAGAAACAGACACCGGTGTAGGGGTAGGTGTCGGTGTAGGACCATGCACCCGGCCCAATACTAAAGCCTCCAGTCTTCGCAGACGCTCCTCGTAGGCTTGACGCTCCTCAGCGTGACGTCTTTCCGACTCCTCCAACCGGTCAGCGTGACGTCTTTCCGACTCCTCCAACCGGTCATGCACCCGTTCATCCACCATTCTCTCTATCATTTCAGCCTGTGGTACTCTCGATCGAGACGTAGGAAACACGTCTTTTTGGCGAACTTCCCCTCCAAGCCCCCGCACTCGCCCTGGATGATCCTTTTGCCCAAGGGCCTTATTCAGTGGATCATCCAAAGACGGAGGGGCCGGAACCATCTCCCATCGCTCAGTAGATCCAGACTATTTTAAATTAACAAAAATATTAGAAATGAACTTACTAATTAGTAATAACAACTTTTAAATATTTATACTTACAATCTTTGAAGCCAACTCAGCAGTCTCGCTCTGCAGAAACACATATACTCCCTCGTCATTTTTCTTCATGTGACCCAGCATAAATGTCTGCACCCTACTTGCACCGTCAACATTGTCAATAACTGACTGAGTGCCGTCTTCATTAGTTTTCGTCAGTAAGCCCTCGCTCTTCCACTTCTCCAACCGCCCCGTATATCCAGCTCGCCCCATGAAGTGCTTATATATATTCTTCGCCCGGTTACGTCTCGCTTGTTCTTGACGTAACTGTTACAAAATTTGTATATTTGTAAGTTATACATAATAATAAAAATATTTGTCAAATTTTAGTCCTTAAATAATTAAGAAAAAATAATTGTAAAAGTACCTTAAACTCTTCAGTCTGGCGATGGTCGTAGAATATCTTCCAGTCCTCCTCCGTGATCATACCATCATACACTACCCACGGCGGTGACCTTTTGGAGCCCGGTTTGTTAATCCAACCGTCTACCAACCGATGCTTGAACTATCACAGCGATGTCGCTAGAAGTGATTCAATCTTCGTCCGAAGTTCATCCGCGACTTTGTACTTCTTCTGCACCATCTGCCACATGATATCTTTGTCTGCCTTTTCTTGATCTTTCCAATCCTTATTAATTGAGCAATGGGATTTTACCATCAATCCCAAGTAAGAAGCAAACTGCTGCTTCGACCCACCACGATGTCGGAGGTACTTGTCCCAGACCAAATCGATGGGAGAATCCTTCTTCACCTTCAACCCACGGGTCGGTCCACGTCCCTTCCGAGGGTTTTGAGAAGTAGATGCAGCTGGTGGTTCTTCAGCAGGGACGTCATCATCAATATCATCCAACCCCAACAGTAAGTCCTCTTCGACTCTATCGTCAGGATCCATAATCTGAAAAATAATCAAAAATTAACAAGGTTAATACGAACATCTACTTAATCAAATGTTGAAACATGACAAAAATGAAATATATAATTAATATTGTTGTTGTAGAAATATGCGACTACTTCTTCAACCTAGGCAGTGTACCTAATCGTTTTGCGGGATAGTGGATTTGTGGGGTGTCGAACTCTTGGGGACCTTGCTGTGGTTTAACTGATAGTGCAATTTATTGAGAATTCTAATTAGACTACTGAACAGAAACTTATCATTTTTTTTGAGAAAAATTGTGGTTTAGAACTTAGTGTAAGCAAAGTAGTAAAAAGAACAATTAATTAAAACAGATTAATATTAGCAGTTATGAAACTCTTTTGTTTTTAAAGAAGCATCCCGGGTTGTTCTGCTCACCTATTTTACTTAATTATATTATTGTAGACTCCCCACTTTAGCAATAAACTCAAGAATTTTAATTAGTTTATTGACCGTTCCCTGTCTAATAAACCCTGATTAATTTAAACAACAAGCGCAATTCCTTGTTCAAGTCATTAATAAATTAATCGCATTATTAATAATTCCTATTGGAGACTGGTTAACCTATAGGTGAAAACTCACTTCTAGTCGTTGACCTGTTTTGACTTCTCTTGTCTAGAATCTTGCCTCAGCACTGCATTTTGACAAGAAACTACAATATCACTTTAATAAATGGCCTAAATATTAAAGCGTAATAAGGAGGAGAATCAAAATATTGCTTGAACAGATTATATTAGAAAGTCTACGTAACACAATTTAGTAAAATAAGCTTACTTCTCAACCCGGGAGCTAAGGTTTTTACTCAGACATAATTATACAAACAGAGGTCGTAGATACGACAGCCATTAAAACAAAATACAGTTAAAGAAAAGAGATAGCTCTCTGCACTCGCATGGACTGGATGGAGGAAAATGGAATTTCTGTGGAAGAAGTGAAATTTGGAAGTGAAGGTGAGAGATTCGGAGAGTAGAATTTTGTGTACGAGCGTGAGTTATTTTTGATGAAGTAGCAGTGGGTTTATATAGAAGAAAGGAAGAAGAAAGCAGAAGAAGAGATGAGCATGCGTGCAAGTGGATTAACAGGATAAGATAAGGGAGGTAGATGGATTGGGGTTGCAGACCGTGAGGACTGTCGGTTATCTTGTTGTCTGTAGGCGCCGTGAAGAAGGAAGAAGAAAGCGCCGCCAAGAACGAAGAAGAAAACTGTTCGCGTGTCTGTTTTAGTCGCGTCCGCCTGTGCGTCCGCCTAACAGCCACGCGGACGTGTCTGTCGACTTCCCAGCCGTCCGCCCGGGCACTGATTCCGTCCGCATGCGCGTCCGCTTCATATTCAGGCGGACGTGTATGTTCTTCTGTCCGCCTCTCTTGTCCGCTTCATTTCAGGCGGGTTTGTGTCCGCCTGTCTTCTTGTCCGCGTCTTTTCCAGGCGGACGTCATAGGCGGTTGCTATGCGATATTACATATATATATATATACCGATGTACTGCAATCTTCAACCGGCTCCCGATTCTTCGTTATAAGTCTGTTTTACTCGCCGTTTGTTGCGTTGGAAAGCTTGTGAAATAAACTATTTGATTCCAACACTTTTTCCTGTATTTGATACATAAAATATATCAGTCCATATCAAGACATAAATCTTAGGAAAAACATACGATAAGTGAGAAATATTATCCTGAAAGTGCACATGTATAAGGTAAATTAAACCCTTAAATATCTATGTATTTCTCACTTATCAAACTCCCCCACACTTATCTTTTGCTTGTCCTCAAGCAAATCTTTCTGACATAATGTTTAAACAAGTTAAACAGACAATAATCAAGTAAGGAGAACAGAAAAGGTAATTGCCAATTTTTCAGATTTTTAAAAGGGTACTAATAACATTAATTTTATTAGTATATTTCTCTATTTCTGAGAATAACTCTGTAGTCCTACAAAAGAAAGAGAAGTAAACCATGAGAATTCTGCTTTTAACCCTGAGCCAATCCACCATTTTCTTTCACATTCTTGAACGACAAGGGGCATGAAGTAAAATCTTATTCCATTATACCTTTCAATGCCACATACTCATGATCCATAATGACGATTTTTTTTTCATTTTTACCAATGCACAGATACTTCAATTTTGAAGTTCATTTTTCTTTCACCTCAGACTTTTCTCTCCACCCTTGTAGCGGTTTTGGGTCTACTATCCCAGATACCGAGTACCTTAGGTAGCCGGGTGATGAAGCACCCCTAGAACTTAATAACCGAGTGGACGAGGCCTGTTTAGGATCAGAATATGCCTGTTTGGATCAGAGGAGTACCTTGCCTTGTTCTTTTTCCACCATTTCTTTCCAAATCAAATCCAGGCTCAAAGTCAAAACAAAATTCAAATGATAATTTCCTCAGAATTTTTTGAGTAAGGAGCAGAGTAATAAATTTTTTTTTGTGTACCCTTTAAACCTGTTAATACCAGCATTACTCCCTCTATGGCTCCTTCTTTGATTATTAATCACTTAACAAATTTAAACACAGTGTCGAAAAAGAAAACTTAAGAGCAAGCTTTTGATTATTATCTCTCCCCCACACTTGAACCAAAGCAATGCCCTCATTGCATAGAAAGAATTAAAATAACAGGGCATGCAAACTACCTGTAATGATCAAAAGCATGGTAATAAGAGATATTTAAATTTAAAGAGCAAGTATGGATAGTGTACTCCCCTATTTCATGCAGAATATGTAGAGTAGCTCCCCCACACTTGAGTTCAGCTGTCGGAATGTGTAAGATTTCCTGTAATAATTATTCTAAACAGCCAGAAGAACTCAAGTTAATTCTCCTCGTTCTCTCTTCTTTCTTTCTTTTTTTATTTCACTCTTTTTTTAAAAATAAAATACAAATATAAACATAATACAGATTAAAAGATAGTAGTAGGGTGCCTCCTACCAAGCTGCCCATCTTTAAGGTCTTTGGCTAGACCGTACCTCAGTGATTTAAGTTGTAACTGGTTCTTTGAAAAGAAGCGCAGAAGCTTCTTCGTTATCCAACGTGTTTCCCATATATAACTTGATACGAGCTCCATTGACTTTAAATGATCCACCCTTCTTATTGTCCAATTCCACCGCTCCATAAGGAGAGGTAGATATTATTTTAAATGGTCCAGACCAGAAGGATTTTAACTTACCTGGGAAGAACTTTAGTCTGGAATTATAAAGGAGGACATAATCTCCCACTTTGAAGTCTCGCTTGGCAATCATCTTATCGTGCCAACGCTTGGTCTTCTCCTTATAAATCACTGCATTTTCATATGAATTGTACCTTAGTTCTTCCAGTTCTGTCAACTGGAACTTTCTTTTTTCACCGGCTTGTTGTAGATCGAAGTTCAACACCTTTAGAGCCCAATAAGATTTATGCTCTAATTCCACAGGCAGGTGACATGCCTTCCCAAAAACTAGTTTGTAGGGAGACACACCGATAGGTGTTTTGAAGGCGGTACGGTACGCCCAGCATCATCCAATTTAATGGACCAATCCTTTCGAGAAGAGCTCACCGTCTTCTGTAGAATCCATTTTAACTCTCTATTTGTTATCTCTGCCTGACCATTCGTTTGAGGATGGTATGGTAGAGCAACCTTATGTCGGACTCCATATTTCTTCAGGAGAGCATCAAACTGGCGATTGCAGAAGTGAGATCCACCATCGCTGATGATTGCTCGTGGAACACCGAATCGAGAGAAAATGTACTTCTTGATGAACTTCATCACAACTTTACCATCATTAGTAGAGCAAGCAAGGGCTTCCGCCCATTTAGAAACATAATCTACTGCTACTAAGATGTACAAATTTCCAAAAGAATTTGGGAAGGGTCCCATAAAATCAATCCCCCAAACATCAAATAATTCGACTTCTAGCATATTGTTCAAGGGTAGTTCATTACGGCGAGAAATATTACCTTGCCTTTGACACCGATCACAAGTAGATACAAAAGCATGACAGTCCTTGTGAAGGGTGTTCCAATAGAAACCGGATTCAAGTACCTTTGCAGCTGTACGGGTTGCACCGTGATGTCCGCCGGTTTCTCTAGAATGGCAATGGAGAAGAATATTTCTGATTTCTGTCTCTGGGACACATCTCCTGATAATACCATCTGCACAGATTTTGAAAAGAAAGGGATCATCCCATAAATAATGTTTGACAATAGAAAAGAACCTTTTTCTCTGCTGATAAGTCATATCAGCTGGGATGATCTTTGTAGCCAGATAATTTGCAATATCGGCAAACCAAGGGTCTCTTGCCGTTTGAATTGTGAAAACTGCCTCGTCCGGGAAAAACTCATTGATGGGCTTGTCGTCTTCTGGTCCCTCCATCCTTGACAAGTGGTCAGCCACGACATTCTGGATACCTCTCTTGTCCCTTATCTCGATGTCGAATTCTTGTAAGAGAAGTATCCATCTTATCAACCTTGGTTTTGCATCTGCTTTGGCAAATAAATACTTGAGAGCAGAATGATCAGTATGAATAATGACCTTACTACCCAATAAATATGAACGAAATTTATCCAAAGCGAAGACGACTGCCAGTAATTCTTTTTCGGTGGTGGCATAATTTTTCTGAGCATCATTTAAAGTGCGGCTTGCATAATAAATTACTCTCAGAACCTTATCCAATTTTTGGCACAGAACAGCACCCACCGCATAATCACTGGCGTCACACATAATTTCAAAAGGTGACCAGTCGGGTGACACAACAATAGGAGCAGAGACGAGTTTTTCTTTCAACAAATTAAAAGCTGCTAAACATTCATCAGAAAAATGAAATTTAGCATCTTTTGTCAGTAAAGTGCAGAGAGGCTTAGAAATCTTGGAAAAGTTCTTAATGAATCGTCTGTAAAAACCTGCATGTCCAAGAAAACTTCGAATACCTCTGACAGTAGTAGGAGGTGGGAGTTTTTCTATTACCTCGATTTTAGCGCGATCTACCTCTATACCTTTGGAAGACACGTTATGTCCTAGCACGATTCCTTCACGAACCATGAAGTGACATTTTTCCCAGTTCAGGACTAGATTTGTGTCTTCACACCTGGCCAAAATAAGATCAAGATTCTCCAGGCAAGTGTCAAATGTCGAACCAAAGACAGAGAAGTCATCCATAAAGACTTCTATACATTTTTCAATGTAATCAGAGAAAATAGCCATCATGCACCGTTGAAAAGTAGCTGGTGCATTACATAATCCAAACGGCATTCTTTTATAAGCGTATGTTCCATAAGGACAGGTAAAAGTAGTTTTATCCTGATCTTCTGGAGCAATTGGGATCTGAAAGTATCCTGAATAGCCATCTAGAAAACAATAATAGTCCTGACCTGCTAACCTTTCCAGCATTTGGTCAATAAAAGGTAAGGGAAAGTGATCCTTACGTGTGGCAGTATTCAATTTCCTGTAGTCTATACAGACTCTCCAACCGGTAGTGGTGCGTTGAGGAATCAACTCACCTTTCTCGTTGGGAACTACAGTTATTCCGCCTTTCTTGGGTACCACTTGCACTGGGCTTACCCATTTGCTATCTGAAATTGGATAATAATGCCAGCGTCAAGTAGCTTTATTACCTCTTTCTTGACCACCTCTTTAAGAACGGGGTTGAGACGCCTCTGTGGTTGTGCTAAAGCCCTGAAATCATCTTCCATGTAAATTCGATGAGAGCACAGAGATGGGCTTATTCCTTTAATATCCGCTATTGACCAACCGATAGCGGTTTTATGACGGCGTAGCACCCCTAAAAGTTCCTCCTCCTGCACATCTGTCAATTTAGAAGAAATAATAACTGGTAGATCAGATGGCTTTTTTAGAAAGGCGTATTTTAAATGAGGAGGAAGAGGTTTCATTTCGACTGTAGGTGCTTTTTCGATGGATGGCTTTCTGTCTGCGTTTCTTTCTACTGGCTCGAATCTTGGTCGGTAGGATTGGAAATATGGCTTATGTTTGTTTAACTCTTCAGCCATGAGAGCAATGTCGGGATTTTCGTCTTCAGCTTCGCAAGATGCCATAAGACATCTTTCCAGAATTGTTTCTTGATCTTTGCTGAGGAACGTCTCCTGTACTAAAGAGTCAATAGTGTCAATAGAAAAACAGTTTTGTGTATCAGAAGGATACTTCATGTTCCTGGTCATGTCAAAAACTACCTGCTCGTCATGAAGTCTTAAAATTATTTTTCCTCCTTCAACATCAATTAAAGTTCTCGCAGTTCTCATAAAAGGTCTACCTAAGATTAGTGGGACATCTTTATCTTCCTCAATGTCTATAACAATGAAATCAGCAGGGAAAATAAACTTGCCAACAGAAACCACTAAATCTTCAATTTTTCCTTCGGGGTGGATTATGGAACGATCAGCTAGTTGGAGCTGAACAGGAGTAGGAGAGCATTGACCTATGCCTAATTTCTTGAATATAGATAAAGGCATTAAGTTAATACTTGCGCCTAAATCGCATAACCCGTTACCACAATTTATGTCTTCAATTGCACAAGGAATGATAGGGAGACCTGGATCTCCCAACTTTGGTGGTAGCTTCTTTAAGAGTACTGCAGAAACTCTTTCGGTCAGTTTCACCGTGTCATTTTCCTGTAAAGATCGCCTGTTAGACAAGATATCTTTCATAAATTTTGCATAAATGGGCATTTGTGTTAAGGCATCAGAAAAAGGAATATTAATAGTTAATTTCTTAAAAATGTTAAGAAATTTTCCAAATTGGTCATCCAAATTCTTTTTCTTTAATCTGTCAGGAAATGGGATTGGAATATCATATGAAACCTGTGACGGTTTAACAGTAAGGGATTCAGGAGACTCCTTCTCCTTGGAAATTGTTACGTCTTCTTGTCAGATTTTTGTTGATCAGATTTCTCCTCAGTTTCAGGGGCATCAGATACCAGCTCTCTCCCGCTCCTTAGGGTTATTGATTTTGCATGCTCCCTGGGATTTGGATCCGTTTGGCTCGGGAGTGACCCTGCTGGTCTTTGAGCCAACTGTTGGGAAATCTGACCTATCTGTCTTTCCAAATTCGTGGTTATGGTAGCCTGATCAGCAACTTTGGCTTCTATCTCAGAAAATTTTGAATTCATTGCCTGACCTTGTTTCAGAAGCTGATTCATCATGCCTTTTAATTCGCCCATGTCTCCTTGTGAGTTGGTTGGCTGTTCCTGTTGTCGGTTGTACTGCGGTTGTCGGTTTTGGTTAAAACCTTGGTTATTCGTCTGGTTGAATCCTTGGTTGCTCGTCTGTGGGTCATAATTCCTCCATGGTTGTTGATTGCTCCTCCAATTGTTTTGATTGTATGAGTTTTGATAAGGAACCCCTGGTCTGTTGTTAATCAGACTTACCTCTTCAAGGGTCCTGTTGCAACCTGAACCATCGCAGTTTGGGGTTTCATGAGCTCCTCCACAGTTTTCGCAACAGGGAGTCAGATATGGGGACGTGGCCACTGCCTTCGCAGCTTTTTGTTGTGGTGGACTAAGAGTTAGTTTTTCCACAACTTTTGTGAGTGCAGCTAGTTGAGCAGACACATGATCCTGCGGGGGAATACTGTAGATACCGGTTTCTTTCTTTACTTCACCTCTCCCCTTATTTTTACACCATTGTCTGGTGCTGGCGGTCATCTGGTCTAGTAGATCAACTGCTTCTTCTCCGGTCATTTTCATAAAATTTCCTCCAGATGAGGAACTTAGCAACAATTTGTTAGAATCATTCAAGCCTCTAAAGAATGATAAAACAAGCTCCTGGCTACTCATACCGTGATGTGGACATAATATCTGTAATTCTTTGAATCTATCCCACGAATCATAGAGAGATTCACCTGGTTCTTGACAGAAGTTGGTGATCTCAGCAATTTTTTCTCTTGTTTTGGACGGGGGATAGTATTTCGCCAGAAATTTGTTTGCTAACTCAGCCCAACTGTGGATACTGCTGGGTTGTAAACTTCTCAACCACCTGGAGGCGCCATCTTTCAATGAATAGGGGAACAATTGCAGACGAATGCGTTCGTTCAGACTTCCTGTTTTGTTAAAAGTGTTACAAAAATCAAGAAATGCAGATATTGGTGTGGAGCATCATCTGAATCTAGCCCACTGTATTGGCCCTGGTGGTAGAGTGTAGTAATGAAACTGGTTTTGAACTGCCAGGCGTCTAGTTCAGCCTGAGTGACCTGAGGAAGGATAATAGCAGAAGGCCTCCCTTCGACTGATGGTTGTTGGTATTCGCAAAGAGTTTGACGAGTTGCCATCTCTACACGTTGTTGTCGTCTTTCTCTGTGGAGAAATCTTTCAATCTCAGGTTCAAAATCGTTTTGAGGACTACCTGCAGATCGAGTACGACGCATATATAGAAACAACTAAAGTGTTAATGTTAGTAGTTAGTATACTGGAAATTATAAGTTAGAGACAATGGAAATTAAGAGTTAAGGACAATGGAAATTAAGAGTTAAGGACAATGGAAATTAAGAGTTAGGACAATGGAAATGAAATGTTAAGGACAAAAATTATAAGTTAGTAGTTAGAGACAATGGAAATTAATGACAGAAAATTAAATGACAATAAATAAAGAGTTAGTAATTAGATGTTAGTAATTAGATGTCCGAAGTCCGATGTCCTTAGTTAGATGTCCGAGGTCTGATAGTCCGATAGTCCAATAGAAAACTTAATAAGATTAAAAACTGTCAGTTAACCGTGCCGGAGGTCCCCGGCAACGGCGCCAAAAACTTGTTGTAGAAATATGCGACTACTTCTTCAACCTAGGCAGTGTACCTAATCGTTTTGCGGGATAGTGGATTTGTGGGGTGTCGAACTCTTGGGGACCTTGCTGTGGTTTAACTGATAGTGCAATTTAATTGAGAATTCTAATTAGACTACTGAACAGAAACTTATCATTTTTTTGAGAAAATTGTGGTTTAGAACTTAGTGTAAGCAAAGTAGTAAAAAGAACAATTAATTAAAACAGATTAATATTAGCAGTTATGAAACTCTTTTGTTTTTAAAGAAGCATCCCGGGTTGTTCTGCTCACCTATTTTACTTAATTATATTATTGTAGACTTCCCCACTTTAGCAATAAACTCAAGAATTTTAATTAGTTTATTGACCGTTCCCTGTCTAATAAACCCTGATTAATTTAAACAACAAGCGCAATTCCTTGTTCAAGTCATTAATAAATTAATCGCATTATTAATAATTCCTATTGGAGACTGGTTAACCTATAGGTGAAAACTCACTTCTAGTCGTTGACCTGTTTTGACTTCTCTTGTCTAGAATCTTGCCTCAGCACTGCATTTTGACAAGAAACTACAAATATCACTTTAATAAATGGCCTAAATATTAAAGCGTAATAAGGAGGAGAATCAAAATATTGCTTGAACAGATTATATTAGAAAGTCTACGTAACACAGTTTAGTAAAATAAGCTTACTTCTCAACCCGGGAGCTAAGGTTTTTACTCAGACATAATTATACAAACAGAGGTCGTAGGTACGACAGCCATTAAAACAAAATACAGTTAAAGAAAAGAGATAGCTCTCTGCACTCGCATGGACTGGATGGAGGAAAATGGAATTTCTGTGGAAGAAGTGAAATTTGGAAGTGAAGGTGAGAGATTCGGAGAGTAGAGTTTTGTGTACGAGCGTGAGTTATTTTTGATGAAGTTGCAGTGGGTTTATATAGAAGAAAGGAAGAAGAAAGCAGAAGAAGAGATGAGCATGCGTGCAAGTGGATTAACAGGATAAGATAAGGGAGGTAGATGGATTGGGGTTGCAGACGCGTGAGGACTGTCGGTTATCTTGTTGTCTGTAGGCGCCGTGAAGAAGGAAGAAGAAAGCGCCGCCAAGAACGAAGAAGAAAAACTGTTCGCGTGTCTGTTTTAGTCGCGTCCGCCTGTGCGTCCGCCTAACAGCCACGCGGACGTGTCTGTCGACTTCCCAGCCGTCCGCCCGGGCACTGATTCCGTCCGCATGCGCGTCCGCTTCATATTCAGGCGGACGTGTATGTTCTTCTTGTCCGCCTCTCTTGTCCGCTTCATATTCAGGCGGGTGTATGTGTCTGCGCCTGTCTTCTTGTCCGCCTCTCTTGTCCGCGTCTTTTCCAGGCGGTTGCTATGCGATATTACATATATATATATATACCGATGTACTTCAATCTTCAACCGGCTCCCGATTCTTCGTTATAAGTCTGTTTTACTCGCCGTTTGTTGCGTTGGAAAGCTTGTGAAATAAACTATTTGATTCCAACACTTTTTCCTGTATTTGATACATAAAATATATCAGTCCATATCAAGACATAAATCTTAGGAAAAACATACGATAAGTGAGAAATATTATCCTGAAAGTGCACATGTATAAGGTAAATTAAACCCTTAAATATCTATGTATTTCTCACTTATCAATTGTCAACCAGACTTACAAAATAACATTTCATCGTTCAATCCACAATCCTTCATTGTGGTCGGACCTTCGATATTCAAAATTAGTTACATTATCCACCTCCATCGGCAACTGAATAGGTACATCTGTTTCATCTTCACAGTCGTATTCATCCTCATCAACAATATTATCAATCCCAACTATCAATCTTTTACTCTGCATTACAATAGACCATCTGGGATTACACTGATCACGACAGTAGAATACTTGTTTTGCCTTTGATGCAACAATAAAGGGTTCATCAGTAGGAGCCGCTGTCGTTAAATCAACTAGCTTCATACCATGATCCTCCTCACGATATCCCTATTTGTTGTCCACCCATTTGCAACGAAATACGCAAGTTTCATAACTAGTGTAATTCAAGACCCAGATATCCTCAATAACACCATAATATTCGTTCTTCAATGTATTACGACTTGTTCCAATGAAAATGTCTTGTGAAGCGATAAGATGCACACCACTGTTCTGGTTCGTCGATTTACAATCTTGTCGTTCAGTGTAAAAAGAAAATCCATTTACATCATATCCTTCATAAGACAATACATCGAGATTTGGACCGAGTGCCAACAACTGGATCATCTCATCCACATTCCTTGAATCTTCATTCAGCACCTTCTGTCTGAACCACTTTACAAATGTTGCATTCTGCTCCTTTTTTAATTTGGCATTACTCATCGTTGGGTGTTTTGTTTTGAGGTAGGCTAGGTGTGCATCGAAATACGGTTCAACACTTTCAGAGTGATTCAACACAACCAGATGTGCCTTGTTCAATGTATCAATATCAACTCTGCATAATTTTTTTCCACAGGTACCAACACCTTTAAGCCTGCCATCATGTCTTGCTTTTGGTAATCCAATAACATCAACACCGTGTAAGTAGTGAGTGTAGAAGTCAGCTACCTCCTCTGTTACTGTCCCTTCAATTATGCTTCCCTCTGGACGCCGACGGTTTTTCATTTTCTTTTTCAGTATACCCATATATCTCTCAAACGGATACATGTATCGAAGGTATAACGGACCACAATGTTTGATCTCTCTAACAAGATGAACAAGTAGATGCACCATAATATCAAAAAACGAAGGAGGAAAATTGATAAGTCAGGAATTTGTCTAAGTTTACTAGACTAATTCATGCTTAATTTTCTACATTATGACATTAACTTCCCTCCGTAATGCTTTATTTACTCTTTATTGTTATATTTGTCTCCAATGATTGATTTCATATGTTTTCAGGATAAAATGCTCAACAAAGTGCTTAAATGAAGATTTTAGAGGTTGGAGCAACATGGGAAGTCAAACCAGAGTCAAAGGCAGATTTTCATTGACCACTGCTGTGTTTTATTGAGGGTCCGGGTTTGGAGCTGGGTTTATAAACCCGGACCATCTCTTCGTAGAGTCTTCTGCCTAGTTTCAGACGTGGTCCGGGTTTGCGTACTTGTTTGCAAACCCGGACCATCCTTGAGCGTAACCTTCTGCCGAGTTTTAGTGGTGGTCCGGGTTTGCGTACTTGTTTGCAAACCCGGACCAATATAAGCGGAGCGCCAGATGTTACGGAGATAAACGGAATTCGTGTTCTATCTTTAATATCTCTTATTATATCTTTTAGTATATCTTTTAGCAGTCGCTTATTTAGATTATATTGGAGATAGATTAAAGATAGATTAAAGATAGATTTCTGTTTGTTATAAAAGGGGAGTCTGGCCAACGTGAGAAGACACACTTACAGAGACCACAATTAGTCACGATACAACACAGAGAATTAGCTTATTGGAGAGAGTTCTGATTGGGAGTTTGGAGCAGAGCACAGAAAGGAGTTCATCACGGAGACTTCACCAGAAGTCTCAGAACAGAGTTTCTTCTTGTTCTTTATTACTATTGTGCTTATTGTAAACATGTCAATGGCTGAGTAGTTCCTTTAGATTTCGGTTTGCTATGTATCCCTAAATTGACTATTCCTGTTCCTTTGTGATTTAATGCAATTTGATTGAGTAAAGTTATTTTCCTTGCTTAATTTCTTTAATCTTTATAATTTGGCCAATTATAAGGATTAGTATTTTGTTAGCTTATATGTGACGACTGCGGCTTTCAATTGAATACAGGAAAATAACCGGTTAGTTTAGAGATGGTAATTCCTCTAAATTGCTAATTGACCAATAAACTAGATTGTTCTTAAGGCGGTTAGTAAACAGTGGGTTTGTAACGAGAGTTAAAATTCAGTCTTTGCTAACTAGTATTTGCTAAGCGGGAGACCGGAGGTAAATTATCTTTGTTCTAGGGTTTTACTTAGAATTGTCTTATAAATCACTTAGGGATAGGAATCACAGATTTAGGGTGCAGTAGTAAACCGGGATCTCCTTTCCAAATCAGTTTCACAACATTTATTTTCCTGCTTGTTATTGTTTGCATTCTGTTTACAGTTTCTAATTATCATCAAATCAAACCCCAATTTCCTGTTTTAATTTGTCATTAATAAAGATTTAAACTAGACACATCACCTCCTCTGGTTCGATACTTAGGGAATTCTCTCTATTAAAACTTGCTAGAATTGACCGGTACACTTGCCGTAAGGTTTTATCCCCACAAAAATACATTTCCAACTGACACATGGTGATCACAAGGTCATTTTGTAGTTTATCCAGCGTCTCCACATCAAGCACTTTACACGAAATTCCTTTGAAGAAAACACATAAATTTGTAATAGTTTTCCTGACATCAGCTGGAAGGATCCCACGGAGAGCAACCAGAAGTAAGTGCTGCATCAGCACATGATAGTCGTGAGACTTCATCCCTGCCAATTTAAGATCAGACATTGATACCAAACTTGATATGTTCGATGAGTACCCAGATGGCACTTTAATATGACGAAGAGAACTACAAAAACTTATTTTCTCTTCTTTGGATAATGTATGACAAGTGGGAGGCAAGAATGTTCGTTTCCCTCTTTGTTGTGGCGCGAATTCTTCTCGTATACCCAATTCAACCAGATCTTTTCTACCCTTCAAATGGTCTTTTGTCTTTCCTTTCACGTTTAGTAGTGTCGCAGTTACACTTTCACCAATGTTTTTCTCCACGTGCATAGCATCAATGCAATGTCTCACCTTTAACTGTTGCCAATATTCAAGTTCCCAAAATATTGATTTTTTCTTCCAGATGCTCTTTTCAGTGGCTTTAATTGGTGGACCGAAGTTGTTCACAACATTCTTCAACTGATTGTAATTCTCAGCAGCAGATAGTGGTGGTCGTGCGACTGCATGATCGGTTTTTCCATCAAACTCTTTTGTCATCTTACGATATTTGTGACCTTTCGGGAGGAATTTCCGATGGCCCATGTACACATTTTTTCCACTGTGTTTTAATCGTATACTGCAAGTTCTATCTCCACATATAGGGCACGCTAGTGCTCCTTTAATTGTGTATCCCGAGAGGTTGCCGTATGCAGGGAAATCATTGATTGTACAAAACAATATAGCCCGTAGCGTGAAGTTTTCCATACCGTATGAATCATACACTGTCGCACCTTCATTCCACAACAGTTGTAAATCGTCAATAAGTGGTTGCAAAAACACATCAATTTTGTTTCCCGGTTGTTTTGGACCTGATATCAACAGAGAAAGGAGAATATGTCTGGGTTTCATACACAACCATGGCGACAGATTGTATATTATCAATAAAACAGGCCAAGTACTGTGTATACTGCTCAAAGTGCCATAAGGGTTCATCCCATTAGTGCATAAACCTAGTCTTAAGTTCCTTGGGTCTGTACCGAATTGAGGTATATTCTGTCAATGTTTATCCATTGTGGTGAATCGGTTGGATGTCTCAATTTACCATCATCCTTTCTATGGGTAGCATGGCATCGGAGGTTCTCAGCATCTTTCTGAACTGCAAACAAACGTTTGAGTCAGGGAATTATCGGTAGATACCACAACACCTTCGCAGGAGAACCCACTTTAGTGCTTATGTGGTTTCTCTCACTCTTTTTTACATAGCGTGATTCCCCACATTCAGAGCAATGGTCATCCAACTCATTCTCCTTCTAGTACAGCATACACCCATTTGGACAAGCATGTATTTTTTTATATTCCATACCCATCGGACACATTAACTTCTTTGCTTCATAAGTTGTTGTGGGTATCATATTGTCCTTTGGTAGTACATCCTTCAGCAGTTGTAAAAGATAGGTAAAACTGACATCACTCCATCCATGTCTCGCCTTCAGATTGAATAGTTTTAGGACAATGCTCAATTTGTTTTGCTTTTGCGTATCACATCCACTGTACAACGGTTCCTTGGATGCTTGCATCAGATTTTCGAATGTTTTGGGTTTGTTGGAAAAATGTTGTTCAATATCTTCTATCATCGCATTAAGGTCCTCCTCAACTGAATCACTAACTAGTGAATCATCTTGAGTATCCCCAAAATCGTGTGAAGCATCCATTTCTGATTGTTCTGCAACGACGTTATCAGCACATTCAAACACTTGTACTGAATGTTGACCATGCAGTATTTTTATGGCTTCATAATCTTCTGCAAACCCTCTGTGAATCAGATGATCCTTAATCTTGTCCACACCTCGGTATTTGAAGTCGTTCTTGCAATCGACACAAGGACATCGAATATACCCCTTATCCCTTGGTTTAAGATTGTCAACAAGGACTTTGTAAAATTTATTGACCCCTTCTAGGTACTTGATGTCCAATCTGTCACTGTACATCACTGAGCGCTCCATCTCCTTTTTCAACACACACCAGATGTCGTGAACTCGTTCCATTGATCTTCTCTTTTTTTTTTTACAGATTTAACAACCTAAACCTATCCAATCACCTTCAATCTCACCTAGGAACAAGTTAATAATATACAGTAGTTCAGTGATAATTTCGGCAGCATTACCCTACAGTTCCCCTAGTGTAGATATATATATGAATCGTTTCAATTCACATATATATATGTACACTAGAAGAACACTAGGGTAATGCTGCCGAAATTATCACTGAAACTACTGTATATTATTAACTCATTCACAACCTAGATGGTGAGATCAAAGGTCATTGGACAGTCCCAACAGGGACTATCTAAGACATACCTCTATCAGGTAAATCTCAGACAGGTAATTCTATGTTTGAATTGATTTTCCATTGTTTAGTAGAAAAACAAAAATAAATTGACATGTTTTAAATACCAACCTGATGAGTATTGGATGGTCAGCTAGCGCAGACAACACAGAAGAAGAAGTAGGCAAATGCTCTTGCGCGTAGTATATAACACCTATTAAATAAAATTAGAATAAGGTTTTAATTTTATAAAAACTTGAATAATTGAACATATTAAAACAAACGAACATAGCTAATGTTATTACCGGATATTTTTTCTCTCCTCGTCTTAATTCGATTGTATTCTACCTCAGAGCAACCTGCAAGAGATGAAAAAATTGAAACTGTAAGTAATTATGAAGAAAGTTAAATTCGACGGAATTAGAATCAGCTTAAATTCTGGAAAAAAATTGGCATGACCTTTACGTATTTTTAGATACTACACATTTTTTTAAGGCAGAAACAAACACAGTAGCAGCAACATTTATTCTCAGCAAACCATACGAATTATTATCAGACAAACAAGTATGTAAATAGTAAATGTATATATATATATATATGATCAATGAACAAAAACAACCACCCCATTTCAACTTAATCTCACATTTCACCACACTATGCAAATATATATTCTAATGATTGCAGAATACAAGTAGAATTTAGTATAACGTTTATTCGTGACAATATATAAGTATTTGTTTCTAAAATCATAATCAGAAACGCAAGTGTTTTACCGTGGATTCTGATCAGGCAAACCGGTGGCAGAGGTTGACAGCAGCAGATAGTGCGACAAGTAGACAATCCGACCGTGTGTAGTGACACCTATTCAATGAAATTAGAATATAAGGTTTTAATTTGAAAAAATATGAATAATTGAACAAATAAACAAACGAATATATTTTTAAACCATGTTATTGAAACATTTTTAAAAAACTAACCTAATGAGTAGGGATGATCAACTTACAAATGTGATGGAAGAGGAATTTTTCAACCGTAGTAACACCTATCCAATAAAATAAGAATAAGGTTTAAATTCAGCCGCACGAGATGAAGGATTGCCATTTTTTTTCTACGTTTTTTATTGACGGCGATAAGAACAGTAAGTGATACACATTCATAATGAAAGCAAGCCCATCAAAATGATATTCAAGACAATTAATTAAAGAATTCACCTCCTCATGTATACATCTAGCAAACGTCTTAGAGCCCGCTGTATGAGGCTCCTTGCTCTTGCCCTTGTTTATTTTGTTTATCTCACTAATATGCTACACAACAATATAAGTTCAAAATCAATACATTAACAACACTTTGATATGCTATTACCGACATCATCATGTTAATTTAATTTAATTTTGATTTACTTATGTGTACAAGAAACGTACTACTATGTAGGAAAGGGAGTAGTAATAGCATATACCGTGTAGGAGATACTATGTATCTGGATTTAACGAAACAGTAGTAGCAGCTATTCAGAAACATATATGAGAAAAATGTAAGTTTAGGAGCTATTTCAAATTGTCATAACCACGACAATTGAGCTGGAAAAATAGTCAAAAGCTTCAGCCAAGAAAAACACTTCTTAGAAGTAAACAGCTAAGTTTAGACTAGTTAAATAAACCATTTACACTCAAATATTGTCATTCATAACACTGCAATAACAGTAACAGAAGAAAACAGATCAAACATTAGTTTCCGGTACTCTGAATGGAACAAAATTATTCCAGTTTTCTGGCATGAACATGTTATCCACTCATTCTGAAATATGTAAATGATTTTACAATGTAACCAAAATTGACAAATTGCAATACTGATTTAGGTAAAAGTATTTTTCAACTTGTGTGAAAGCTACAACATTACTTAGTTTCATATCCAAATACACAGGGAGACAGAAGTGACATGAACAAACAAGCACCAACAGCCAAACAATAATCTTTTTGTAGATACTATAATGATAGAAAATAATAAATCCAAATTCGATTCATCCAAAGACTATAAAAGCTCCATGTAATCTCCATAAAAACTGATCAGGTGAAAGTAATTACCATTATTAAGTAATTGTTCCAAGCTTAATGCTTATCGAAAGATATTAAAATATCTCCATGTAATCTGAATACAAACTGATTTAGGTAAAAGTATTTTTCAACTTGTATACCGTAGTCAGCGTGAGACGATGGATAGAAAATAATCAGATAGATGGTAATTACCTTTTCTTCAAGTAGTAGAAAATTAAGAAGAAGAAAAAAAAGGAAAGACACGGATTAATTAATTAAGATCACAAAATGAAATATGGAAATTATTTTAGTAGTACGATTTTAGGTGCAAGAAAGGAAAGGTTGGTAGTATAATGAAAGAATTCGTTGGTTTGATAATGTATTAGAGTTATAATTAATGACTCTCTTTGATATAATTTCATATTTGAAAATGCTTCTGTACTATATAAAATACCAAACAGATTGCTCTGTGTTTCTCATTTTATACGCCTTAATTGACCCCTCTCATTCATCTCGCTTGCTGGATCGACTTTTGTTCTCCATTTTCACAACTAGTAAGATAACAATTGTTTCCCTAATAACCTGTGTTTATTTCTCTTGTAATATATTATATCCTTAATTTCTGGGTCTGTGTTTTCAAATTTATTTGTAGCAGGCAGGCAGGTACTTGAATGAATGTTGAGTAATCAATACTAGTCAATGAAGAAAAAAAATACGAAGCATATACCTGGGCGGCGGCGTTCAGGCAGGTGGCTCACGACGCTGGTGGAGCTCTGGCGCGGCTTCAGACGACGGACGACCACCGAGAGCGATTGGGGCGGTGGGGGAAGACGGGACACAACAGGGCGGCTTTAATGGAGTCTGCGCGTGACTTCAGGCGACGACGATGTCGCGCTAGGGTTGGGGGAAGACGGGAAGCACAGGGCGGCGGAGGAGAATGAGTCGACGGCGACAGGGCTAGCAGCAGTGGCGACAGCAGAGGAGAATGGCTCGACGGCGACAAGGGGAAGACGAATCACACAGGAAATCGAGAGAGAAGCCAGGAGGAAGAAGAAAATGGGGGCGTCGGGGTATTAGTAAAATACTTTTAAACGACAGTTAATTTAGGAACCGTCGTTTAAAGCCTATGCGACGAGAACAATAAATGACGGTTATAAGAATAACCGTGGTTTTAAATTTTTGGCGCAAAATATAAAACGACGGTTCAACGGGAACCGTGGTTTATAAGGACTTTATACGACGGTTGTACTGGAACCGTCGTTTTATCTTCTAAATGGTGTAATTATAAACAACAGTTCTTTATAAAACCGTCATTTATCTGATGAAGCGTGCAACATAAACGACGGTTCTTCCTTGAACCGTGGTTTAAAGTGCGTCATTTAAAATCTTTTTTCTACTAGTAATTGTCCTGTGATCGCTGCATATTATGTAAGTTTTACTCAGAACACCGGATAGATGCAAGTTCTTTGGTACAATCTCTAGGACGAATCCATAATGGTCTTGGTGTTTTTTGGAGTCCGTAAAGTGGGTAATAATCTTTTTGTGCTTGAGTTTGAAGAGAGGGAAGCCTAGTATCTAGTTCTCGTCAGAGGGCCATAGGGTATTAATTGCTTTCTTTTTGGAGTACAACATCTAATCCCTGACAAGTCACTTGAGGATTATATGTTTCAATGTGCGCCCTTTTGGTCTGAATCTATGTTGTTCCTCCGAATCTCTTCCATGTCGGATTTGCCAAAAGGTGGGGAGAAAAATTAGGGCGTTTGATTCATGGAGGATGCTGCTAGATCTGGGTTTCAATTCTTACGAATCAAAGTCCTCTTAAACATCTAAGTTCCTGTCATGTGTTGAATTCCGATTTCATTGGATGGTAAGGACATAATCTTTCAGGTCTCTTATGATAACATGCCCTCTATTTGTTCCAATTGTGGTTTGCTCTTGCATGCAACCAAGGATTTCCTGCTGATTTTGACTTTGAGGAAGGGGATACCCCTTACGGTAGATGGTTGAGTACTAAAGTTTTTATGGAAAGATTAATATCTAAGGGTTCACATGAGAATCCTCACGCTTGGTCTTTCATGTGTGGGGTGGTCTCGGATTTTCTAGGAAACAACTACTCAATCTTCCGTGAGAATGGGTTGGGGATTGATAAAGGGCAACAAGTGGTACCCTCTGGTTTAGATTCAATCTCCTCTGCCTTCAGATGCTATGTGTATTGATAAGCTGGAATCTTCTTGTGGTTTGGGTTAGCTAAACTAGATGATCTCCTTGCCCATGCATCAAAGAATTTTGGGACTTAAACGTTGTTGAGGCATACCGTAAGAGTAAAAGAGCTCAAATACCTCAAGAGGCCTCTCCCTCTGGTTTGACAACTTAATATGGCACACTAGTACAAAAAAAGAGACATTTTTTGTGCCACATTTTTGGCAATTTATAACACAATTCGACGAAAATGGTGTGACCGAAAAATAAAGAAGTTCATTTTCAGCGGCTTTTAGAGTAGAACCGCCAAAAACAAGTTTTCTTTTTAAAGTAGTTTTCAGTGGTTTTAAAAGGAACCGCTTAAACCTATGTGTTTTTGCGGTGGTTCTTATAGTGTTATTTTCGGTGGGTTTTAGGGACAACCTGTAACACCCCTACCGTTAATCTCGTCATTAACAACTAATCGCCTCGTTCATCATTACATTCGCAGCGGATAATCCAAACACAACGGTGGGTGAAACAGTGCCGTTAGCCACCCACGTGACTAACAAGGTCTAACTCAAATATAGTAACGGTCTGATGGACCAGAATACCCGAATACTTAAACAAATACAATCATCACTTCATTTCTAAACCGAGTCATATACAACTTTCCAGTCAATACAATACTCAACACTTACAATCCAATATACCGAGTCTTTGCATTCTAGTTGCCGATAACATTACGGTCTTACACCATTACAATTACAAATGTAATTAAATAAATCTACCCATGCATAACAGCAACCCCGTCCTACTCTCGAACGGTAATCAGCTCCATAGTACCTGAAAAATAATGGGTGGCCCCAAAGGGGCTCAGCACCTTTGCTGGTATGGTAGTCATGCAACCCGCTACTACCGGGCCACACCCAACTAATTCTCGTCTAAGCATGCGATTGATTTTATTTAAATCATAACAAGAAATGTTGTAAACACACAACATGCTCTCATTCATAACAGTATTCAAATGAAGAATACAAACAACAAGGTTTACATAACAAGTTTGTTAGATCACAATACCTTGTTCTTGGGCCTTGAGGGTTTCTACCTCAACAATGCCTCATACTCATTAATCATATACTTATCCATCTTAACCGGATAATTTTTACTTGTTCTCTTAGATCTATAGACACTCTCGATCTCGATCTAGTTTTCTCAATTATTCTTTTCTTGAATAATTCTTAAGTTAAGCCTCTCAGGCCTCCAGGCAGAGACATATACAGATCTCACCACCGGGCTTTTATACTCTAGTCTCTTGGTTCATCTTTCACTCATAAACCATAATCCCCAGCTTATCTCTTTAAACGGATAAGCTCTGCCAGTCTCACTCCAACGGGCTCCACTATGTGGCTCACGGCCCCAACGAGTGCCACTACGTGGCTCATGGCCCCAACGGGCACCACCATGTGGCTCACGCAATGTTCATAAGATCACGATCCAAATCGTAGGATCGTACGATTCTACGATCCAACTACATAAGGTGGATCCGGATCGCTTAATAGAATCGGAATCGGGTGGGATCGGATCAAGATCGGTAGAATCGTGTAGGATCGGTGGGATTGCGATCCTACTACGATCCCATGATCCTAAATCTTTGATAAGTGTAAAATATATCTATTCTTAGGACTTTAATTCTTCCTATTTTTGTAACAATACATGTCATATTTTACACTTATCATATGTTATTTCTATAATTTGTATTTAGATGAGCTTATATATTCTATTTGTCTCATGCAGGAAAATTCATACATTTATATATATATGCATAACTCGGGTGGAACAAGGCAAATTATACAGCAATGTAAAATTTATATATGCATAACCATGCGTGGGAATTGTTGATATCTTCTAGGCCGACAAACTAGGAGGCGCAGACACTACTCTATGAGAAATACAATATGATAAACCCATGCTATGGAGATTTGTCGTTACTGGAAAAGAGAGAGGGAGCAGCTTCATTTTAACGACATTCACTCCATCGACATCGACCACGACCGCACCGCTCCACACCATTCGCCTCACCCCATCTCACCCCCTTCTTCACCATCGACCTCACGCCTCCATTCATCTTCAACACCACCGCAACCACCTCCATCTTCATCCACGGACTCTCACCCGCACTCGCATCTAGACCACACTTCTCATCCGTATCACCATCTCACTTTCACCACTGCCATCCACCGGATACACTCACCAGACCCGCACCATTTCACTCTCCATCCGCATCACGGCGATTGACACCCGCCATCACCACCTCATTCCATTCATCGCGACATCCACCATCACCGTCGAACAGAGGAGGGTATATCCTCGTCTTCATCAACGCCACCATACCACATCTCACCACCAACCCATCATCAACCACCGGGGAACACCACGCACCACCGTCGTCATCTTCATTCACTCACCAACACCATCATCCTCATCGCTTTCACTCACTCACCACCGTCCTCGATTCATTCGACGTCATCGCCATCACTATCGTCTCCAATCCATCATTTCCGCCACGGACCATCACCATCTCATCGACTCCCTCCAACACCCATCCATCTTCATCATTCATCACCATCGCACGCATCACGCCTCCATCTCCGACACCATCCTCACCGCCTTCATTCCATTCACCACGCCCACAATCTTCATCGACGACGGCTCCGCATCGACCACGCCATCTACCTTCTTCATCGTCATCGCCCCCCATCACTCCATCCCTCTCGCATCACCGATTCACTCACCACAATCACACCGCCATCATTGTTTCTCGTTTCATCGTTAATTAGAAGAGAAGAGGCGAGGCGTGTGGAGAATAAACAGGGGCGAGATTGATGTAACTCCTTCACCGTCTTCATTTCACTTACGCCACCGCCCTCGCCTCACCACACGGCTACCATCACCACTTCGCACCAAATCACAGTCGCCGTCGTCATCCACCACGCTTCATCGTCACCGTCGGGGCGAGAGCAAAAGTCGGCGTGGACAAAACGATGAGTTCGAAGTCTCCAGTACGTCGGTGAAGAACAGAGGCGAGAATTAGAAATGACGTGGAACAGAGCGACGAATATCAATGAGAACCGATTTGGGAGTGAACCGGTCTGGGAAAAGGAAAAACCGAACCGGTCTGGTTCAATTATAATGGGTTTGCTAAAACCAACCTCTTTATAATTGTTACATTTCATTTGTTTCTTATAGCATTTTTGGTTATTACGTAACATTTGATATTTGTTTTAATGTGTGTTTTAATTCTTGAAATAATGTGTGAGTAGTTTAATTTTAGTTTCCCGAGTTGGGAAGTAACCCTAATTCTTGATGATTATGTTTTATTAATTTCCCATACAACTTTATTATTATGATTAGTTTGATTCCTGTTCTAAATATGTTTTAGTTATCTGGCCAATAATTAGAACAATTCTTGTAGTTTTCTAATCAACATGCGAGAGCTGAGATAGTTAACTAGACATAGGAAGTCGAACCTGATTAATGACTAGAAGCGTGATCCCGCCTATAGGTTAATCGGACTCCAATAGAAACTGTACTTTATGCGATTAATTGTGTCCGGATTAGAGCATTAGTCTGCTGCTAGTTCTAGCAATTAATTAGGGTTCGTTAGACTTAGCCGTTGACGAATTAATTAAAGTTTCTGAGTTAATTATAAGGGAAGAATTAATAATAAAGTCTGAAGAATTAGGTGAGCAGAACAACTCGGGGAGCGTCTTTTAATTATTATTTTTTAACCTGTTATTTGTTTTATCTTGCTTGTTTGTTTTTAATTTCTTTATTTACTTAATTTATTTTTATTTGCTTTATTATTTTATGTTAGTTTGTTGAATCATTTATTTTTATTAAATTAATTAAAACCCGAAAAAGTGACATTTCCTGTTTTTTTAGTTTAGTTTCTCAGTTAGTAAATAAATTGTCAGTTAATTGAACGAGGTCCCTGAGATCGACAACCCACTCATTCATTATACCCGCAAAACGATAGGTACACTGCCTAGGTAGAAGTAGTCACATATTTCTGCTAACAATCTTACCTAATTTTTTTTAAAAAAATTGCTTTAATATCCCTTAAAAAATTGCCTAATTACAGTTTAAACATTATATTATGTCATATGACATACTTAAATCAGTTTTAGATTCTAATATATATGCTTAAAAGTTAATTTTAGAAAATAGTATTAACAATGTTAACACGACATCATGACAAGTTTTGAAAACAGGTAATATATTTGAACTTTATGTATATTTAAAAGCTAAAAAAATAGATACATTTTAATAATTTTGTTAATAAAAAATTAATGCTATATACTTACTATATTAACAAATGTTCTAATATATGTCTAAAATAATGTAAATTCTAATAGGAAAAAATTATTAAAATATTTATTTTTATATTTAATATGAAAAAATAGAACCTTGCCAAGAAGACTTTTTGAATTTTTACTACTTATTTTATATTTTATGTCAATTGTCAAATTTAATGCACTATTTTAGTTTTTAATTTCCTATTATTTTTTGGGTTTGAATGTTACTATGTTGATGAATTTTATTAAAATATTAAATCATTTAGTGATGAGTGAAAAAACAAATTTCCCTTGCAGATGATGAATACTTTAGACTTGATTTATTATCATGTTATTTTGTTGATGGATTAAACAATGAAATTTTAAAATTTTAGTGACATTATTTTGATTTCGCAAACGCAATATCTTATTTGTGATAGTTGAACAATTTATATATTTTTGTTGAAAAATAAAATAGGTTTTGTTAAATTGGACTTAGAATACTTAAATCATGTTATATAATCATATAATTACAATAGAAGTGCATTTTCCCAGTTTCTGTAGGATCGTACGATCCTACGATTCAATCCAACGATCCGATCCTAGGGGTCATTGTCGATCCTACCCTAGGATCGCGATCCTGAAAACATTGACAAGGGAGTTCGACCACGGAATCGGAAACAAACTCTCTGTTGTTCCTCTTCCTTGCATGCGTGACTCACAATCCGCTAACCCACTCTCAGGGTTAGTAATAGTACATACTCATACATATTAGTCTGAAACATCTCTCTTGATGCCATCTCACAGTCTTAGAAGGTTTTCCTAATTCATTGTATTCACGGATTTAAGGGTCACCCCTATACTTCCATTACTTAGAAGTTATGGTTGTTTTCTCATGTTGGGTCGATTCCTCATATAAGAGGTCGACTACTCATTAAGAGGGAGTTCATTAGTCCCGTATATCTCTTCTCACATTTCAAGTGAGTTCATGAAGTTGAACTTATCATTGTTCTCTAGTTGAGAGTTCTTATGTGTTTGCCACGTTTAATTTATTTCGTGGTTCGACTCTTTCTACGAGTCGCTAACCAAACATTATTCTATTACGAGTCGGTCTACAACACTCAGTTAGACCACACACTCAAACAAGAATGGTTAGCACATACAACAGACATCGAGATATACATATCAAATGCAATAACCATTTTCATGCTTTTATCTTGTTAGGTCGGCACACAAACAGATAGCACATAAGCCGAGTGTAACTCGGTACGACACAAGTTGCAAGAAAACCATACCTTTCACCAAGGAATTACTCCAGCGTTTGTCTCACGCTCCTCAGGTAATTCTCACATCACTGATAACATTCCAAGTGTTTCTATTAACATTCAGACAATACGGTATGTAAACGACTAATACCCCCGTATTTAACCCCGTTGTCCCGTTAATCTTAACTTTGTTTAAGTGATCTTAAGTTCTCAACCTTCTAATTCAATTCTCATACTTGTTTATACCTCTAATGACTTTTCTATGTCACCAAACAAGTCTTAAACATCTTCTAATAACAATACCAATCAATTCCCCATCATTTAATGTCATTTATACTCTCATGGTAACAATTTAGGGGTGGTCCGGGACTTGGTCCGGCCCTTAAGTCCCGGACCAATGCACTGTAATGATTCTTAAGTGATTTTTCTATGTGGTCTGGGACTTTGTACTTACCCTAAGTCCCGAACCAGCTGCTGTTCTTACTCTCGGTAAAAAATTCAAGGTGGTCCGGGACTATGTCCTTATCCTAAGTCTTGGACCAAGTGCAGGATTCAACTTTCGGATAGTTTTTTAGTGTGGTTCGGGACCTTATACAAGGACTAGGTCCCGGACCCTGCTAAAACCCGCTACATTTGACATTTTTCAATCTCAATTCCAACCTCAATTCTTACCCAATCCTTTCCTAATCTTTCCACATGTTTCCAAACATGTTCTAACTCCATAATCATGCCAAAAACCTCTTTAATCTATTGTCCAAACCTATCATTCCAATCTTGATCAATTACACAAAATTTTCACTCCAATTTTCTGCACTTTGCTCACTAGTGCACTACCACATTCCCATGACAGTTTGTATCTTGTTCTCAACCATTATGGCCATTCCAAATCCTTCGTTGCATATTCATCTCTATTACCCAAGCTCATTCATTATTTTTCCAAGTTCTATACCTTAGTTCATCTCTAGCAAATCCAAGACTTTCCTACAACATTTTTGCTACAGTTTTTGCACAATTCCTTATAATTCTTCACTAACATCTTTAGGTGCTCAATTAACCAAGTCAATCCCTATCAACTCCTACTTAACCCTTAGGTTCCTTAAACTCATAAAGTCACCTAAACCCCTTGTTTTCTATAGAAATTTCACTATAGTTCCCCTACAATTCTAGCATGCCCAAATGCATTATTTTCCATTGTCTTCATCACCTAATCCAAGACATTCATAATTCACACAAGCTAACCAAATGCATAATGGATTCTACCAGCACACAATTCTTCCAAATCTCATCAATCACAAGATAATGCAATAATCATAAATTGCATGGCTCCAAGGCCCTTAAATCTCACATCAATTTCACTATTTCATTAAGAAAATCACAATTCTCTCTTAAGTCACCCAAACACATTTCTAGCACATATTTTTGGTTCATTCTTTTAATTACCCATCCCAATATTCTAAAAGCATTAAGGATGACATCAAGGTAGATTATTTACCTTAATCTCCCAAGTGTTTTCCTTCTCTTCTCCTCTTCTCTTTTCTCTTTCATTCTCGGTCATGGGGCATTACCATTGCCAAACTCTAGACCAACATTCAATTTGAAGGGAATGAGAACTAAGTGACATACTTCGACTCATTAATTAATCTAGAACAAGGGAAGGTGCTTAAAGCACCAAAATTAGGGCATTACCTTTGAAGCTCTAGAATAGATTTTTGGTCATGAATTGGAGGAGAGCTTCCACTAAGCTTTTGTAGTTTGATTCAATGCTCATACAAGGAAAGAAAATAAAGCACTTGAGAAGCCAAAATCGGCCAAGTCAAGAATGGAGGGTAAATAATTTTTTTTGAGTTCCTTTCTTACCTTGAATGAAAGAGGAGACAACCTAGCTCCAAAAAATCTGATTTTCTCTTCAAATGGGCTATAACCATGGAGGTATACTTCAAGATTTTGAGATTTTTAAAGGACCAAAAGATATCCCTCAACTCAACTAAGAACAATATGTACTTATTTTTGGATTTGGAGCATGGAGTTGACTTTGGCAAGAGGAGAAAAGCAAGCAGCCATGGGAGGGAGCTTGAAACCGCCAATGAAGAAGAAGAGGGGGAGGTAGCCGGCTGGGAAAGAAGATGGAACCGGCTGAGAGGGGGAGAAATGAGAGTGAGAGGAGAGAGAGGGCAAAAAGTAACTTATGTACTTTTTCTACTTTACTTCTTCTTTTCTCTTCTAACTAATATGCTATTTTACTAATTGAGAGAGGAGAGTGCTGAAACACTCATAAAAACCGGCCCCCTATTAGTTATTAGGCAGGGACGTTTTCATCTTTTCGTAAGAAACGCTCCTAATTTCCCGGTATGGCACTATTCACTAACCGGGCCCGTTTTCCGGATTTTTCTCCTTTCTTTAATTTTAATGGTTCTTAAACCTTCATTAATGTTTAATTATAGTTATATGATCAACTATAATTTTTACGAGTCCATTTAACCACTTAAAGTCACATTTTCGGGTTTTCTCGAAAAATGTGCTTTAGGACTTCATTTGCATTTTTATTCCACTATATGGATTCGTTTTGTTCGAGATTTGTTCCCACGTGTTATTAGTGTATAATTAATTCTTAGGAATCCATCTAAGACCATAGTCGAGGTCATATACCTCCTATGATTGCGTAACACATGTTTTTACATTTTGTGCCTTTTACACGTTTTCTATTTTCTTTTGGTTTTACTTTCTTCACCAAAGTTCTTTAGGCATCATTAGGCTTCTAAATATCATATTAGAATAATTTAATAACCATATTTAAGTCCAGGGTATTTCAATCTACCCCCCTTAAAGAACTTTGCCCTCAAAGTTGGTGAATCTAATAATGTTAGTCATTTAGACATATCATATGCCAAGGTCATAACATATATATAACCTTACAGACTCAACAGGTCTATCTTGATGTATACTACACATCCACACAACATTTCACTGCATATATATCAATCAAAAATACTCTTTTATATTCTCTCCATGTGGTCGGTCCGAAGACAAGAAGGCACTACAGTCCTCGAATCCCATATCGAGTAATACACACTGTAATCCCGCAGGTACCGGTCACACTGAACACTTACGCTTTCTGGTTCACAGCCGATTCATGACTAATGGGCACTTACGCTCTCTGGCCCACGGTTCCTTTGGTTACTTGATCAAAACGTTCACACATATAGATATCCTTAGGCACTCTAGGTCAATCCAGACACAGGACTTCTCTACGTCCCGCTGCCCTTGGAAAAAACACAAAACACACACCCCCCATTCTACCGGCCACTCTAGACTTAAGGCCGCAGCCATCGGCCAGTGAAAGTGGTTTCAAAACTAGTCCGCACTCCCACCAATCTCCCAGTCATCAAGACAAAGGACCGCAACCCTCGGTTAGGTGGTAGTGGTTTCAAAACTAGTTCTTTTCCTCATACTTGGAGGAAAATCCTTTTTGAAAGTACCAGTCAAAATTCCTGTTGAAAACACAATACAACTCCAAATCCAATTTATGCTAACTGCATCTTTTTTTAACGTGATTGCTTGTGATCACTTATAGGGAGCCTCAAGAATCATTCAACCCTGATGTGATCAGCATCAGTGTTGAACTATCCTTCCACCCCAATTTGTGTTTAGTTTCCCTTGATCGCTAGCAAATCAAGTTCGACTTCCCACGTCAATTTCACACAGTAAATAATTCAATCATTTCCCATTTTCTATCTTTTTAATCTTTCTAGTCATAATCACAAATCCGTTCATATCTAAATTAGAGAATTCAATTCATCGATCCTTCTCAATTTACCTCAAAACAAGTCACCTAGGGAACTCAATTCCTACTAGGTTCTATGTCGGTTTCATACCGACTCATACAACACAATGCCATGTCTAATCTCAATTAGACATATACTATCGGGGTTTTAATTCCCCAGGAGTTTCTCTACTCCTTTCCACTTGTATTCTCACGCCGGAGTTGCAAAGTAAGTATATAATACGTATGGTATTCGCATCTCCTGTGTGTAATGACCATAATTAGACCATGAATGAATGCATATGTTTATATAACATACGTATCAATCATCAAAACAAATTCTTTTGTGCTATGCACACCGTAGTTTACGTGCTTAATACGTGAAACATACACCATAGAGTTAAGGCCCACTAGCTTCTGTTGTGCGACCTGATAACTATAGAGCTTTATTCGCCCTGCTCGTTATTCTTAATATATTGTACATCTCCCTTTTATCCCTTTTCTCTTGGAAATAAGGTCTCTCAATCGACGCGTGGTATTTCTTACCGTAAGCGAACTCGATGAGTTTTAGGTTTTCTATCCAGTTCTCGAGAATTCTATTATGCATACTGTTGTGTGCCTCCGTGATTACTCACTTGGTTCTTCCGACTAACTGTGTAACACCCCACTCGATAAACTTGTAATAATTATTCTCGTAATAATCACTCTCATAGCATAATTAGAGACGTCTCACAGCAGAAGTTAAACTACATTAATCCTCACTTGGGTGTCACATGCCATTACTCGCCCATGCGAGTAAAGAAGCATAACCGAAATATAACAACTCAACAACAACGTACCGCAGTGATGAATGAGATATTTACTATAACATTCTAAACACAACTTAAAAACTATGACAAGTGAGCACTTAGAGAATTCCCGGATTACAACGTACTAACATGAATTAATCCTAGAAGCATGATAAAAGTCGAGGTCATCTACCCATGATCCAGCACTCTGGAGCCAATCATCAATCACCTGAAAAATAAAATATCAGTGCCCATGGAGGGCTCAGCACTTGGCCGAGTATGTTAAACTATGTTGTCCTAGACCCTTTAGGTCACTTAGGTCAATTAGCCATCTGAACATGAGGTTGATTACATGCTGGTTCATTTTACAGTTTATATAGACAACGGTAAATGACATAAATAAGCATCTAGCATTCCATCAATGAAACCGTACATACACCACATACAATACGCACGAGCAAATTACAATACATAGTATACAGTATACAACACACATCATTCGAACGCGTAATCATTTCCACCAGCATAATCGTAGTATTTCCTTTAAATTATGTTTGTCGCGATTAAGTTTTACTCTCAATACCAGTGGGCGTCATGTAAGGACAACCCGTAAATAACCTTACTCGACAGTAGTCCTCCCGTACACACGAGGTGCTCATTGCCAAGGATCATTCGATATCGGGACTTCCACTTGCCTAATAAAGGCGTTAATGAATGACCGAAGCCGTGTGCCAAAAGCGGCACCCTGATCCAACAGTCTATCTAGTCCCGTCGGAATATAGAGGGAGTCGGTCCGGTACGGACGTTATACTCCGGTGATCACCAATGCGCAACCAACTAGTCAAAGACTAATTGGATTTCCATACCATATACCATATACCATAAACCAACACTCTCTAATATGTGATTAATTCTTAATCAACTACGTTAAGTAAAGTCTTAGGTCTTGGAGAAGTCATTACCATTATAATTACCTTTGAAGTCTTATGTACTTCCCTAGAAATAATCTAGGTTATATCCATGATTGAGTATCAAGCTCTAGAGACTGGGAATCCCGAGTCTCGTTCCCAAGTGTTTTATTGAGGTTAATTAGGAGTAAAGTTCTCGAATATTAGTATTCTAATCGCTTGAGAAATCATAGTAATATTGTCTGAAGACGTCGCGCACAATAATAATCGTTTAAAAAATCAGGGAATTAATCCACACAACATGCATAGCACACATATCACTCTTATCACATAACCAAACAATACCCGAACCCGAGGCTTCCCTTAGGGGTTCAGACCACAGAATCCAACATACCGTACACCGTCGACGTTCGCGGTAATAATCCCCGCGTAGTCTCTAGCGCTCACAATGCTCGCGTCTACCCACGCGTACCTCTGGTACATACGTTGTTCTAATATCAGTATATATGTATATATATATTCCAAAACTCACTTAACCATCCTAGACTAAATGCTTACTTCCATCTCGTAGCTAACCCTTAGTTGATATCTTGTTCAACTCGTTGTTCGTTAATCTTAGGGATTTAGATTTCAACGAATCGTTATAGTTTACAAATGTGTGATTGTTGCTACGATTATAATACTTGTCACATGGAATTCATTGTACCAAATTAGTTTTGGGAATTCATTTTGAAAACTTGCATACATCTCCCAAATCCCATTTATGGTAATTACACCTATTACTAGCGTTATTACTCGTGACCACTTATAGGGAGCTTCCAGAGTCCTTCAACCCCAATGTGATCAGCATTGGTGTTGAATTATCCTTCCACCCCAATTTGTGTTCGGTTTCCCTTGATCGCTACCAAATTAAGTTCCACCTCCCATCTCAATTCACACAGTCAAATAGTCAAACATTGTTCCGTTTTCTATCTTTTTATCTTTCTACTCATAATCACACACATACATTTTCCAATTTCTAGAATTCACTTACTCACTTACAAATCGTCTCATCAATTATTACTACATCATCTCCAACTACTATACTTAAGAAATTCAAAGGTATAATATCCAATAAATTTTCTATCCTCCAATTTATACTCGTCAAATACATCGGTTTCATACCGATTTATACTCATCAAATACATCGGTTTCATACCGATTTATACTCCTCAAGTCTCCCATACGTTCTCATTTCTCAAACTATTACCAATCGGGGTTCTCATTCCCCTGGAGTTTCTCTACTCATTTTCTATTCTTATTTCCCAAATAACCACAATTACACGATGAGTGAACACAAATGTTTATGTAACATAAGTATCAATCATCAGAACAAATTCTTTTGCGCTATGCGCATTGTAGTTTACGCACTTATCACGTAAAACTTACACTTCGCGGTTTTCGCTCTACCCCCCTTAAAAAGGGATTACGCCCACATAATCTACCATGTGTCAATGTTAGACATTGGTCTAAGGCGTTCAGCCGTCATGGAGTGTTCTAACTTCCATGCGGTCTATTATACAATGTTCCTTGATCAAAGGGTCTTAACCAATTTACTGGTTTAGTCCCTGCACCAAGAATTTTCATTGGAGTTATTCAACTCTTAACCGGGTTCGGTTTTAGCCTCATAGGCTTCAAGGCATTGATGGTTAGCCATTTACTCACTAGGTGTATTTCACTTAGAATTATGGGCCCACTAGCTTCTACTGCGCAACCCAGATAACTTGGGTTATTCGCTCTTCTCGTTATCCTTAATATGTTACATATCACCTTTTTAGCCCTTTTTATCTTGGGAAGAAGGTTTATCAGTCATGTGTGGTATTTCTTACCGTACGCGAATTCAATGAGCTTCGGATCTTCTATCTGGCTCTTTGGAAATCTATATACATACTATTGTGTATTATAGTGATCATTCACTTGATTCCTCCGACCCGTTGTCGGTTGAGGTTGAGCCACTACTTAGTTGTAGTGCTTCCTCCATCATCAGTGGTTTATGAGTTATGCCCACTTATCTGATTCTGTACAAGTGTCCTTTACTTGTATGACCTTGCATTTCTATGCGTCGGTCCTTGTGACTTTCATAAGTCTCCTTTCACCTTTTTTTTGATGGAATTCACATCTTGTGATTGTTGGTGTGTTTCATACTCTTCGTGCTTCTTTGGCCTCAGGCCGCACGGTTTGTTTCTAAGCTTTGCTTAACTGGCTTATGCCATGTATGTTGGTGAAAGTAAGAGTTTACCACGATTGACATTTCCCATATTCCTAGCTATCCCACTAGATCATTAACTGGACAAGTGCAATACCAAAACACTCAGTCCTACAGAGTGCAGAGGTGTAAACCTTGGCAGTAAATCTCTTATGTGATCGCAATAGGAATGAACATTTCTGTCTGCCATCTCGTATTTAACAACTCCATATCATTGTGTGGTTATTAACATAGACTGGTCGCTCGCTGCGCACCATGTTCGTGTTTATTTCCAACTTTGGTTTCCATGGCATCCACTATCATTTAGCTTCTGCTCATATTTTTCTACCATTTAGACAATGGTTCGCCATTTTCTTGGCTGATTACAGAATATGTTATTCTTTATGTTCCTGAGTTCCTTGAGCGTTATTTGCCTTACACTTCGCGCTATACATATATAATGTCATTCTTAACCGGTTACTCTTCGGTTTTCACAATTGCTATAACAGCTTATTTCCACATTGCTTGGCAATAATTGCATGCTCAAGCTTCACTACATTACTAGTTCTGAAAGGGATATATTTTTAGATATTTCACTAGTACAAATAAGGCCTATTTTGGCGGTTCTAAACCGCCGAAATGGGGTGCGCCGAGATAGGTGTGCGACCCTATCTCGGCGGTTGAAAAACCGCCGAAATAGACTACCTATTTCGGCGGTTGTTCGCTAAGAACCGCCGAAATAGGAGTGTTTTAGAATAAGAAAAACACACCTATTTCGGCGGTTCCTAGCTAACAACGCCGAAATAGGTCTATTTTTTTTAAAAAAATGATACTATTGCCCCGTCTTTAACCTCTCGCTCACGAGATGCAGCAGTTCCAGTGATTCATATGAGGCGCAGGCACAAGATGATAATGAAAGAGGCAAGAGCATGTATGCTTCTTGTTCTCCAAAAAGAAAATATAAGTTTGAGTATATTACCGGTTCCAGAATGAACTACTTCAGCCCCGTCTTCAATCTGGTGAGTGAGATGCAGCGGTTTTCAGTGATTTGTCACTACATAGGCACATACACAAGAAGAGAATGAAGAGATGAGCAGACAAAACAAAGAGAATGAAAAGGTGCAGAGCATGTATGTAGCTTGTTCTCCAATGAGAAAAAAATAAGTTTGAGTATATTACCGGTTCTGAAATACCCCGTAATTAAAAACAGTGATTAATTAGGCTAATTATATTTTTAAAGGCTTAATTACACTTAAATAAATATGAGGGAACAAATCCCGAAGAAAACGGACCTTTAAAATGGGTTAAAAGCATAAACGAACCTTAAAGCGCGTTTTTCGAGGAAACCGGGAAAACACGACTTTAAGCGGGTCAAATAGACTCGTAACAATTTTGGTCAACTAAATAGTCACTAATAAATATTAGTGAAGCTTTAGAACCAATAAATTAATTAAACGAGAAAATTCTGGAAAACGGGTACCAGTTAGTAAGAACTGTAACAACCGGGAAGTTGTGGGGTGAGAATTCAAATAAGAAAAATTAATCTGTCCACTTTTGCAAATAAAAAGCAAAATTTGATTGTGTGTGTGTAAGGGGGGCGGCCAGCTCACTCTCTCACACTCTCTTTATTTCTCTCTTATTAGCTAAAGGACAAAACAAATAAGTAAAGCAAAATAAGAGTCTCTCTCCTCTACCCATCCCTCTCTCTCATGTACACACCCCTCACTCACTCTCTCTTTTCTTCCTTCTTCTTCCCCATGCGACATTCATGGAGATTTGAAGAAACCCCCACAAACCTCACCTTCTCTCTCATTTTTGAAGGCTCAAACCTTGTCCAAAAAATTATAAAAACCATACCATTGGAATCCCCTTACAAAGGAGAACATTTTCATCCTTCCAAAAATCGAAAACGACCACTTTCATTTCGGTGGGTATTCTCCATTTGAAGATTCAAGGCCACCATTAGAAGCACCTTCACCTCCTTATCATTTTGAGGTAAAACATTCTTGAAAACCTATCTTTTTCTAGGCCTTGTGGGCAAAACGAAAATTCAACTAAAACCTTGTTTGGTGTCTTTTGCTCTAGCCGATTTTGGCTCCATTTTTGGGTGTTGGAATCTTGCTTTGGTTGCTGTCCACCACTCCATCCATTCATTGGAAGGTAATGCTTCATTCTAAATCTCAAACAAGCATAAACCCTAGATTGATGAAGATAGTTTCTAAGTAGTTGTGTATATTGATATGGGCTGTAGCATTGGTGTGTGAACCCCATTGGAACCGAGGACAAGAAAGAAAGAAAGAAGGAAAAAGGAAGAAAGAAAACTAGAAACACGAGGTAATTATCTTCACCTTGAGCTAGTTTTGTATGTAGTATTGTAACAGTTTTTGGAGTAGTAAAATGGGTAATGAATTGAGTAATGAGTAGTAGGTATATTGTAGTATGAGGAGGAATGATGTTGTAACAGTTTTGAAGTTTTTAAATGAGTTTTAAAAGCTTGGGAAAACATTGGGTATTGATTGAGTATGTGCAGGAATTTTATTGTTGTTGTAGTAGTGTTGAGATGTGAGTATAATGTGTGTATAAACAGGTTGTGAGAATATGAATATGTGAGCTGAAATAATGTGTGGAGGATGTTAAAAATATAGGGGAGACCATGTCAAATTTCATCTAGGAATTTGAGGACTTAGGTACATTTGGAACAGATTTTGGAGAGTTTAAAATGAGTGGTTTTGTAGTTTGAAACAGATTTGGAAAGGAGTATGTTAAGGGAATGGAACTAGGATGTGAGTAATGTATTTAAGAGGCTAAGAGTAGCATTAGTTGAGAGAGTAATAAAGGTTAGGTTTAAAATCTGTAGCATTTGAGGAAAGAGCAAAATCTGTAGCATTAGTGAAATGCAAACTAGCATAAGTGTTGTGGGGAAGTGAGGAAAAATGTGTAAGTGAAGGTAAGGATTGAGTAGTAAGTTTGGTGGATGAACCAAGGTGATTTAGAGGGTTTAATTAGTGCTAAATCATGTGGGGAAGTATTGGTAAAGATTGGGGAAGCAATGGTTAAAGAAAACACCCAAAAACAGATTTTAAAAACTGAAGTACTGGGCCGGACCGACCTTAGGACCGAACTTGCAAGGTCGGTCGAGCCCAGATTTACAAGACGGGGAAACCTTCTGGAATCGACCGACCTTGCGACCGGACTTGCAAGTTCAGTCGGACCGGAAATTTCTCTCGTCAGAAACCTTCTGGAATGGACCGAACTTGCGACCGGACTTGCAAGTTCGGTCGGCCAGAAAAATTCCCGTAATGCAAGCTACTGGAATGGACCGACCTTGCGACCAGACTTGCAAGGTCGGTCGGGGCTAAAATTTTCAAGGACTGAACTTACTGGAATGGACCGACCTTGGGACCGGACTTGCAGGGTCGGTCGAGCCTGGAATTTTGCCGATAAGTAACTTACTGACTTGGACCGAACTTGCAACCGGACTTGCAAGTTCGGTCGAGTCAAAAAAAAAAAAATGTTTTATTATATGATCATAGTTATCATATGTATATATATATGCCTATACAAATATAAGCATATATATGTAGTAATACACCATTAATGAGGTAATAATGGTAAGAAAGTAAGTGAATGAGTAAGGAAAGAAGTTTAAGAAGTAGTAAAGGAAAGAATGGTTTTATAACCAAGTAAGAAAGTAGTGAAGTAGTAAGTATACTTGAAAGTATCAATGAAGGAGTAAGATAGATCAATAATAGACCATTGATCACACTACTCCATGTATGTATAGGAATCAAATAGTTGATCTCCAAGGGAACCGGTAGTGCAAATACGACGGTGAACGGTATGATTTCTTCATGCCCTGTATCCTAACTTGGTTACCCCGATTTGTGTGCTTATGTGATCACCAACAAGATAAATGCACGAATCGGACTTATATTGCACTTAACTGTGTTTGAACTATTTTGTTCTTGTTGTATTTCTTTTACAGTTTGTGGTATAATTCATGAAACGAATGAATGGAATTGAGAAGTATGTGTAAGTATTGTGTACTTGAGTATTGTATGTATGTATGGAAAAGAAGTACTGACTTCTACTAATTCCTAACATTCTAACTCCTAACTTGAGTAATGAGTAAAATGGAATGAGTAGAAGTCCGATATAGTTTCGGCCACGCGTGAGGATAAGGAAACACAAGAGGTTGGATCCGAATCCTGGCTATAATCTTTTCCATGGACCAATCCCCTTGAATGGGTAGCATCCTGGATTAGTGGGCCACCCTAAAGCCCGGTGGTGGGATGTAGTAATCCCTGCCCGGAGGTCATACCGACTTAACTGGAAGTAAAGTATGTAAGAAGTAAGTATTGTATTTGTATTGGTCTTGACTATTGTAAGTCATTGACCCGGAGTAAAAGAGTATTGAACACCCGATTAACCCGGGTGTGTAATGAGGCTAACAAGACCTTTGTATGTATTGGAGAAATTGTATCTCCGTAATGCGGTGAGTATGGGTAAGTATGAATGGTTGACCTGAATTGTCTTCCTTGCATGTATTGTATGTATGTATGCCTTGTGTATGAATGTATTTCATTGTATTGTATTAAGCATGTATGTGTATGTATGTAATGAAACGAACCGCATGTACTCGCGGTATGCAGCTCCCTCGCTAGCGTAAGCGGTGACCCCCTAGCTAGCTGACCCCTGGGGGGTTACTCCACAGCGAGTGCGACGGCTGAGGCTGATGTAGGGTAAGGACGGGATGTGATTCTTTTTGATGTAGTAGTAGGATTGGAATAGTGTACCGAGTTGTACACGGCTAGGCCATTTTGAGTAGCCGGTGTACCATGTGGTACACCTTTTTGGATATTGAATTCTTAATTGGATAGTAAGGAGAGGATGTATAAACTCTTCATTTTTGGGAAGTAGTCTTGGAATGTAATTCGTATAACTTGGATACTCGGTAATCAAATGTAAGTCAAGTATTTGGTATTGTAAGGTATGTATATGCATTGGGTTATTTTATCGTCAGATCCGGAACGGTAAGTAGTAGTAAGCCTTGTTGACCTTGGAGGGTTAACGGCGTTGTATCACCCCCGCCGGGAGTAAGTAAGTATTCCGCTGCGAGTATGGTAATTATGGGAATGATTAGAGGATAATGGAAGGATTAGCGGTTGGGGTGTTACAGTTCTAGAATGAACTACTTCAACCCCGTTTTCAATCTGGTGAGCGAGATGTAGAGAGGAGCGCAAAGCATGTATATTCGCTAGTTAGAGTTGCAAAATTACCGTGAGAGGAGAGAGATGAAAGCAGTTGCGATATATATAATGAAATAAAGTCTATTTCAGCGGTTGCTAGCTTGGAACCACCGAAATAGACTGAAATTTTCCCGCGGTCTGAATTTTTGAAAAAAACCGGAAAACAGGCTTCCGAAAATTTTATGTCTAAAAAAGGCACCTATTTCGACCGCCGAAATAGGCTGAAATTTTCCCGCGGTCCGAATTTTGGAAAAAAAACCCGGGAAAATAGGCTTCCAAAAATTTTAGTTTAAAAAAAGGCACCTTTTCGGCGGTTCCTAGCTAGGAACCGCCAAAATAGGCTGAAATTTTCCCGCCGACCGAATTTTTTGAAAAAAAAAACAGGAAACAGGCTTCCGAAAATTTTATGTCTAAAAAAGGGCACCTATTTCGGCGTTCCTGAAATAGGCTGAAATTTTCCCTCCCGCAATCCAAATTAAAAAAAAACCAGGAAAACAAGCTCCCGAAATTCTATGTCTAAAAAATGGCACCTATTTCGGCGGTTCCTACTAGGAACCGCCGAAATAGGTGCCTTTTTTTGACATAGAATTTTCGGGGCACCTATTTCAACGGTTGTTGTTACAACCGCCAAAATAGATGTTTTTTGTACTAGTGTTTATTGATGGTATCCTCTTCTTTGGGATCTGTATGTTTACCGCTCTTGCGGTACTACAATAACGAGGGGTATCTTTGCTCGTTAGTTATTAAACACTCTTATTGGGGTCGTTCTTGGCAACTCTCCATATGGTTCACAATGGGTTTTGCAAGCGTTGGATTATGTCCTGTAGTAGGTTTATGGCATACTAGCCACATTGCCTAGAGCTCTGCTCATCTTAGGCTGTTCACAAGCATTGTTTCTCCGTATACCATCAAATGGCTTGGAGGTGTTGCTGGGCTCCTTGGTAAGCTCGTTGCATCACGCTTCCGTCCATTGGATGCCCTCTTAGTATCTTGGTATTGATCGGTGCTATTTATTTAATCTAGGGTATCCCCTGGTAAGTGGGATCCTTCGGTGTTCTTATCACGACATTTCGTTCAACTGTGTTGATTTGATACCCTTTATGGATTGCTCCTGGGTGTTGTTGATTATGCCATTACATCTGGCTGATATTTATGAGTATGTCCAGTCTGTTATCCTACCTTGCGGTTCTGGATCTGAGTTATCCCGTTGAGGGTTATAGAGTCTCCCGTTCCTAGGTTAGACCATTGATGTTTTTTCCTTATGTTTATAACTGGTTTGATATTCTCTTCGTAATGAATGGCGTTTCTGGTACCTTATATGGTCACTCTGGTGTTTTATCTTGTCCATTGAACATTGGTGTGTTCATGTTAGGCATTTGCCTTACCGAGCTTAGACCGGGTATTCGTTCCGGTTGTTCCATGCCTTACTTCAAGATTTTGAGACATATCCAATGTCTTTATTCAGTTGTTAGTGCTTATCACACTTCCTAATTCTTAGGCATCCTCCTGGAGTAAGTTCTTGACTCCTTTAGCTTGTAAGCTAATCTGAGTTCTTCGATTATTCGAGGTGTCCAGCTGTTTTGGGTTGGACTCATTTTATGGTCCGTAGAACGGAGCTGACTACTTCCCGTGTTTTCATACACTACATGTACACATACATGGGGTACCTTGTTGGTACGTTACCACTTACCCGGCTAACTCACAAATGGTCTGTCAGGCCCGCAAGCTCCTTCGGAGTGCGGTCGTCCACATCCCGTATTTGGGTACATCATAGTGCTCGTCACACGCCTAGGTGAAGATTCTATTGTCAACTCCCCTTGTATCATTCTATGATAACTTACCTTGATTCTCTGGTTTTGTTTAAAATTCGAGGTTTAAAAGAATATTTGGGTTTAAAAGAAAGTTCTTGAGTTAAAAAGAAAATTTCCATGGTGTTGTTTCAAGCATGTCTGAGGTCTTATCCAAGTCTAGCTTCTCGCTGACTGGTATGTTCGTTTGAGGTGATGGTCGGGCCGTTAGGCCTTTCCAAGGTTTGTGTTTTTCAAATTCTTAGGATTGGTGATCCAATATTTACTTCAATCTTCATGGTGGTACTTTAGTAAGTACCTGTTAGTCGTTAAACGTCTCCCAGTTCGCCTTGCAGTTGCTGCACTTGCCCTGGGCAAGTGCGCGGGTAGGTCGGTTTCCAGGTTAATGTATACCGGTTATGGTATCGTTTCCATCCATATTTGGTGGTCTTATTAGATCTTCCTTTGGTCTTTTGACCCTGGTGATCAATCTCCTGAGTCATTTCTCAGTGTTCTTGACATGGTTGTCGTTAATCCTGGTGTCTCACACCTTCACTGTGGTTAACGAGACTTGACTTCCCTTAGGAATCACGCTGTAGTCCTATAGGTGTATGTCTTATGAATACTTTCATTGTCATCTGAACTATGTTGTTCGGTTATTTCGGCCTCTTGGCGTGAGGGTTTGGTATTAATCCAACCTCGACTAATTCCTCGGTTTGTATACCACTATTGGTATTATCAAACATTATAGTCCGTAGACTCTCCTGTCTCGGGTCTGTTACTCTATCTTCCTCGCTTCATTGCGCGGTTGTGCTCCTCTTCCTGCTGGCCACTCATGGTTCTCGCGACTGCAAAGCACGTCGCCCCATGGTGCCGTAACTTTCATTATCCCGTGTTTAGGATCTTCGAATTGCGGCTGTTGTTGTTCCAACGGGAACCGTCTCCGGGATTTCCAGTTCTTGGAATCCTCCGTATGACTGGTTCCTTTTCTCATAGGGTTCATTTTTGCAACTGCCAGATTGGGTTTTACCCGAGTATGAGAGGTCTTTCCATCTCTTTGGCATTCTTGTCCCAACTTTACAACGGGGTACGTGGAGGGCGGGTATGGTTATTGTAGGTATCTAGATCACACTGGAAGATCCTAACTAGCGTACCTCACACGCTAACACTCCACCCTTAGCCTAAGTCTGTAATTCCTAACTCGGTATTTTCCTGAACTCGGTATTTCAACCATCAGAGCGATATACTTCGCCCTGATACCACTTTTTGTAACATCCCTACCGCAAATCCCGTCCTTTCTGTACAATTACTTACCTTCACAGCGGATATTACATACACAATGGCGGGTGTATAATGCCGTTAGTCACCCACGTGACTAACAAGGCCTGTTACAATACTACATACTATCGGTCTGATGACTTGAATATACCGAGTACTCTACACAATACATTACTTTCCATTCCACAATCGAATTATAATCCAAATACAAACTCCAATTTAGTACCATACCGAGTCTACTACAATCCTCAAACTACCGATACAATTTGGACTTACAATTTCGCATTACAATACAAATACAGTTCCTATTACTCAACTACCCATGCATATACAGCAACCTCGTCCTACACTCTCGAACGGTGGTCAACTTCGAAGTACCAGTAAAAATAAAAACGGTGCCCCTAGGGGCTCAGCAAATTACTGCATATGAAATTCGTATACCCCGCGTGCTATCCGGGGTACGCCGACTACTTTGGTCGAATATACATGGAGTTCGTTTTATTCATACATACATAAATACTACAACAACATTATACACAAGCAACAATACTTACATACATACACAAGATTCAATACCTACGAGGGAAGACAGTTCGTTAGTCAACCGTTCATATTAGTTACTCATTCATTACATACTCGTTACTTTACTCGTGCTCTGCTCAATTCTCATTACTCTACTCGTACTTACTCCTTACTCAATTCTCATCGCATTACTCGTACTTACTCCTCACTCAATACTCATTACCTTACTCATACATACTTATTACTCAATGCTCAATACTTTACTCGTACATACTCAATACTCAATACTCATACTCATACTCATTACTTATTACTATACTCTTACTTACTCATTACTCAATGCTCATTACTCATAACCTCCGGGCAGAGTCATACAAAGGACTCGCCACCGGGCTTACAAATACAAGCGGAGCTATACACTTAGCTCCTCAAATACTCAAATGTCCATTTTTACCGGACTACTCAAATTCCCAACACTCCTCTCTCGGAGTTACTTTACAATCTCATGGATTAGCCTAGATGCATCTCTCTCGATAACCTCTACTAGCTTAGGGAATTACCAATGCCTAGTATTCTCAGATTTAAGGGTTTCCCCAACGTATCGAATACTCTCATGTTCGGGACATTGTTTACATTATTCGGTCCTCTCATTGTGGGTCGACTAATTTCCTAAGGGTTTTCGAGATCCCTCATCATTCTTTACTACTCTCTCAGATTTATGTCTTGCACCATCATCGATTCCTCTAATAGAGGTTACTTACATACTTCCACTACTTATTGTTTTGTGGATTATTCATTTCGTCCTGTTACCGTTAATGGGAGTTTACTAGTCCCGTACACTCTCTCACATTCTTGTGAGTTCATTGTTTACATTATCGTTTCTTGGTTTGTTAGTTTTGTGTGTTTCCACGTTTTCGTTAATGTCACAACATGACTCCGCTTCCTACGAGTCACTAATCAACAAGACTCATCTATGAGTCGGTCTACGCACTAAGTTAGGCCACACAATCATTCAAGAAGGGTTAGCTCATACATCATACAGCAAGACATACAATCAAATGCAATAAACCATTTTCATGCTTTTATCTTGATTAGCCGGCATACAAGCACACAAATCAACGTAGCTCGGTTAGCATACAGGCATGAGAAAATCATACCTTTCGCTGGGGTTAGCTTTGCCGTGTGTTCTATTGTTCCTTGGATCACACTTGTTCCTCTGATAATGTTTCAAACATTGGTATTAATACTATGTTCATACGGTACGTAAATAATTGCTACTCTCCCGTACTTACCCCTTTGTCCCGTTATACTTAGTTTTACTCATGTCAATTTATGTTCTTACTTCTCACTCATTTCCTACACTTGTTTACACTTTTTAAGACCTTTACATATCACCAAACAAGGCCTTAACATCATCTAAACCATTACCATTCAATCCCCCATGTTTTAGAGCTCTTTAAAACACTTACGGCTAAATTTTGGGGCTGGTCCGGACCCAAAGTCCCAGACCAATGCACTGATGCACTCTCGGCCTAAATTTACTACTGGTCCGGGACTTGGTCCTGGACCTATGTCCCGGACCACCTGCTGTGTCAACTTTCGGGGATTTTTAAGGTCGGTCCAGGACCTTATACAAGGCTAGGTCCCGGACCCTGCTAAAACCTGCTACTAAGGTGATTTTTTCAACCCCAATCAACCCTAATCCACCCCTAATCATTCCATAAACTTTCCACATGTTTCCTACATGTTTAAATCCTTAAAACACTCCTTAAAACTCCTTAAATCATTGGTCCAATCCTTACTCAACTTCTTCCTCAATTCCTACATTTTTATTCTTGCATTTTTACACTCTGCACCCTTGTGCATTTCTACACTTCTCTTTGCACTTTGTCGTAACTCCACTTTACCATTCCAATTCATGCCTAGATAAATGCACTATATATACCCCAAGTTCAACTCTCTTTTCCTAAGTCTTGTACACTAGTTCTTCCTAGTTTTTTTCCAATGCATTTCAACACTTCTTGCTACAGATTTTTACACACTTTATTCTCATCCTCCAACTACCATCCCATGGTTACTAACACTCTACTCACCCAACACTCCCCATTCACCAATCATCCAAACCTTTCTCTCTCTACCTTTCCCTACAAATTCATCCAATATTTCTACTACTACTAACATTTGCCATAGTTTGCCTACAAATCTAACATATCCAAATTCATCCATTCTCAAAAATCCATCCTAAACTAGCCACACCCATACAAGGGTCCTACCAGCACACCATTAATTCACCAATCAACAATACCAATGCATATTCAAATTACTTGGCTCTAAGGCCCTCATTTCACATAACAATTCATAAGTTCTCTCCAACTTCCACCAACTACATTTCTAGTACAAAATTTTGGGTTCATTCATTAATTTACCCATTCCCAACATCCTAATGCATTGAAATTAGCATTAAGAAGGGTTTCTTACCTTAAGCTCACAAATTCTTCTTTTCTTTTCCAATATCCTCCTTCTCTCTTTTTCTTGATCAAAATCGGCCAAATGGGAAAAAGGAGTTGCCAAACTCCATCCCAACACCCAAATTACACAAAAAGGATATAATTAAACTTCTAATCCTTTGGAATAACATTAATCCAATGAAAGGCTTAAATTACCATAAGTTAGGGTTTACCTTTGGAGTTTTTAAGAGGGGTTTTAACCCTTGATTCAAGAAGATGATCCCACCACCATTGGAAGGTTGAAATGATGCTCAAAAGAGAGAGAAAAACAGGGCATTACAATGGGGAAAAATCGGCTACACTAAGAAATAGAGGAAGAGTGATTTTTCTTGGAGATTTTTACCTTGATGAAAGAGGAGACTCCAAGCTTCGATTTGGTACCATTTTCTCTTCAAATGGGCAAAACCCATGGATATGAAGTTCATCATTTTTGAATTTTGAAAAGAGAGAAAGGTAGACCTTGGTGAGAGGAAGAAGAATATGTACTTATTTTCTCTCATTTGGAGCTTTAATATGGCTTGAGCATGAAAGAGAAGAGGAGAAGCCATTGGAGCTATTTTGGAAGCTTCAAAATCGGCTATGCGGAAGAGAGGAGGGGAGTTTACGGTGGAAAGAGAAGGGAAGTTCAGGTTGGAAGAAAATAAATGAAGAGAGAGAGAAAGGTAAGGTGTTTTATGTACTTTTTACTTTTACTAACACACAAACATGAGTGGGGGGGGGGGGGCTATATAATTCGGAACCCCCACACACTCAATGAGTTTCCTGATTTTTATTTACAAAGGGGGAAGGTTAGTTTAGCTTTATTACACTTAACACCCCACAAGTTCTAGTTTTTGCACTATTCACTCACCGGAACCCGTTTTCCGAAATTTTCTCGTTTAATTAATTTCAATGGTTCTTAAGCTTCCATTAATGTTTAATTATAGTTATTTAGTCACCATAATTTTTACGGGTCGGTTTGACCACTTAAGTTCACGTTTCGGGTTTTCTCAAAAAATGTACTTTAAGGCTCTGTTAACGTTTTAACACATTATTTGGATCCGTTTTCTTCGGGAATCATTCCCGTATATTAATTAAGCATGAATAAGCCTTAGGAATCCATATAATACTATAACTGAGGTCTCGTACCTCCTATGGTTATATAATGCTTATTTTAGCGTTTTTTTTCATTTTTTAAGTGTTTTTTCTCTCATTTCTTTGGATTTATTTCCTTTACCAAAATTACTTAGGAGCTATTAGGCCCGTAAATACCATATTAGAATTATTTAATCACCATATTTAAGTTCAAGGTATTTCAAAAGGGATAACTAACTATAGGTAGCCTATTACTTAAAGTGCAATAACAGAACAAAAGGAATCGTATTACTAAAAGTGCAGTAATAGAATAAAACGAAGGTTCCTCCTCTTCTCAGCCATATCAGCCCCTTTTTGTGTTTGTCTTCTTCTGAGCAGTACGGGAGTAATATTTCCCATAGTGCCCCCTGTGGTCCAGGCTATCCCTCCCCTGTTGAAGATCCACCTTGTCCTCAAGGTGGAATTCCGGAAATTGTTTAACTATCACAGAAAAGGGTGCCCAAGAGTCTTCAAACTCAAACTATTTTCCCACCTATTAGAGCTTCTTCTCATTAGCTCCGACCTGTCGGGTCCGAAGGACAGCAGCCCGTTTGAGCAGCAACTCCAGTTCCTCAATAAAGGCAGTTGGGAGAGGGGTTGCTGTCTGGTGGGGTGGAAGTGCCTTCCTTAATTGGGAGACATGGATGGTGTGATGGATGCATGCCTCCGCGGGTAATTTCAGTTTGTAGGCAACGGGCCCCATCCTCTAAATCACCTCAAAGGGTCCATAGAAGTGTGGCTTAGTTTGGCATTGTGTTTCTCAGCCAAGGATCTTAAACGGTAAGGCCACAGCCTTAAGTAGACCCAATCGCCTATCTCGAACTGTACATCCCTCCTATGCCGATCAGCCCGTTTCTTCGTTCTTCTGTTTTGAGCCTTCTCCAGGTGTTCCTTCATTCAATAAGAATTGAATCTCTTTCACCGAGTTGTCGATCCCTCCTGGAGTGGGGATCTGAGAGGGAGTAGTGAATCAGAATAGGTGGATCACGCCCATATAACGCCTTGAATGGAGTAGTATTGGTGCTGGCGTGGAAGGTTGTGTTGTACCGAAATTCCGCCCATGGTAACCACTTCAGCCACTGCTTGGGTATGGTGAAGGAGAAGCACCTTAAGTTGTCCTCAAGGCAGCAGTTAACCACCTCCGTCTGTCCATCAACTTGAGGGTGATAGGAGGAGCTGTGGTGAAGGGTAGTACCGGATTGATTGAATATTTCTTTCCAAAAGGAACAGATGAAGATCGGGTCACGGTCCGAGATGATAGAGCGAGGAATGCCATGGAGTCGGATTATATCCTTGACGAAGATGGCTGCCACATCCTTGGCTGTGCAGGGATGCTATAGGGCGATAAAATGGCTATACTTGGACAGTCTATTCACCACAACCAGTATTGTGTCGATACCTTTACTGCAGGGCAGTCCCAAAATGAAATCCATGGATAATTCTTCCTAGACTTGCTCTGGAATTGAGAGGGGCTATAGTAATCCGACAGGAGATAGCGCACTGTATTTGACCTGTTTGCACACAATACAGCTTGCTACAAATTCTTTAATCTGTTTCCTCATACCACCCCCAGAAAATTTGCTGCGAGGCGTTTGAAAGTCCGCAAGTAACCTGAGTGGCCCCGTACTGGTGAGGAGTGGTATTCTAGGAGGAGGGTTGGAATGAGGTCAGACCCCTTGGGCAAAACCAGGCGGTCTTTTGTAGTAACCCTCCCATTTTTCAAGGTATAATCACGGTATGCAGAAGGGTTGACTGATAAATTATGGAGTAAACTCCTTAGCTGGCTATCTTTCTGGATTTCCTCATCTAGCTTTTCCAATCCCCCAACAGTCACACCGAGAGCAACATCAGCTGTGGAGTTTCCATCCTCAAAAGAGCATCGACTGCTATGTTCTCTAAACCCGACTTGTACTTAATTTGGGAGTCAAAACCCATCACCTTCAAAGCCCACTTGTGTTGATCCTCGGTCAATAGCCTTTGTTCCCATAAACGTTTAAGGCTTCGTTGATCAGTCCGAATGATGAACCTTCTCCCCAGAAGGTAGTGCCTCCATTTATTAACCGCGAATACCACCGCCATGAGTTCCTTTTCATAGGTAGACTTCAACCTTTCTCTTGGAGACAAGGCTTGGCTGAGATAGGCAATTGGTCGACCTCCTTGTATAAGGACTACTCCGATATACCGTAACCGTAAGCGTCAGTTTCTACCATAAAATATTTTTTGAAGTCTGGCATGAAACGGTATGATTCGGTATTCCCCGATACGAACTCGAACACCAAGGATTATAGTGGTTCAGCCAATAATGCGGCCTACGTCCACTTCTAGACAGAGCTATTATTCATTCTTTGGTTTACAACTCTAGAGAGCCTTTTGGGGTGAGCTCTCTCTCTTTCTAACTTGAGTCCCCTACAAATGAGCCCCTCTACTCCTATTTATAGACTTTCTATGGCCAGGTTACCCTTAAGCCCCTATACATGTGATAGTATTACATAAATAGCTATCAGTCCTTTTACGGGTAGTCTCTCCGGACTGGAATACTGCTTCCGTATTGGACTAACTCTTCCGGACCGTCAGTTTAACAATAATCCTTCCGGTAGTTACTCTATCGGTAGCGATCCTTTAGATAGCAGCTCTTCCGGTAGCGGGTCCTCCGGTAGTAGGGCTTCCAACGATAGGCCTTCCGACAATTGGTCTCCGGTAGACTCTCTTGGTAGATCCTTCTGGTAGCGGGGCCTTCTAGTAGCAGGCCTTCCAACGATAGGCCTTCCGACAATTGGACTCCGGTAGTAGTCCTTCCACTAGCAGGTCTTCGGTAGACACTTTGGCCTTCCGCATGGTATATTTCATACCATTACATCAGTCCCACAAGTTCTACTTTTTAGCACTAAAAAGTGGAACTTATAAAAAGAAGATAAATTTACACTTTGTACTCTTTTCTTTTCCACTATATATCTCCTAGTCCCACAAGTTCTTTTTCTTTTGCCTAAAAAGGAAATGAACTTAAAAACTTTAGCCTATGTAAGAGCTTGTCTTCCGGAAACAAAGAAGTCCCACGTGTTCCGAGGGCGATGAAGTCCCACTTGCACTCCTGTGAAAAGGTCTCCGCTCTTTGAACGTGCCATAATAATAAATCCAAAGATCTAGAATTCTGAAGGGCCATAATAATTCCAGAAGACCATAATAATCTCAAGAAGTCCGAGATAATAATAATGGGATATCACTTCCATAATTAGATTCCTACTTGAATTACTTTATTCCTTGGACCTGCATACCTATATTTAACAGATTAAAAGATATTTGTCTTTAGGGCTGTCCGGAGCGACCGGACTTCCCAAAAGTTGGAGGGTTTTTTTTAATGAAGAATTTAGACTGCTCTTTTTCTTTTGTTTTTGCCAAGGTTTCTTTCGGTAACCATTTAGTTACACTTTCACACTCTACCATTGTAAGAGTTAGTCCAATGCGGAAGCAGTATTCCAGTCCGGAGAGACTACCCGTAAAAGGACTGATAGCTATATTTATGTAATACTATCACATGTATAGGGGCTTAAGGGTAACCTGGCCATAGAAAGTCTGTAAATAGGAGTAGAGGGGCTCATTTGTAGGGGACTCAAGTTAGAAAAGAGAGAGCTCACCCCAAAAGGCTCTCTAGAGTTGTAAACCAAAGAATGAATAATAGCTCTGTCTAGAAATGGACGTAGGCCGCATTATTGGCCGAACCACTATAATCCTTGGTGTTCGAGTTCATATCGGGGAATACCGAATCATACCGTTTCATTTGGCGCCGTTGTGGGAAACAGACAACCAAAATGGTAACCACGATCTAACCACAGCGCGAGTAGTTTTTTCACTCGAAACTCAGAATCAAAGGATCTCGACAAATTCATCCGAGAATTTCACCCGAGCGTTCTTGAATTCGAAAATAATCTATCGCAATCTTGTTTTCGCAAGCACAAAGATTACTGGAGTAATCGTCCTTGTCAAACATTACAAATCGATCAAGGCCGTCCTTCGATCTGCCGGAAGAAGGTAGCGAGATACATCCAGGTTTCCACAAGATTTGTGAGCCGCATCTTCATCTAAAACGTCAAGACAGGTTCATTGGCGAATCATAATTACCGATGGATGAAGATCTCCGATTGAGCAGAGGTCAGATCCCACCATTTCGTCATTATTTCCTCAAGTGTATCACAGCAACTAGATATGGATCGGTGATGAAAGAATAGCCTGTTGACGATTGAACATTCAGAATCCATGATTGTGTCAAAAGAAGTGCTCTTCTCTAGAGGGAGGATTGGCGGTTGGATAATCAATGTCGCCGATCGATTTCAATTTTGCCTGGCCTTCGATAATCGATTTCACCCGACCGTTTTGGGATAATCGATCTCGATTTCACCCGGCCCCAGGCAATGCCCCATCCTCTGGTACAAGCAACGTGGTGGATTGACTATAGGAACAACATCACATCAATAAAAGCAAAAAAGGTCCGACCAGGATCTGCAAATGAGAGTTCTACGACTATCCAACCAAGTAGGAATCTCGATAGAGGTTGAGGAACTATCTTACAAACTCTTCGCACCAAATCGAGGAGCGAATCGAGATCGGTGAAAGCGCAATGTCTCAGATCAAGGACGCTGAGTCATTCTTGCACCACGATGAAGGAATTTACGCAGCAAGTCAAAAGGAAGGATCCGATACAACCAAGAACTGCCAGAGCGACTCTAAGAATTCAGTCTGATTCTTATCATGTTTTGGCACCATTTGACCGTGTCTAAAATTACGATGAACTCTCGGACTTCCAATCAAGCGAATAACTCCAACTACCGTGAAAGAGTTGTAGATCCAGCAGATATCAGTCGCATTCAGGCGCAAGCTCCAGACGCCAACCAACAATGCCGAAATTGCTCGAAAGATAAATCGCTCAGAAGCCGAAGTTGCCCGGTAGAAATTGCCTGGTAACAACATTCTCGGAAGGCGTAATTTACCGGTAGTAATATTCCCCGGGAAGCCATTATTTACCGGTAGTGATAATTCTCCACCTTCAAAGATAAAGCTGCGCCCGGTAAAAGCACGAGGGTGAAATGACAAACTCTGGGGACAACCAGAACTGAAAAATCAATGGCTAAAGAGCCCGGAAGACACTGTCGCCCGGTAGCCATCGTCTCCCGGTCTCGGTCGTCACCCGGAAGGGAAGGGCTACCTTCTTTGCTTTTTTCTTTGTCTGATCTTCTTCTTCAAAGAATCGAGGTAAGTCTTCTAGCCCTAGCAGTGTTGCTAAATTTCAGACTTTAATAAAACAAAATCAAAAGCGGTAAATGATAGGCTTGGGGAATATCTATGCGACGCTTTGAAAATTCAAGAGCGCACAGAAAATTGTATAAAGGATTCGCCGAACTTCGGGGTAAAGAAACAGTTGAACAAATCTAAGTCTTCCTCAGATCTTTTGTTCTAATTATTGCTACTTCGTGTTTAACATCTAGAACGTTGCCATTGATTCTGCATTTGGTTCAGTCAAACGGATGGAGTAGTACAACCTGGCCACTACTACTTTGCCGCTGCCATTTGTGTTTGACCAATACCCCTCTTCTTATTTTTTGCATCTATCTGCTGCGATTGCTAGATAGTTGAATTGATTCGCTGTGCAGCAATGAAGCGAACTGTTTTTTTTAAACTGTGAGAGTCAGTTTGTAATGGGAATGATTATTTTGAAAACAAAAAAACTTTCGTAATCATTGCCACATGATTGCTTCAGTTTTATATCTGTTACTCTATTCTTTTTTTGACGAGCAACCTCTCCTGATTTGAATAGAGCTTAAACTGAGCAACGCTTCAAGTCACTTTATAAGCATGTTGACAATTGATTATGATTGAGTATGTTTGAGCCTGATATGAGTCCGTTAGTACGCAGAAACAGGTCTAAATGCAATTGCATTGCAACCATAGTTACATCCGCTCAAGTTGATGAACGTTGCTGTTAATCCCCTAGTTTTACTTTGCTAGCCTTGGTTTATGCTTAATTATAAATTAGATTAAAGCTATATACTGCTACTGTTTAAAATACCACACATTGTTACTTGTCGATTTTTTACTACTGCTGAACTGCAAGCACAAACAAACAGCTTCTAAGCCTGCATTCTTGCTTATAGTTTGCTATAAAATTGCCGCCAATCATAGGTAGTGCATTCTTACTCCTACTGTTATGCTGCTGCCATAATCTACGACAAATTCATAATTCATGACCACCGCTATACATACTACACATGCTTTATTCGACTATGCTGTTTCTGTGTATGAGGTTGCTCCTGTCAAGATTTTTGAAACTTTTTACAGTCCAATTTGAACAGAAAGAACTAGTGCAATACATATGTTTAATTATTGAGGTTAGAACTATTGTTGTTTTTTATTTGTGATGCCAAAATCTTGTTGTTACTTGATATATTTTGGACTGCTGGTTAAAGCTCTTAACTTTTGAGGTCATACATACTGCAGTCCCTAAAATTTGTGATTTGTCAATTTAAAGCAAGTATAAACCTTTAGTCTGTTATATATGTTTGTTTTCCTCCAGTTTGTTACAAGTTGTTTCCTGTGCTACACTTCTTCTTCTGTAAATTAGCAGCATTGATTTAAAACTTTTTCTGGCTTTTTGACCATGATCAAATGTTGTTTTATAACCTGAGGAACTGCACGACCGAAGTATGCGGGATTCGGAAGCCTGCCAATAGGGATGATTCAGACTTCTTTACCGGAACAAGAACTGCGGCTTGAGACCTCCAAGATTAAACCGTGGTGCGGATCACAGCAGCGGTGCCGCAACTCCTGAATATAGCGAATATAGTGAACAAATTCTAGAGTGGTAAAAGCTAAGAAAAAGGAAGAAAAAGCTACAGAAATTCTGGTACAATGCGTGAAGGTGAAAGCACACGTTAAAACCTCTCTTGATGACCTCCGGGCCAGTAACAGGGAAGCTTCTTTTTTCATGATAATCAAGATTCTCCTTTCTGAATATTTTTAACTCACCCTATTTCAACACTTGCTTGATTTCTTGATCTAAGATAATAGTTATGCAATTTCATTCAAAGGGGTATTCATTACTGAAGAGTACTGAATTACTGAGGAATAGGAGATGATTATTCATGTTTGCCTAACTGAAAATTTTCTCTTCTTGTTTCCAACTGCTGCTTTTTTCGTTTCCTTACTCCTAGGGCATTAATGTTACTGCGTTATTAAACTGATTAGGCGGCTTCTTAATTCCCTAAGATACTTAAGCTATGCATTGCTAAAAATCTAAATCTAAAAAAAAGGGTCTGAAATCTGTTGAAGAATCTATATAAATAATCTTGTTTGATTCTCTGTCTATTACGCTTCTGTCCAAATATAACCTCTGTTACCTGCTGCTGTATACATGCATTTGCATTTCAAGACTGATGCGGTTGACTTTGCGGTTGGTTTCTTAGAGCCTGCACCAGCAAAAGCTAATCGTTCCGTAAAAACGGGTAAAAGACACAGGGAATATTTCACTTCTTCTCTAAATCTCCATCTACCGGTAGATCAGCCTCGGGCAGTGGTGGACGCATTGGTTTGCGGCAAACCGATTGCCAAAAGGAAGAACTACAAAAGCAAAATCGGACTGACTATCACAAAGTCATTATCCTCCGGAACCAATTACTGACCAGAATTAGGGAAAGAGGAAAGACCATGACTTTGACGCTTCATGTTGGCAAAAGACAGAGTGCGGTAGAAATTTGATATCCTCACCGGTAGCGGTTTGATATCTTTACCGATAGTTCTTCACCAGTAGCACTTTGATTTCTTCACCGGTAACAATTTCTCACCTTCGCCGATCCACATCCCTCCTCTACCGGTAGCAAATTGTTACCTTCACCAATAGCAACTTCACTTCTCCACCGGTGGTCCAGCAAGGATGAACATCAAGCAAAGCGTGCATGGAACACCGTCTCTTTGTCTGGAGCATCGTCATTCTTCATCAAGTCAGGACTGATCCAAAGTGGCGACAAAAAACAAGGATTGATAGTCCTGGTCACACCCACACCTACGATGTCTACCGGTAGACAAACAAAAGAGTAAAATGCTTCTCGCTAAGCCTCAAAAGTAATTCACAAGAGAACTCCGGTAGAAGACTGCCCACCACCGGACCAGTTCCGTGCCAGGGTGCTATTCCACCGCTAATTGTTCACTTCTTCCCCGGTTCTACAAAGAAACGGATCAGCTGGAGGGCTGGATTCTTCAGAAATTGGTCGACGATGGAAATGGAGGTGCGACAGCCAGTAGAATTTTTAAAGAAGCTGCCCGGTAGCAAAATTCCCCAGTAAAGTCACCCTAAATATCACTGTCAACTTTTGTGGCCCTGAATGTTATTGCCTGAAGACAACCATGACTACAATAAAAATCTTGGGTTATGAGCTACGGTAGGAACTCCAGCCCGGTATCAACTCCAGATATGAGCTGCCAGCAAGTCTAAGAGCACTCGTAAAATCAATCCACCGGTAGTATCATTCCGCTGATAATATTACTCCACCGGTAAAAAAGAGGTACCAACCTTTTGATATTTCATTGTGAATGTTCTCTTACCGCTGAAAGTTTATGAAACTTTTTCTAGAGGATTGATCACCCTCTAGTTTTCAAACAAAAAGAAATATTGCAAAACCATTGTTTGATTTACTCAAAACCAAGACCAGAGAGTCTTGAGAAAAGAAAAGAAAGACAAAGAATGTAACCGACGATCTCACCATCAGCGATGGTAGAGTGTTTTGTATCCGACGATCTACCATCAACGATGGTAGTGTATTTCATCCGACGATCTCGCTGTCTTACTGCCAGTAGAGTGTTAAACCGACGATCTCACCGTCTCGAAGTCGGTAGAGTGTTAACTCGACGATCTCACCATGTGTACAGTGGTAGAGTGTGAAAGTGTAACTAAATGGTTACCGAAAGAAACCTTGGAAAAAAACGAAAGAGCAGTCTAAAATTCTTCATTAAAAAAAAACCCTCCAACTTATGGGAAGTCCGGTCGCTCCGGACAGCCCTAAAGACAAATATATTTTAATCTGTTAAATATAGGTATGCAGGTCCAAGGAATAAAGTAATTCAAGTAGGAATCTAATTATGGAAGTAATATCCCATTATTGTTATCTCGGACTTCTTGAGATTATTATGGTCTTCTGGAATTATTATGGCCCTTCGGAATTCCAGATCTTTGGATTTATTATTATGGCACGTTCAAAGAGCGGAGACCTTTTCACAGGAGTGCAAGTGGGACTTCATCGCCCTCGGAACACGTGGGACTTCTTTGTTTCCGGAAGACAAGCTCTTACATAGGCTAAAGTTTTTAGTTCATTTCCTTTTTAGGCAAAAGAAAAAGAACTTGTGGGACTAGGAGATATATAGTGGAAAAGAAAAGAGTACAAAGTGTAAATTTTATCTTCTTTTTATAAGTTCCACTTTTTAGTGCTAAAAAGTAGAACTTGTGGGACTGATGTAATGGTATGAAATATACCATGCGGAAGGCCAAAGTGTCTACCGAAGACCTGCTAGCGGAAGGACTACTACCGGAGTCCAATTGTCGGAAGGCCTATCGTTGGAAGGCCTGCTACTAGAAGGCCCCGCTACCAGAAGGATCTACCAAGAGAGTCTACCAGAGACCAATTGTCGGAAGGCCTATCGTTGGAAGCCCTACTACCGGAGGACCCGCTACCGGAAGAGCTGCTATCTAAAGGATCGCTACCGATAGAGTAACTACCGGAAGGATTATTGTTAAAGTGACGGTCCGGAAGAGTTAGTCCAATGCGGAAGCAGTATTCCAGTCCGGAGAGACTACCCGTAAAAGGACTGATAGCTATATTTATGTAATACTATCACATGTATAGGGGCTTAAGGGTAACCTGGCCATAGAAAGTCTATAAATAGGAGTAGAGGGGCTCATTTGTAGGGGACTCAAGTTAGAAAAGAGAGCTCACCCCAAAAGGCTCTCTAGAGTTGTAAACCAAAGAATGAATAATAGCTTTGTCTAGAAGTGGACATAGGCCGCATTATTGGCCGAACCACTATAATCCTTGGTGTTCGAGTTCGTATCGGGGAATACCGAATCATACTGTTTCATGGCATTGCAAGTATTGGAGCAAAAGAGAGTTGGTACTTGAGCTCTTCGAACACCGCTTGGGCAGCTTCATTCCATCTGAAGGCATCCTTCTTGAGGAGGGAAGTCAGTGGCGCGACAATTTTTCCATACCCACATACAAGCCGTCGGTAATATCCAGTCAACCCCAAAAATCCCCGGAGCTCCCGAATGTTCTTGGGTTGTGGCCATTACAGCATGCTACTGATTTTCTCAGGGTCGGTAGCCACTCCTTCTGCTAATATTATGTGACCGAGATACTCAAGGCTAGGTTGCAGGAAGCGACATTTCTTTCTGTTGGCCACAAGCTCATTCTCTTTCAAAACTTTCAGAACTAAATCCAGATGTTGATAGTGTTCTTCCACACTACTGCTATAAACCAGAATATCGTCAAAGAAAACGAGAACAAAGCATCAAAGAAACAGTTTAAATACCTCGTTCATCACTGCCTGGAACGTGGCTGGTGCATTCCTCAAGCCAAATAGCATAACGAGGAACTCATAATGTCCATCATGGGTACGAAAAGTTATTTTGGCAACATCCTCCTCTCCGACTTGAATCTGGTGAAAACTGGATTTGAGGTTGATTTTGGAGAATATGACCATGCCGTGGAGTTCATCCAGCAACTCGTCGGGGGCGAGGATCAGAAATTTGTTGAGGATTGTCACTTCATTTAGCGCTCTATAGTCGACACAGAAGCGCCATTCACCACTCTTTTTCTTTACTAGAAGTACGGGGCTGGAAAAAAGGGCTATTGCTAGGTCTTATAAACCCTGCCCCTAATAACTCTCTCACCATCTTCTCAATCTCGTTCTTCTGGTAAAAAGGATATCTATACGGGCGTTAGTTTGGTGGAGCTGCGCCGGTGACCAACGGAATCACGTGGTCCAAAAATACTGGACAAACTCCGCCCCTTGCACCGAGAATTTCACTTTTATACATGTGCCTTTTCCATGGATCACCTCATCGTTTCCCACTATCACCCCGAGTCTCGCACTCGGGTCCACCCTTATCCCCGCCGTTTCGACCACCGCCGGCGAAACTAATTCCTTCTCACAACAATCTCTAAGAAAATGATGCCTTATATCATTGTGTTTAGTGCGTGAGTGATGCCCTGGATTTTCGGAAATGGATATAGCACTAGTATTGTCACACATGATAGGTAACATACCTGTTTTGACACCAAAGTCGCCAATTTGTTGTTTAAGCCATAGGAGTTTTGCACAACAGCTTGCCGTGGCTATGTATTCTGATTCAGCAGCTGAGATTGCAATACTTTGTTGTTTCTTGGATCCCATGCAATCAAGTATGAACCACCGAAGAAAGCTGTCTTTGACGTGCTCTTCCTGTCGGTTATAGATCCACTATAGTCTGCATCTGAATATCCTATAATAGCACAGTTAGTGAACTTAGGGTAAAACAGTCTGAGATTCATGGATCCCTTGAGATATCGTAGGATCCCTTTTACTATGTAAAGTGACTTTCTCTAGGATCAGCTTGAAACCTGCCACATAGACAAACACTATACATAATGCCAGGTCTACTAGCAGTCAAATATAGTAGTGATCTAATCCTTTCCCTGTACAACCGTTGACCAAACGGTTGATCACCTATCATGATACCCATTTTAGTACCAACTACCATTGGAATGTCAAATGGATTACATGTCTCCATACCAAATCTCTTTAGCAAATATTTAACATACTTTTGTTGTGATATGATTGTTCCTTCATCGTCTTTTCATGATTGGGTTGTTGACCTGTCGCTGACTAGTCGGACATGAGTTCTTTAGCTTGCAGTTCATCTTTGTTGTTTTTTGTGTGGTTTTGTCTAGTCTAATCAAATCTAAATGCTTCTTCTTCATCAGATCCTCTGATCACATGAGGTTCAGCTTCGTCAAACACCACATGCACACTTTCTTCTACTCTTGATGTTGTTGTAGAAGAATTTGTATGCTCTACTTCTTTCAGCATACCCAAGGAATATTGCTAGGTCACTTCTGGTTTCGAACTTCCCTAGGGAGTTCTTTCCATTGTTATGAACGTAACATTTACATCCAAATATTCTAAAGTGACTTATGTTTGGTTTTCTTCCTTTGAGCAACTCATAGGGGGTTTTGTTGAGGATTGGTCGAACGAGTGTTCGATTGGTGATGTAGCACGTGGTTTCCACAGCTTCTGCCCAAAGGACGTGTGGGAGACCGCTCCCAAGCAGCATGACTCGTGCTATTTCTTGCAAGTTCTGTTTTACGCTCAACTACCCCATTCTGTTGGGGTGTCCTAGGTGCTAAGAATGTGTGATTGATTCCTTGTTTGTCACACACCTCCATGAACTTTTGATTCTCAAATTCAGAACCATGATCTGATCGTAGAGCTTTGATTTTGAGATTGAGTTGAACCTGTACTTGTCCTGCAAATACTTGAACTTTCTCAAAGACTTCATCCTAGGAAGCAAATAAATATTTTCCACACAAAACGTGAGTAATCATCAATAATAACAAATACAAATTAGTTTCATATCCATGTGGAGTAGTTCAAGTGATACAGACGTACTCACAATGGTTTTCGACTTGAAGGAGGTCTTAGTTTGTTTACTTCTCACACAGGCATCACAAAGATTGGTCTTAGTTTTCTTAATCTAGAAAGACCTCTGACCAACTGATTTTTGATTAATTTTCTTAGCAATGATATGCTAACATGCCCTAGTCTTTTATGCCATAATGTAGAGTCATCTATTGATGAAGTTAGACATAGAAGATTAAAACTATCAGTATCCTCTAGACTCGTTATATACACATTTCTCCATCTCTTTCCTCTTAACATTTCTTTTCCATCACTCAGACTTATTATACTACAATGTGTTGAATAGAAATGAGTAGAGTTTCCTTTGTCACAAATTTGAGATACACTAAGCAAATTAAATTTTAACCCATCAACTAGGTTGACATTATCACTAACATAATCAGATGAAAAACTAACCTTATCTACACCGATGATTTTACCTTTTTGATTGTCGCCAAAGAAAATGGTTCCTTGGCCTTGTGGTTTGAGCGAGAGACTTTCATTTGTCTCTTGTCATGTTTTTTTAGCACCCGATGTCGATGTACCGCCAGGGATCCCTTCTCACTTGATTCTGCACTTAACAGTTAGTTTGTGTGATTAGATTCCTAAAATTATTTGGGCCCATTATCACCAACAATATCTGTTCTATGATCCTCTTTTATCACCCATTTTAATCCACTTTCCTTTAGTTGTCAATGTCACATAAATCGTTTTTTATGGCATCTAAAGATAGGGTGACCAGGTTGTCTGCAAAGGTGACAGACTCCTTGCCTATGGGTGCCCGATAGGTACCGACGACCGATCGTCTGCCGTTCCATTTGGGTAATCTAGCAATTTTATTTAATCCTACACATTTTTCTTTAAGAGAAGCTAGTTCTTTCTCCTTTTGCTAAGAACAGAAAATAATTCATCCATTTCAGGTTGTTTTCCCATCTTTAACCTTTCATGAGCAGCAAGTATTTCACAGTAGTCATTTTGCAATTTTCTCAGCGCAGCATTGAGTTTTACTACTTTGTTCCTATATGAGTTGTTCGTAAGATCTTCAATTTCATTTGAAAACTCTTTATTTTCAGTATCAAGTACTTCTAATTGATCAACCAATATGAGAGAGAATTTTCTAAGCCCTGGAAGTCCAGCTTTCTGAATCTTCCTTCTAAGGTGAGAGTAATTTACCTTTGTTAGTTTTTCTTCTTCGTCGGATTCTGATGTCTCCTCTTCTTGAGCCATTAAGCATGTGTCATTAATGCAGAGATGAGCCTTTTCATCTCCTGACTTGTCGCTATATGTGGTTTGATCGTCATCACTGAACTCTGAGTCTCCCCCAAGTAGCGACGAAGGCTTCTTTCCTTGGTTTCCCATTGAGAGGCTTTCAGACATGTCTCCTGACTTGATCGTTGTCCTCTCGGGGTCATTGTGGACAGTCCATGTGATGTCCCCATTTTGAACATCCAAAGCATCAATGATTTCTTCTCTTTTGGCGATAATCAGATTCCTTGGAATCTTTCCCTCTTCTCATGTTGTTTCCAACGAATTTCCTGAAGTACCTTTTGGCATATATGACCATTTCGTCATCATCTTCTTCTGATCCAAAGTTCTCATTTTTTAGCTACCTATAGGGCTATGCCCTTGCCTTTTTTCCTTTTTCATATTTTAAGAGTTCTTTGTTGGTTCTTTGAGTCAAATTCATCAGTGATTCCAACATGCAGCCAGACATCTTTTGAGAGATCGTGACTTCTTGCATTGCATTGATTTGCTATCGAAAAAAGCAGGGATGATCTGAGGAATTTTCAATCTGATCCTCATTTGAGATAGCTCTACCAAGCACCAGCCTTATTATTGATTGGCTTGGTGAACCTAGTGTGCATTCAGAAATTCTCCCTTCTCTTCTTTCTAATAGCTAGCTCCCAGTGAGTGAGTAAAGCTCAATCGAGTTTCTTGATTTCATCATTACCTTCGTAGGTAACTTCTGATGTTTCCCAGATGTCTTTGCAGTTTTAGTAGGATATCTTGGAATATTGCTCAGGTAATGCACAATGAAGAATTCTTATGCTCGTGCATTAATGCTACTTTTTGATCTGATCGTCTGTCATGTTGTCCTACAGATATGTCTGATCCTTGAGCATTTTGAAAAGTGTATTCTCCTTGAGTTATCACCCTCCACATTCTTGGATCGCTAGATTGATGTGAAACTTCATCATGTTTTTCAGTAAGTGTAGTTTTCTCCCTTGAAGAGTGGTGGCCGACTTGGGGCTGACTGTAACACCCCTACTCTATTCGGCTCCTAATCATCTTACTTAACATATAATCGCAGCGGTATCTCACAATTGACTACTGTGTCACCGTTCTTGCTCGCCCATACGAGTAATAACGTGCTTCCTGATATGCTCTTAAATACGAACAATTTCTCGCAGTGACAACAAGAGATAGATCCAACCTTCCGAACCAATATAAATTACATTCATAGTGAGCATTCTAAGTATCCCATCCTATACACGTTTCTAAGTTTGTATCAAATGCAACAGTGCATATCAAACAATTGTAATTAAACTACCCGCGCGTCACTCTCTTTGCCGACACCGGAAGTTGCATACCTGCAAAAATGGTAGTTTGTGGTATGGAATCAGCCCCTGCTGAGTGTTATTACCTGACTGTCATGCACCCTCGGACCATTCAGTTATTTGGTCGAGAGCATGCATTCATTTTCATGCAAAAAGTTCAATGTTAAAACTGTAAGCAACAATATATATTGCAGTAAACTCAAATAACAACAAGCCCCCGGCTTCACACATCGCATCGTAATAACCACTGAAAGCGTTACAGCGCTTATATGAGTACATAGACTCCATTCCAACAACACTTAATAGTTCATAATTGAGTCCGGCGACTCACCACCACCAAACAATCCACCATAACCCCACATGAGTACAGTGACTCGACACAACTAGTTCACAACACACAATATGAGCACGATGGCTCGTTCAAACAATCCCAATATACCACACATACCACAAAGCACAACCATGAACAACAAGGCGAAGTAATGAGAATTATAAACGAGTATGAACTCTCGTCTTTGGCATGCAAGCCCAAATATGTTCGCCTAATGTACGAGTTATATAGTCGTTCGTAATTGTTCAGTCATGTCTAATGACAACGTCTCGTTAGAACGACGTGTCTCTAAGTTACCCATCTCTATGGCGGGTCCCCACGGCAATAGCCCACTCCAGCGGTAGAGTCTCCGTCCTACAACAATCTGTAGTTCGTTGGAAATTTATCCAGATACTTACGGCTACCACACACGGTGTCCTAGTATCGTTAATGGATCACAGTTCACAGCAAGTCACATCCTTTGATAAACTTATCTATACCATCGCATCGCTTTACTATTTTTTTCTAACACAGCGACCAAGTCGTAGTCCAATCCTTAGTATGTCGACTCGGGATCCAGTGCTAGATACAGAGCGGCGTTAAAGAGGCCAATGCTCCGTCTATAAGTCTCAGATATTTTTATATCTTATATCCCTAATGCTACAATGTTTTACTTACGTTCCTTATATTACACATATAAGATAGCATCATTGCCCGAGTTCGTTTTATAATATGTTCATATATACGAACGGTACTGTTATCGCACAATAGTAATAATAATAAAGCAGCATTAATACGCAACTTAAGCATATTAATTCACACAAGCAGACATTCAATCTATCACAAGATTTTCACACAATGTCGGAACTGAGGAAATCCTCAGAGACAATCAAGCCACATAAATAACATATCTTCAACCCGAAAGTATTACGGTGGAGTATGATTCAGCTATATCCGATGCTCCTCGTGTCGTCTCTAACATCTATCAATATGCATCACACTATGCATCAGCATCTCATACTAACAATACACTACGGCACCCCGTACCGTTACTAATCCATCCGGTTTATTCCCCGTTGTTAACTATAAATGTCTGTCGGTTTTCGGTTTAACTCGGGATTAGGAAAGACGTCATTTCATGCGTGGTTCGTCGAGTATATTAATATACTTAACTTTAAACGTTACTATCGCATGTAATTTAATACATATTTGTATATCATATAGCTTGTCACTATACTGCATGAATAATCTTAATTGTTTACTATACATCTCTCCTTAGTACTTATTTTCCTAAGGTTTTTTTTCCAAGTTTATGTGGTTATATTCGTATGTAAAAATACTTGGAATTATATGAATTCTTATTATTCCCTGTACACTCCTAACCTTAGAACTTCCATATCTAATGTTTTGTAATTTTTTTTTCCTTTCATTTTAAATTATGATAAGACATGGTTATTGAACCATATTGTATTTTTCCACACCATACCATATATTTATTTATATCATGTATTAATGGACCATTTATTATGTGGTAAATCTTTATGATATATTCATTCTCTTTTAATGAATATTCCTTATATTATAATGTTATGACCTTTATAACATTGAAAACCATATTATAAATTCTTGTTCTAAAATTCCCATTAATTCCGAACAGCATTTATTTTCTTGAATATTACAAATCCACCACATACTCATTATAATGTATACTATTGCTATAAACTATATTATGTGAAATACCCCAACCTTAATGTGTTATTAATTGTGTGGTTTATTTTCTAAGACTAATTATGTCCTTAAGATCATTGGTGAAGAAAGGAAACCAAAAGAAATGGAAATGCGTAAAAGTCACAAAATGTGAAAATACGTATTTAATTATTTTAGGAGGTATATAACCTTCATTAGGGTTATAAATATATTTTTTATACCTTAACTACACATTAAGAACATGTGGGAAAATTCCGAAAGAAAACGGATCCAAACATGCGTTAAACGCTAACGGAGTCTAAAGCGCGTTTTTCGAGAAAATCCGAAAACGTAATTTAAACAGTTAAATGACCCCGTAAAAATAATAGTTGATTATGTAACAATAATTAAACATAATGGGAGTTAATAACCATTAAAATTAAAGGAATGAGAAATTCCGGAAAACGGTCCCGGTTAGTGAATAGTGCTAAACCGGGTAATAAACGAGCGTTTTTTTGTTAAAAGACGAAAAACACTCCAGCGTGTTTATAGTAGTGGGGCCGGTTTTATTAATGTAGACAGCCCACTCACATAAGACTAGTAATTAATTAATAAGTCAAAGAGCTAAAATAACAAAAGGGGTACATATACCCCCCCCATCTCTCTCCTCCTTTATTTTCTTTTTCCTCTCTCTCTCTTTCCTTTTCTGAAATACCCCAAACCTTGATATGTGGTTTAAATATCAAATATGGTATGTAAGGCTAAAAAGTGCCTTAGTAATCAGTGAACAATTTAAACCATAATAAATGCAATAAAGCATTAAGACACAGTTTGAGCAAAAACATGCTCTAAGCTATGAGTGAACTTGGTTAGGACCCAAAGCCTACCAAGACTTGATAACATTAATTATGATTTAATAAGGCTAAATAAGTCCTTAAGAAACTTTGGTGGACAGTTAAACCAAATAAAACACAAGAAAATACCTTAAAGTCAATATGAGCAAAAATGTGCTCTAAGCTTGGGATAAATGTGTATAAGACCTAATGGTCATACCTATACCTTATTTATATGTTAATGAACATATTAAATCCATTACTAAGAAAACCAAGCTTGAAAACAAGTTAAAACACAAAATGTGCTTTAAGGAGTCTTAAAGCACGTTTTTGAAAAATTGTCTTGTAAATGAGTTTTGAATGGCTAAATGTCCATCATTACTCTTTAATTAAAATGTGTACTATATAGTATCACATTTGGGTGGCCATATTAGTGGGAAATCAAAAATTTCACTTCTATGTGCCTTAGTTTGTGAATAGTAACTTTTATAAGCTATTTGTAACATATAATGTTATCAGCATTAAATTGGTCAACAAAGACTAGTATACCCTCCTAGGCATAATGGTGGCCGTTTTTGTAGTAGTGAGTCACCAAGTTGTAAAGAAATCAAATAATAAAGTAAACTTTAAGTAAAGTACTATTTGCTTTATAAGTTACAAATATCTTCTTAAAGCAAACTTATCTCATTTCTCTCATTCCTTTCTCCATTTCACACGGCTCCACTCTCTTCTTCCTCTCTTCTTCTTGTTCTCTCTCGGTAATATACAATACCACCATGGAAGTCCATCTTTGACCACATGTAAAATCTAGCTCACTTAACCAAATCAAAACAAACACCACCATTCCCTTAGTTAGCCAAGCTCAACAATCTTGTCTTTTCAAAACTTCAAAACCTCCATTTCGGTGCCATGAGAAACCACCATGGGAGGAGCTTGAGCTCACCTTTTCACATATTCATGCTCTCCTTTGCTTCAAGGTAAGGAAACTCAAAGAAAATCCATGTTTCCTCCATGTTTTCATGTTGTCCGAAAATTCACCTCACAATGGTGTATTTATCTTGCTTGTTTTAGCTTCATTTGAATCTTCCAAGGGCTAAGAGGAGTCCTCTCTATACTTATTCAAGTTCTCTTCCAATCCAAGGTAAAACAATTACCTTAATGTGTTAAACAATATGTGTAACTAGGGTTTACAATGAGGTGAAGCATAATGCTTGAATACTCATTCTATGGTTTGTATAATGTTTAATAGTTGAAAAGGGACCAATGCCCTACCGGTTTTACAAGGAAACAAGAAAGAATTTGTGAGGAAAGAGGTAAACAAGCTATCTCAATGTAGTTTAAATGCCTTAGGAAAAATGAGCTTGACTTGCTTAAAAAATACCTAAGGAGCCAATGGCAAATGAGCTAGTAAAATGCTCTCAAGGAGACTAGTAAAAGAACATATGTTTGGTGTATGTATTTGCAGGTCAAAGGCATTATGTATGTGGGAAATTCAGTGTTTAAGGTTTATGCAATTTAAGGGCCTAAGAGCCTGTCATTTAAGGGCCTAAGTGCCAAGCAATTTAAGTTATGCACATATTGTGATGTAGTGCTTAATGTGTGAAGTGTGTGTGTAAAAATTTCTTGATGGATTTTAGGTGTTCTTGCATGAAATGAGGTAAAACCTAAGTGTTTGGATGTGAGCAAATACAAGAGAAGCTATGGCCAAATTTGGGAAAATGTGTAAGAAGTTCTAAGTGTTTTAAGTGAGTTTTGGTGAACTAGGAAGTGTTAAAGGTGAACAAATGTTTACTTGAGAATAAAACATATGTTAAGGTGATTCATAGTGATGCAAGGATTTAGGTGTTATCTTGGAAGTTCTGGGAATTCAATGTGTGTTTTGAGGATGTATTTAAGTCTTGGAGGAGTTTGTTTAAGGTTTAGGTAATGTTGATATCCAAGGAGTAAGTAATGTTTAGGTAAAATGTGGAAAGGAGGTTTAGTTAGTAAGAAAAGATTGAGAGAAGATGTTAGTGTAGAGGAAACACCTTGGTGTAGGGGTCATTATTGGTGAACTACCACTTATAAATCAAGGAGAAACATCACAAGTGCTAGGACCTTGTAAGAAGTTTGTGAATGATAAAATGGTTTTGTGAGTGATTTAAAGAGTTTATCACATGGGTGAAGGTGTTTTTGAAGTGCCCAAATGAGGTTAGAGTATACTAGGATATATGGGGTGAAGTTTGGAGTTGAATGTGAAAAGGAAAACAAGGATTTGGGACAGACCGGACTTGCGACCGGACTTGCAAGTTCGGTCGGGCCCAGTTTACCCTGCGAGAATTAGCTTCTGGAATGGACCGGACATAGGACCGGACTTGGCAAGTCCGGTCGGGCTAAAATTACAAAGGGAAAAACTTTCTGGAATGGACCGGACATAGGACCGGACTTACAAGTCCGGTCGGAGTAGAAAAATTTTGACGGAAATGTGTTCTGGAATCGACCGGACATGGACAAGTCCGGTCGGCAAGTCCGGTCGGACCAAAAATGTTGTTTAAGGTTATGAAATGAGAGGTAATGATGGGGATTGATAAGTAATGATGTTATAAGGTTGTTATGGACATGTTAGTGAGTTTTAATGGCAATTAAGTGGGTGAAAATTGTATCAAAATGTAAAAGTAAACAAGTTAAAATGTAAAGTTATGTAACTAAGTTAACGGGGAAAGTTAAGCATTAGACATGAAATAATCAAGCAAACCCCGATGTTATAAAAACACATGTGATGTTAACAGTTGTTCGAGAATTGCTCGAGGAACATAAGTGGACGTGGTAAAGTGGACTTCGGTGACAGGTATGGTTTTCTTGCAACCTGCGTCCTACCGGATTACACCGGCTTGTATGCCAATGTGTTTTTCTGTATGTTTGCCACGTTGTAATATTAAACATGTAATGAGTTTACAGCAATTCATATATGTGGCGTGCTCAACTCCGATACCATTTAACCTCGGAAGTGTTAACCTTAGTTAACTGAGTCTAGGATCACATGAGAGTTCGGTATTCGGAGTAAACGACCCGAACCATGGGACGTACTAACCACGGCTATGCGTGTGTTAATGTGTGATATGTGTTTGTGAATGTAGGGATCTCCCTTGTGTGTTTAACCCAGTTGCAATACTGTATGTGTGTAGGTGTGATAGACTCCATAGTGGTGTTCTAATTATTATCTAAAGTAAGTATGTACTAACAGTAGTGAGGAATCCGGTTTGGCCGGTCGCGCGTTGTTTGAGAGAGGGTACCCTTCCTAGCCTTACCCTTCTCTTTGTTGGTTGTTTCCCTCACGGGTTATGATCTCCCATTAGCTTACTCCAAAGCTTAGCTATTCTGACTTATGATCGGTTTAGGGGGAACATGTGTTTGTGTGGTGTGTCGGGCCTCCAAACCCGAACCGCCTTAACTTAAGTTACTCGTCCAACTATTAGGACGGTAATGAGTGTTGATGTTATTGTATAACGAGCTTATCATGAGACTGGCAACATTCTCTAGGCTCACCAGTGTATAAACAATGTTTGGGTCGGTTCCTAAGAGACCACTCCAGTTATGTTATGCATTTTTGTGTGATGCGATATCCATCGCGGTATTATGTTGTGTACGTGGAAACGTGCAAAGTGTTGTTAGGTGTTGTATGTAGTGTATGTTATATGTTGTATAATGTAGATTGTGTGGATCATGGATATGATTCCCAGTTTGTGGTAAGAGGCGTTTAAGGATAACCCGATTTAAGGGTATGTGTCGTCTATTAAGGAAGTAGCTCCATTAGAGGAGGAACACTCTAGGGATGATGAATACCATGAGTGACGTATTAAGTAAGGATATATTATTCGTTTGTTGAGCCCATTGAGGCGAAAGGTTAAGTGATGTGCGTTTATTGTTACATGCATGATTTAAATATAATCAACTGCATGTTAAGACGACAATTAGTTGTGCGTGGCCCGATAGCATGTGGGCTGCGGGATTACCATACAGCAAAGGTGCTGAGCCCCTTGGGGGCCACCCTTTCTCTTCTTTTCCTATTTCAGGTACGAAGCGCTGGAAGCCGCTCGAGAGTAGGACGGGTAGTCTTTGTACATGGGTAAACTTTTAAGTGTATGTATACAGTAGGTGTAGTAAGACCGAAATTGTTATCGGCATTAGTTATAAATACTCGGTATAGTTGGAAGGAGTATGTTGTTGTTGTTGTTGTTAATGTAAAGGAATGACAATGTATAGTCGCTCGGGAATTTAGCCCATCAGACCGGTACAATGTATATGGATTAGCCTTGTTAGCCACGTGGTGGCTAACGGCGTGTAACACCAACGAGTTAAGTAATGTGAAGAGGTTTGTATTTCCGCTGCAGTTTATTGTAAGTATGTAAATGTCGGATGGGGTGTTACATTTTCTCTTCCCTCTCTTTTCTCTCCCAGCCGGTTCCTCCCTCCTCCTCTGCCGATGGAGTTCTCCACAAGCCAACAATGGCTTCCTCACTTCCTCTTCATCCCCAAGCTCCATTTGAGCTCCAAATAAAAACAAACCACATATCCTTCTTCCTCTCATCTTCCTCTATCATCCTCTCTTTTCGAAATTTCAAAAGGATGAAGTTGACCTCCATGGGTTTTCCCCATTTGAAGAGAAAATGACACCAATGTGAAGCTTGGAGTCTCATCTTCCTTCTAAGGTAAAAATTTCCAAGAAAAAGTCATCTTTCCTTCATCTCATGGTGTAATCGATTTTTCACCATTTTTGATACCTTGTTTTTCTTCTTGTTCTTGAGCTCCAAATTGACCCTTCAATGGTGGAGTAATTTCCTTCTTGATTCAAGGGTGAGAATCCCTCTTATAAACTTCAAAAAGGTAAACCCTAACTTCGTATTCTAGCCCTTTTATTGAATTGAGATATTCCAAGGGTTTAGATAATTAATTAAGTATGTTTTTGTGTTCTTGGATGTTGGGATGGAGTTGGAAACTCCATACCCTCTTAACCGATTTTGGAGAAGATGAGGAGCAAGAGGAGAATTAAAGAGGCTTGTGAAATTAAGGTAAGAAAACTACCTTGAACCTTGTTCTAAATTGTTTAAGTGTTTGGGATGGGTAAACAAATTAATGAACCCAAGTTAAGGATTTAAATTCATGTTGAAAATGTGTTTAATTGATTTTGGAGAGGTTTGTGAATTAATAGTAGAGTTGAGGGCCTTAAGAGCCAAATGTTTTGAGTTTGTGATTGATATTGTGGATATGGAGATTATGGTGATTATGTTTTTTAATGGAATTTGAGGATTTGTATGTGCTGGTAGGACCCTTGAAAGGGTGTGGCTAGATTAGGGATGAGGATTTGAAATGGATGTGTAAGGTTTATGGGGAGGTTATGGCAAAATTTTAATGGAAAATGAGTGTTTAAGGATGGCTTGATGGATGAGAGAACTTAGGTGTTTAATTGGGTGGTTTGATGTTGAAAGAGAGGAGTGTTGGCCTTGAAAATGGTGGATGAATAATGAGATAAGAGAGTGCAAAACCTATAGCATAATGGTGCTTGGTGACTTGGGATTTCAAGGAAAAGAATGGGTGTTTGTCACTTGTGAAACAAGGAGTGAGTATGGATTTTGAAGTGTAAACATGATAGAAATTTGCTCTGTTAGCTGAATTTTTGGGCACGTCCGAACTTCCGTCCGGACTTGTAAGTTCGGACATGCCCCGTCGCGTTAAAATTTTTCTGAGTTTTAAGTTGTGTCCGAACTTCCGTCCGAACTTGGAAGTTCGGACACTCGAAAATTTTCCCAGGTTATTTTGCTTCGACTTGTGTCCGACCTTCCATGTCCGGACACAAGTTCGGACGCCTGTAAGTTTTCCTCAGATTTGGCCTCGACTTGTGTCCGAACTTGGAAGCTCGGACACAAGTTCGGACAGGTAGAAATTTTCTTTGGTTTTTGCCTCGGCTTGTGTCCGAACTTCAAAGCTCGGACACAAGTTCGGACATTCGTCAGTTTTCACCCATTGAGTCTCGACTTGCGTCCGAACTGGAAGCTCGGACACAAGTTCGGACATAGTGTAATTTTGAGCAAAAAAAAACTTGTTTAAGGGTAGGAAATGTTACCCAATGGTGGGGACTGATGAGTAAGGATGTTATAAGGTTGTTAAGGATATGTTAAGTAAGTTATAATGGTAATTAAGTGGTGAAGAGTTGTAATAAAAATGTGAAAGTAAACAAGTTAATAATGTGAAGTTATAAAACTACTTAACGGGGTTAACCATGGGCGCATTAGTCGTTAAATAATTATGTTACCCCGATGTTAATGGAGATAGTTATAATGTTACCAGTTGTTCAAAGATTTTCAAGGAACATGTGATGGCACATTAGAGTGCACCTTCGGTGACAGGTATGGTTTTCTTGCAACCTGTGTCCTACCGGATTACACCGGCTTGTATGCCAATGTGTTTTTCTGTGTGTTTGCCACCTTGCAAGATAAAGCATGAAATGAGTTTATAGTAATTCATTATTGTGGCGTAATTAATTCCGATACCGCTTAACCTTAATTATGTGTTAAATAATAGTTAACCGACCTTAGGTTCACATAAGAGATCGGTATTCGGAATAAACGTCCCAACCCACGGGAACGTTCTAACTACGGCTATCCGTGCGCTAGTGTATGTGTGACTTTGTGTGATGTATGTGACTTGTTCAGTATGTTGTTGTTATTGGATACTGTTATCCGTGTTGTTGAAATGGAATGTGATTTTCCCTGATGTGTCTAACCGAGTTAGTAACACAATGTGATGTATGTATGTGATAAGTTCCATAAAGGAACCTCTAACTAATAAGTATATGTTATGTATGGTGAGGAATCCGGTCGTTCCGGTCGCGCGTGTTGTTTGGGAGTTGATGTATATATGTGAATTAACTCCCACTCTGTTATGTTAGGGTTGTTTATCCTTCTTGGATGTTCGACCTCCCACTAGCTTAGCCAAAGCTTACCTACCCGACCTCCACATCGGGCTAGGAGGGAAATTATGTGTAATGTTGGTAGGGTGTTGTTGCCTAAGTTGCTTCGACTCCCTCTTTTATGTTACGGTTGTTTTTCCTCCTTGAATTACAACCACCCACAAGCTTAACCAAGGCTTACCTACCTCATCATTATCGGAGCTAGGGGAAATTGTGTAAGGTGTGATCGGTCCTATATGAGGCCGCCACACCCAAGTAAAGAAAATGTATGTATGTTGTGCTCGGGCTTATATCACCCCGGCACTCCCTAAGTAAAGTTTATGTTCCCTAAGAGGGATGGAATTAAGTTTGTGTATGTTATTAAGTGAAACGTGTTGTGATGTTGTGTGTGTTAACCTTGTGTTTGTGTCCTTTAACGGATGTGTGCGTTTAGGCATGACGTATGTGTGTTATGTGTGCATGTTTTAAATAAAATCAATCGCATGCTAAGACGACAATTAGTTGTGCGTGGCCCGGTAGCATGCGGGCTGCGGGATTACCATACCAGCAAAGGTGCTGAGCCCCTTGGGGGCCACCCTTTCTTCTCTTTCCTGTTTCAGGTACAAGGAACTGGAGGCCGTTCGAGAGTAGGACGGGGTAGTTGATTGTATGTGGGTAGTCATGAAAATTGTGGATGTGTTGTAGGTGTAGTAAGACCGAAATTGTATCGGCGTTAGTTGGTAATTACTCGGTACAGTTGTAATGTAAGTGTATAATGAATGTTGAACATGGAACGGGATTGATGTGTAGTTGCTCGGGAGTTTAGTCCATCAGACCGGTACGATGTATGTATGTTAGCCTTGTTAGCCACGAGGGTGGCTAACGGCGTGTAACACCAAAGAGTTAAGTGATGTTGTGAGTTGAGATTTCCGCTGCGATACGTTATTAAGTGTGTTGTTAGTAGTTGGGGTGTTACAAAAAGTGGTATCAGAGCGAAGTATCGCTCTGATGACTGAATTACCGAGCTTAGGGAGTACCGAGTTAAGAGTTTAGTGCTTTGGGTTAAGGGTTGAGTGATAGCGTGAGAAGTACGCTAGTTAGGAAATGCCAGTGTGTACTGGATACCTACAATATCCATCCCGCCCTCCACAAACCCTATTTTATAACTTGGGAAGAACGCCAGAGAGATGGGAGTCATCTCTTACTCGGGAAAACCCGATCTGGCAGTTGATATTTACCTCTGTAAGTACGGAGAACCTGTCATACGGTAGATTCCGAAAGGTGTGAATCCCGAAGACGGTTTCCATCTGAACAATGTTTGCCGCATTTAATAGCGAAAAGTGAAGAATCTTATGCTTAAAGGAATAGAATTTCCGGCAACCTGGGTCGACATGCGGAGCAGTCGAGAACAACCAGCTTGCAACGCACCCATCGTGCAACAGTGGAGAAGTGGAGTAATGAAACCCGAGACGAGTGTCTACGGGATCATGAATGTTAACTAATATAGCAACGGTATACCAACCGATTAAGGAACTACAACGTAGTACGAGGAGATACAATACTAAGAAAAGGGGGTCTCCCAGAAAAGGGAAACACCCTAGTCAATGGTTATCATGTGAAACAGTAGAGTACCCAGAAATTTATTGTTAAGGCTGCAAGATCAAGTAAGGGCCAGCAAGGCCACTGATATTAGTGCGGATGAAAACAATACCGCAACCAATGTGTATTGAACCGATAACCAGCTAGCATGGCGCACTTGCCATGGCAAGTGCTGCTATGACAAGGCTGTACGGAAAATTTTAAACAACTACCGGTACTTAGTAAAGTACCATGAAGTAAGTGGGATTATCATAACCGTGGAAGGGCTTAATAGCCTGACCTCAGTACTTGGAAATACACCAGTCAGCAGGAAGCTAGACTCGGTTAAGGCAAGGAAACGTTGTAAAACCAGGAGAATTTTTCTTTCAACTTAAATCCATTTTCAAAACCTTTTTCAAAACCAGATTTTCTTCAAACCCATTATTTTAATTCTTCTCTTTAAACCAACCAGAAGACCTACACGGGCCTCAGTGCCACATGGTAGGTAAGTTACCCAGTTACTTTAAATAACCGGATGGAAACCGGTAAACCCAAGGGTAACAACCCGAGGAATGGATTGAGTTCATAATAATACAACAGTGGATAATTTCCCTTGATTAAGTTCGGGAAGCACGGAATGCATATTATCATAGGATAATATAAGAGGAGTTACAACAGAATACTTCACCTAGGCGTGTGACGGACACTACGAGTGTACCAACAGTAATGTGGGACGACCGCACTCCGATAGGAGCTTGTGGGCCTGACAAACCTTCTTATGGGGTAGTCGGGCAAGTAGCAATGTATCAGTAGGGTACCCCACATATGTATACGAGTGGAGTCTGGAACACGGGAAGTAGTCGACTCCATACTACGGTCCGAAGTAAAAGTCAGACAAGAGTAATAAACTACCATCGAATGGTTGAAGTAAAGGAACCCAGTTAAGTTAAGAGGACTAAAGGGATTAGTGAGTTATTACGAGGAAATGATTAAGAATCTTGAAGTGTGAAGTGCACTGACTAGTAAGTAAAGACATCGCATATGTCTTAAGGATCTGGATGGATGAACACAATAGCTGGAGTAAGTACCCAGCCTATATATGGTGAGGCAGATGCCTACTATGGATATGTTAATGTGCAATGATCGGGATGAGACTCCCGAGATGATCACTAGAGATATCAATCTCACTAAGGAGAATATTCAACCCAGCAAAGAACGCGGGGCGAAGTAGAAATTAAACATACCAATGAGTGCAAGCCAGATGAAAAGGCATAACCTAATAACACCCAGGAGTTATCCTTAAAAGGGTGTTTGGGTCAACAATGGTTGAACAAGATACGTGACAGAAACGCAAAGGCTGAAATTAACACCAAGTTTAAACACAAGTCGTCAGAGGGAAGTCTGACATCCTTGAAGGGGCATCCCATGAAAGGAACCGTGATACTACGACCTTGTCATGGAGCCCAATACCAATCTAAACCATGTAATGTGTGTGGACAGCCTACAACGGGCAGAGCTCGAGGCAATAAGGCTTAAAAGCCACAAAACGAATGTGTTAAGAAAATGTTATTGATCACAGAAGTTTACATTATATAGTAAGTAAGCGGATAACGAACCACTGCTTAAAGTGTGGGGACACCTCTTGATATTGTAACCGCAACGGCGGTAGTTATGTGAACCAAGTTTAAGAGGTATGTTAGGGATGGACCATGATGTTGTTACCTAAGAGTGATTTGAATGAGTATTATACGAATAGAAGCGTTGCACCAGTTGTGGAGACCGGAAGGGTAGTAAGTCTAATAGCAACCACCATAGGGGTGATGCTAATTGTGTAATGAACAACGCTCAGGGAGCATAAATACGAGGAATAGCGTATTCAACAAGCAGCCAAATAAATGGCGAAACACAGTGGAATGGTGGAAGCTAATATAATGGCGAATGCAGTGTAAGTTAATGTTATACAATGAGTAAGAGCACGGTGCGCAGTAAGCGACCGTTGCATAAGTATTGTTAAATAATAATGTGACAAATAAAACCAGTTATGAGTTAAACTCAATGGACATACAAGTAAGTGATGATACGCAAGCTGGGCAATAAGCCAATGGTCGGTACTATGTGATAAGGAACTCAGTGTGAATTCCTATTGCAATCGCATAAGAGACTTACTGTCAAGAGTTTACGCCTCTGCACTCTGTAGGACTGAGTGTTTTGGTATTGCTCTTGTGCAGTAATGATCGAGTGAGATAGCTAGGAAGTTTGGGAAATGTTAAATGTGATAGAAGAACAAGACTTATGGTGTGATAAAACCGATGCATAAGAGAAGCACGGTCGTACCAATCAAAGGGTACTTGATTGGCATAAGTGACTACAGTAACACGATTATTAAACATCGGTATGGAATATACCTCAAGTGTTGGAAATAACCGAAAGAGTACTACACACTAGGTAGTTACTCAAACTCAACCGACTGTAAGTCGGAGGAAGTCAAGTAAATCATTGTGGAATACAGCAAATTATCATGGAAGTGGATAGTAAGTTTTGTAACTCACCGAGTTCGCTCATGGTAAGTGAAACCACGCGTCGGTTGAGAAACCGTTATTACCAAGATAAAGGTGATAATCGGAGATGTACGATACAGTAAGAATGACGCATGGGGCAAACTAAGCTCTAAAGTTATCTGGAGTTACGCAGCAGAAACTGGTGAGCCAGTGATTCAAGTGTTGAATGTGAATAGTGAACATGAGTGAATGGCTAATTATTAACGCCTAGAAACCCCACAGGCCAGAACCGAAACCGGCTACGAGTTAAACAAACTCTGGTAAAAATTCTTGGTTTAGGGACTAAACCGCCAATATGGTTAAGATCCTCTAACCAGAACACGTTGTATAACAGACCGCGTGGAGATAAAACACTTCACGACGGTAGAACATTTTAAACCAATGTTAAGTGATTGATTACGTGGGCGTAATCCCTTTTAAGGGGGGTAGAGCGCGAAACAGTTTAGTGTGTTTTACCGTACAAGTGTACGTGAACTATGGTGTGCATAGCACAAAATGATTTATTTGATGATTGGTGCGTGTGTTACATAAACATACGCATTCATTCATGGTTTAATTATGGTAATTGCGCACAAAAGATGCGAATACCATAGTGATAAGTGTGTTTATTGTATTAACGGATGTATGTGGAAGTATAAGTATAAGGGAGTAGAAAAACTCCCGGGGAACTAAAACCCCGACAGTATATGTTCATATGATACCAAATGTAATATTGTGTATTATATTTTGATAAAAAATATATATATATATATATATATATATATATATATACATACAGCATTGTGATCTATGAAGAGATATGAAACCGATATAGAACCTAGTAGGAATTAAATTCCCTAGGTAACTTGGACTAAGTTGAAATTGGGTGATGATTGATAGACAGAGTTCTATCCCTTGGAGATGTAATGATTATGACTAGATGGATTAAAAGATAGAAAATGGTATATGCTGAATTAGTTGTTGTTTGAAAATGAAGTGGGAAGTGAAACTTGATTATCATGAGATCAAGGGAAGCCGAACACAAATTGGGGTGGAAAGATAGTTCAACACTGATGCTGATCACATCAGGGTTGGATGAATCTTGAAACTCCCTATAAGTGGTCACAAATAATCACATCAAGAATAAGATGCAGTTAACAATAATTGGACTTGGAGTTGTATTGAGTTTTCAAAAGAATTTTAAATTGGGTTTCAAATTTTCAATTGGTATTTTCAAGACTTCAATTAATATCTCTTAGATTCTTAAGTGGTATTTTCAAAGGAAGGACTTTTTATTGACCTTGTAAAGGATTTCAATTGGTATTTTCCAATAAAGGATTTCATCTACTTAACCTCATATAGAGTATTTTCGTATTACTTGCTCACGAGCTGAGGACGTATGAGCCTTTGTCTTCGGACCGGTGACATGAGAAGTATATTTTAAAGATGTATGCAATTGTTTTGATCTCCCAAGGAAACGGGGACCAGAGCGTCCATCGCGACCGGGTTCTGCGGGATCACAGTGTATATGTACTCAACATGGGTCTCGAACCCATGAAGAGATGGAAAAGGAATTTCTGGTTGTTATACATGCTAAGACATGTTGTGTGGTATATGTAATAAATATTGTTTTGACCTCGAGTCCTAATGTGGTTGAGTTCCGGAAGTGTTATGTTACCTAGACCATGTGTCTAAAGGTTGTTATGTTATCAAGACCTAAGTGTCTAAATGTTGTTATGTTACCCAGACCTAGGAGTCTAAGGGTTGTTACGTATGTGCAAATGTTGTTAAGGTACCCGGACCATTAAGTCCGAGGACACTATGTAAGTATGTTATGTCATGTTATGTATGTATGGATGTGTTACCCGGACCGTTAAGTCCGAGGTTGTGATGTAAAGTATGGTTGTTATGGAAGTTTATGTTGCAAGTAATCCCTGTATCCTAAACCAATGATGTGTGGGAAGTGTGAACTCCGAGGACGAAGTTCTTTTAAGGGGGGTAGATTGAAATACCCCAAACCTTAATGTGTTAATTAATTGTGTGATTATAATTTTCTAAGACTAATTAAGTCCTTAAGATCATTGGTGAAGAAAGGAAAACCAAAAAGAAAATGGAAATGCGTAAAAGTCACAAAATGTGAAAATACGTATTTAATTATTTTAGGAGGTATATAACCTTCATTAGGGTTATAAATATATTTTTATACCTTAACTACACATTAAGAACATGTGGGAAAAATTCCGGAAGAAAACGGATCCAAACAATGCGTTAAAACGCTAACGGAGTCTTAAAGCGCGTTTTTCGAGAAAATCCGAAAACGTGACTTTAAACAGTTAAATGACCCCGTAAAAATAATAGTTGATTATGTAACAATAATTAAACATTAATGGGAGTTAATAACCATTAAAATTAAAGGAATGAGAAAATTCCGGAAAACGGTCCCGGTTAGTGAATAGTGCTAAACCGGGTAAATAAACAGCGTTTTCTGTTAAAAGACGAAAAACGCTCCAGCGTGTTTACAGTAGTGGGCCGGTTTTTTAATGTAGACAGCCCACTCACATAAGACTAGTTAATTAATTAATTAAGTCAAAGAGCTAAAATAACAAAAGGGGTACATATACCCCCACCCATCTCTCTCCTCCTTTATTTTCTTTTTCCTCTCTCTCTCTTCCTTTTCTCTTTCCTCTCTTTTCTCTCCCAGCCGGTTCCTCCCCCTCCTCTGCCGATGGAGTTCTCCACAAGCCAACAATGGCTTCCTCACTTCCTCTTCATCCCCAAGCTCCATTTGAGCTCCAAATCAAAAACAAACCACATATCCTTCTTCCTCTCATCTTCCTCTATCATCCTCTCTTTTCGAAATTTCAAAAGGATGAAGTTGACCCCATGGGGTTTTCCCCATTTGAAGAGAAAATGGCACCAATGTGAAGCTTGGAGTCTCCTCTTCCTTCTAAGGTAAAAATTTCCAAGAAAAAGTCGTTTTTCCTTCATCTCTTGGTGTAATCGATTTTTCACCATTTTTGATACCTTGTTTTTCTTCTTGTTCTTGAGCTCCAAATTGACCCTTCAATGGTGGAGTAATTTCCTTCTTGAGTCAAGGGTGAGAATCCCTCTTATAAACTTCAAAAAGGTAAACCCTAACTTCGTATTCTAGCCCTTTTATTTTATTGAGATATTCCAAGGGTTTAGATAATTAATTAAGTATGTTTTTGTGTTCTTGGATGTTGGGATGGAGTTGGAAACTCCATACCCTCTTAACCGATTTTGGAGAAGATGAGGAGCAAGAGGAGAATTAAAGAGGCTTGTGAAATTAAGGTAAGAAAACTACCTTGAACCTTGTTCTAAATTGTTTAAGTGTTTGGGATGGGTAAACAAATTAATGAACCCAAGTTAAGGATTTAAATTCATGTTGATAATGTGTTTAATTGATTTTGGAGAGGTTTGTGAATTAATAGTAGAGTTGAGGGCCTTAAGAGCCAAATGTTTTGAGTTTATGATTGATATTGTGGATATGGAGATTATGGTGATTATGTTGTTATTAATGGAATTTGAGGATTTGTATGTGCTGGTAGGACCCTTGAAAGGGTGTGGCTAGATTAGGGATGAAAAGGGATGAGGATTTATGAAATGGATGTGTAAGGTTTATGGGGAGGTTATGGCAAAATTTTAATGGAAAATGAGTGTTTAAGGATGGCTTGATGGATGAGAGAACTTAGGTGTTAAATTGGGTGGTTTGATGTTGAGAAGAGAGGAGTGTTGGCCTTGAAAATGGTGGATGAATAATGAAGATAAGAGAGTGCAAAGCCTATAGCATAATGGTGCTTGGTGACTTGGGATTTCAAGGAAAAGAATGGGTTCTTGTCACTTGTGAAACAAGGAGTGAGTATGGATTTTTGGAAGTGTAAACATAGATAGAAATTTGCCTCTGTTAGCTGAATTTTTGGGCACGTCCGAACTTTCGTCCGGACTTATAAGTTCGGACATGCCCCGTCGCGTTAAAATTTTTCTGAGTTTTAAGTTGTGTCCGAACTTCCGTCCGAACTTGGAAGTTCGGACACTCGAAAATTTTCCCAGGTTATTTTGCTTCGACTTGTGTCCGACCTTCCATGTCCGGACACAAGTTCGGACGCCTGTAAGTTTTCCTCGGATTTGGCCTCGACTTGTGTCCGAACTTGGAAGCTCGGACACAAGTTCGGACAGGTAGAAATTTTCTTTGGTTTTTGCCTCGGCTTGTGTCCGAACTTCAAAGCTCGGACACAAGTTCGGACATTCGTCAGTTTTCACCCATTGAGTCTCGACTTGCGTCTGAACTTCGGAAGCTCGGACACAAGTTCGGACATAGTGTAATTTTGAGCAAAAAAAAAAAACTTTGTTTAAGGGTAGGAAATGTTACCCAATGGTGGGGACTGATGAGTAAGGATGTTATAAGGTTGTTAAGGATATGTTAAGTAAGTTATAATGGTAATTAAGTGGTGAAGAGTTGTAATAAAAATGTGAAAGTAAACAAGTTAATAATGTGAAGTTATAAAACTACTTAACGGGGTTAACCATGGGCGCATTAGTCGTTAAATAATTATGTTACCCCGATGTTAATGGAGATAGTTATAATGTTACCAGTTGTTCAAAGATTTTCAAGGAACATGTGATGGCACATTTGAGTGCACCTTTGGTGACAGGTATGGTTTTCTTGCAACCTGTGTCCTACCGGATTACACCGGCTTGTGTGCCAATGTGTTTTTCTGTGTGTTTGCCACCTTGCAAGATAAAGCATGAAATGAGTTTATAGTAATTCATTATTGTGGCGTAATTAATTCCGATACCACTTAACCGTAATTATGTGTTAAATAATAGTTAACCGACCTTGGGTTCACATAAGAGATCGGTATTCGGAATAAACGTCCTAACCCACGGGAACATTCTAACTACGGTTATCCGTGCGCTAGTGTATGTGTGACTTGGTGTGATGTATGTGACTTGTTCAGTATGTTGTTGTTATTGGATACTGTTATCCGTGTTGTTGAAATGGAATGTGATTTTCCCTGATGTGTCTAACCGAGTTAGTAACACAATGTGATGTATGTATGTGATAAGTTCCATAAAGGAACCTCTAACTAATAAGTATATGTTATGTATGGTGAGGAATCCGGTCGTTCCGGTCGCACGTGTTGTTTGGGAGTTGATGTATATATGTGAATTAACTCCCACTCTGTTATGTTAGGGTTGTTTATCCTTCTTGGATGTTCGACCTCCCACTAGCTTAGCCAAAGCTTACCTACCCGACCTCCAATCGGGCTAGGAGGGAAATTATGTGTAATGTTGGTAGGGTGTTGTTGCCTAAGTTGCTTCGACTCCTCTTTAATATGTTACGGTTGTTTTTCCTCCTTGAATTACAACCACCACAAGCTTAACCAAGGCTTACCTACCTCATCATTATCGGAGCTAGGGGGAAATTGTGTAAGGTGTGATCGGTCCTATATGAGGCCGCCACACCCAAGTAAAGAAAATGTATGTATGTTGTGCTCAGGGTTATATCACCCCGGCACTCCCTAAGTAAAGTTTATGTTCCCTAAGAGGGATGGAATTAAGTTTGTGTATGTTATTAAGTGAAACGTGTTGTGATGTTGTGTGTGTTAACCTTTGTGTTTGTGTCCCTTTAACGGATGTGTGCGTTTAGGCATGACGTATGTGTGTTATGTGTGCATTTTTTAAATAAAATCAATCGCATGCTAAGACGGCAATTAGTTGTGCGTGGCCCGGTAGCATGCGGGCTGCGGGATTACCATACCAGCAAAGGTGCTGAGCCCCTTGGGGGCCACCCTTTCTTCTCTTTCCTGTTTCAGGTACAAGGAACTAGAGGCCGTTCGAGAGTAGGATGGGGTAGTTGATTGTATGTGGGTAGTCATGAAAATTGTGGATGTGCTGTAGGTGTAGTAAGACCGAAATTGTATCGGCGTTAGTTGGTAATTACTCGGTACAGTTGTAATGTAAGTGTATAATGAATGTTGAACATGGAACGGGATTAATGTGTAGTTGCTCGGGAGTTTAGTCCATCAGACCGGTACGATGTATGTATGTTAGCCTTGTTAGCCACGAGGGTGGCTAACGGCGTGTAACACCAAAGAGTTAAGTGATGTTGTGAGTTGAGATTTCCGCAGCGATACGTTATTAAGTGTGTTGTTAGTAGTTGGGGTGTTACAGTACTTAATAACAGCCAGATCGGATTTCCCGAGTATGCGAGGATTTCCATCTCTCTGGCGTTCTTTCCCGAATTTTAAATTAGGGATTGTGGAGGGCGGTAAGGATATTGTAGGTTTCCAGTATTCACTGGTAGTTCCTAACTAGCGTATCTCTCACGCTGTCACTCATCCCTTAACCCAAAGTACTAAAATCCTAAGCTCGGTAATTCAGTCATCAGAGCGATACTTCACTCTGATACCACATTTTGTAACACCCCAACTAACAACAACACACTTAACAACAAACTGCAGCGGAAAACATACTTCATCACATTACTTAACTCGTTGGTGTTACACGCCGTTAACCACCCACGTGGCTAACAAGGCTATTACATATACATTGTATCGGTCTGATGGACTAGATTCCCGAGCGACTACACATTACTGTCCCTTTCCATTAACAACAACAACAACATACATATACCTTCCAACTGTACCGAGTATTTACAAACTAATGCCAATAACAATTTCGGTCTTACTACACCTACTGTACATATACAACTTAAATGACTACCCATGGACAAATGACTACCCCGTCCTACTCTCGAACGGCTTCCAGCTCCTTGTACCTGAAATAGGAAAAAGAAGAAAGGGTGGCCCCCAAGGGGCTCAACACCTTTGCTGGTATGGTAATCCCGCAGCCCGCATGCTACCGGGCCACGCACAACTATTTGTCGTCTTAGCATGCGGTTGATTACATTTTAACCATGCATGTAACCATAAACACATATCACATTACATACACACAACAATAGGACTCAACCAACAGACAACACATCTACACTTAATAAATCACTCATTGTGTTCTTTGACCCTAGAGTGTTTCTCCTCTAATGGAGCTATTTCCTCAATAGACGACACTTACCCACTGGTCGGGTTATCCATAAACGCCTCTTATTATAAACTGGGATTCATATCCATGATCCACATACTCCGCATTTTAACAACATATATCATCACATCGCAATAAGCATTGTAGTACATCAATAACACATAACATAACGGGTACTGTAACACCCCAACTAACAACAACACACTTATCAACAAACTGCAGCGGAAAACAGACTTCATCACATTACTTAACTCGTTGGTGTTACACGCCGTTAACCACCCACGTGGCTAACAAGGCTATTACATATACATTGTATCGGTCTGATGGACTAGATTCCCGAGCGACTACACATTACTATCCCTTTCCATAAACAACAACAATATACATATACCTTCCAACTGTACCAAGTATTTACAAACTAATGCCGATAACATTTTCGGTCTTACTACACCTACTGTACATATACAACTTAAATGGCTACCCATGTACAAACGACTACCCCGTCCTCCTCTCGAACGGCTTCCAGCTCCATGTACCTGAAATAGAATTGGAAGAAAGGGTGGCCCCCAAGGGGCTCAGCACCTTTGCTGGCATGGTAATCCCACAGCCCGCTTGCTACCGGGCCACACACAACTACTTGTCGTCTTAGCATGCGGTTGATTACATTTGAATCATGCATGTACACCATTAACACAAAACACAATACAATTCGCAACAGTGGTCACAACAAATACAAACAACACGTTAGCACCTAATTAATCACTCTTCGTGTTCTTGACCCTAGCGTGTTTCTCCCTTAATGGGGCTACTTCCTTAATAGACGACCCTTACCCACTAGTCGGGTTATCCATGAACGTCACTTAATAAACTGGGATTCATATCCATGATCCACATACTTCACATTAAAACAACATATAACATCACATCGCAAATAACATTGCTGTACATCAATAACACATAACATAACGGGTACGGATCTCTTCAGGAACAGCCCCAAACATAGTTAGTTCACTGGGAGAGCCTAGAGGATACTGTCAAGCTCTTGCTAAGCTCGTTTACATAACTCGTCACCGTCCTGTTAGACGAACGGATAACTTAACATAAAGATGGATCGGATATAGTGATCCGAACACAACATACATAATCCCCAACAGACGTGAGTCAAGAGCCTTGGTTAAGCTCAGGGGTGATCGAAGACCAATGAAGGAAGACAACCAACAGAGAGGAAGCTGAAGAAACTGTATACAACAACTCCCGAACAACGCACGACCGGAAATACCGGATTCCTCACCCCCCATAATATATAAATATTCACAGATAAAGACTCCGCTGTGGAACCTATCACATCAGCACATAATATAGTGTTACAACTGAGTTAATCATACAAAGGAGGGTCATACATTTACAACATACATCACACACAACATCACACAACTAACTCATGCATAGCCATGGTTAGAACGTTCCTTAGGTTGGAAACGTTATTACCGGATACCGTTCTCTTACGTTCACCTAATAATGGTTAACTAGCCCTTTCATACGCGTTCGAGGTTACCGGTATCAGTACGCAACGCATAACAACAAAACAACTGTAAACTCGTTTCATGATTTATCTTATAACGTGGCAAACATACAGAAAAACACATTGGCATACAAGCCGGTGTAATCCGTTAGGACACAGGTTGTAAGAAAACCATACCTGTCACCGGAGTCCACTCTATCATGTCCACTTATGTTCCTCGAACAATTCTCGCACCACTGGTAATATTACATTTACTTTTATTAACATCGGGGTAACATGATTGTTTAAAGTCTAATGCTCATAACTTATCCCCGTTGACTAGTTAAATAACTTGTCATTTTTAGCTTGTTTTACTCTCACATTTCATTACAATTTTTCACCCACTTAATTGTCTTTATAACCCACCAAACATGTCCTTAACAACCTTATAACATCGTTACTCATCAATCCCCTTCATTAGACATCATTTTCCAACCTTAAATCACATTTTTAAGTGGTCCGAGACTTGGTCCCCAACTAAGGTCCAGGACCTTGTCATTGTAAAATCCTCGGGCTGTTTTCATGGGGTGGTCCGGGACTTCATACAGGTCCTAGGTCCCAAACCAATGTAGGCAAATGCTCTCGGGGGTAAAACAGGGGGTGGTCTGGAACTTCTTACAAAACTTGAGTCGCGTACCAAGGTTGTGTAAGAACTCTCAGCCCCTTTTTGATGCATGGTCCGGGACATTACCCAAGACCTAGGTCCCGGACCACTACTACAGATTTGCATTTTTAACATTTTCTAAGTCTTGTTGCAATGGTTCTCCTTACCCATTATATGTATAGGCTTCCCAAATGATCTTAGGTATATTCTAATGCCAAAATATCATCTTAAACACACCTAGTTCCTTGTCTAACTTGTTACACAATTTTCTCATAAAATTCACCAACACTTATAACATTTCTTACAAGGTTTCTAAATGGTGTTTCTCACCTATGATAACCACTATCCCAAAATGCTTTCTCCTTACCATAACATCATCTCCCAAGCATCTTTTCTTACCAACCTAAACTCCTAGTTGATGTCTAAGTCCTTTTTGTTTCCTAGAACACCTTAAGACATGTTTTCCTCTCTAGTAAAACACTTGTTCATTTCTAACACTTCCTAGTTCACCAAAATTAATTTATGACACTTAGAACTTCTTATACAATTTCCAAATTTTGCCATGGCTTCTCCTAGCACATCAACACTCCAAAACACATAGTTTTCACCATTAAACATTCAAGAACACCTAAATCCATCAAGAGCTTTCTCACACACAAAACTTTACCAAATTTACACTACACCACAATATAGTGTACAATTTAATTGCTTGGCACTTAGGCCCTTAAATAACATAAACCTTATAAACACTGAATTTCCACATTAAATGCCTTCAACCTGCAAATACACTTAACATCACATATGCCCATTAATAGTTCCTTGAGAGCATTTTACTAGGTCATTCACCATTGGCTCCTTAGGTATTTATTAAGCAAATCAAGCTCATTTCCTAAGGCATTTAAACTACATTGAGATAGTTTGTTTACCTCTTTTCCTCTCAACTTCTTTCTTGTTTCCTTGAACCGAAAATCAGCAAGGAGTTTGATCACTTATCAACTTTCCAGTCAATATACATATAATGGTAATGAGCATTAAGTTTCATACTTAAACTCACATATAAACCCTAAATTTACATAAGTGTTTTAAACATTTTAAATAGAAGTTTACCTTGGAATTTGAAAGAGAGCTTGAATAAGTAACAAGAGAGGACACCTCCTA
>CM041779.1:322097773-322212565 GCA_023374045.1 Limonium bicolor
ATTGGAATACTCATATGGGAACCTATATACAAATAAAGAGGGTTATAACACATGAGTATATATATATATATATATACAGTTAAAGAATCTGAACAATTAATCTAAAGCTTAGATTTTAATACTAATCGATCAATTAATTGCTAGATGACTAGGAACAAGTAGGATAAGAACTAAAAAAAATTTGTTAAATTGATTGGTCGTTTTAAACCAGACGTGCACGGTTGAACTTGACCCTGGCCAGGTCATGAGACCCTACGCACAAATCAGGGTGAAGGGGTAGTCAGACACTCACGCTGATCACGTTAGTGTTGGATGATTTCCGAACCCCCCACAAGGGGACACATAAACTACAAATAGGTGAAGTTTATAAGTTGGATAAGTAAAAAATGCGGGAAGCAGCAACTAGGATAACCACGAAAATTCTTTAACACCACTAAACCAAAGTGGAGAATAGACGGAAGGAACCTAACATCTGTGTAACCATATGCACTACCGTAATAAATTCGTTTTCACCAACCACATTCAAGTAGTTTCCCAATCCCCATCCTAAGTACTTCCCCCAAATAATTTACCTGTCTCCTTTCTTTATCATACTACACCCTTCACCCTATCTTCTTCTCTTAAGTCCACATTTTCTCACACCAACAGTATATCTCCCTACACTATTCATACCCCCTTTCCACTTTTTGTGTCCTCATCTAGTATCAAAGGCATTGTTACTTATCCAACTTATAAACTTTCACCTATTTGTAGTTTATGTGTCCCCTTGTGGGGGTTCGGAAATCATCCACACACTAACGTGATCAGCGTGAGTGTCTGACTACCCCTCACCCTGATTTGTGCGTAGGGTCTCATGACCTGGCCAGGGTCAAGTTCAACCGTGCACGTCTGGTTTAAAACGACCAATCAATTTAAACAAATTTTTTTAGTTCTATCCTACTTGTTCCTAGTCATCTAGCAATTAATTGATCGATTAGTATTAAAAATCTAAGCCTTTAGATTAATTGTTCAGATTCTTTAACTGTATATATATATTATATATATACTCATGTGTATTATAACCCTCTTTATTTGTATAGGTTCCCATATGAGTATTCCAATAAGGTTAATGATACCAGTATTATCAGCTCTTCACATTCTAATCCTCGTACCATATGTAGGTGTGTTCATGTTTGTTCCCTATACACATGTGGTCTCATAAATTTTAGTTTTAGTCAATTGGGAATATAGTTGTACACTTCCCAACTCCCATGTTATTACTATTATCTTCAACACTTGCAGATTAATATCTGAATTTACAACATGATTCCTCACTTATCTTAGTCCATTAATTATTTCCTCCTTTAAGTCTGTTAATCTTGTTTAAATTCCCAAATTTTGATACCCATTATTCATAAATATTTGGTTTTCTACTGATATTTTCCTCTTCATAGTTATTTGACTGATTTTTTTGTTGAACCGATTCGATCAGCCTTAAGGTTATAAATCTTAATTCCGTTATTCCGTTTTCCATCTTAGTCTTTACTGGGTCTTGTAACCCTTCTGTTACTTCCTGATTATTATTCCTTGTGTATTTCTCTGACCTGGAGTAGTCTAGCTCTTTGTTGCCTTGGTCCACTAATATTTGTTTTCGGTTGTTAAGTTACAACATTAGTTTAAGTCGGGTGCGATTGATTTACTAATCACGACCTTCTTTAATTGAACCTCATTTTCTCCTTAAGTTAATTAATATCTGTCTTTCTTGATATACCCTGTTTAGGGTTCCTCGTGTTTAGTTTGCCTAGGTTACATTTACTAGGTTACCAATCTTACCAGATGCTCCTCTTTAGTCCTTTGATTTATAATAGTTACCTCCTTCATGTGTAGGGTGTTTAGAGGTATTTTATGATAATAACGGCGTTATACATTGTCGGGAGGTCAAACTTGTGTGGTGATGTTTGTGATTTCAATAATACTGTGGGAACCCTGCTTGCAGGTTTGTGTCTGGATGTAGCGTTACGTAACCATGGATTTCTAGATTTGATTATATTCTGTCATGGTTGCTATTTATTTGCTGCAGTTGAGAGGGATATTATTTTGAGGGTATGATAAAACTTAGACCTACTACCGTTGGAAGGTCTTAGATTAGACTGAGGTTAGATTTGCACGAAAATATTGTAATTCAATTACACACAAGTCTCAAGGCACGAGTCTTATGCATGTCTTGGACGCTTAGTTAAAACTCAGACAAATATGGCTCTAAGTGTTATTTGGTATGAATATTTTGTAAGTATCCCGATTATTGGACTAGAGTTTTCATTTTATGTTTTCGCTGTCGTATCAGCTCTCTCATGGCCATAGTGAAGGAAACAGTCGATGCAAAGGGTTTATTCATTATAGAACCGAATTCTTCAGCCATCAGCGACATTGCTTGCTGGTATTCTAACAGTTCCTCTTTGGACTGTGTTCATCCATGATTGACATTTAATTTTCTGTTGTACAATTCTTCCTTTATTTGATCTTCGTGATCATGATATTCGATAAATGGTCGAAACATAATGGCAAATTCGCTACCATTCCCTTATCTGTTGAGTTATGTTTGGGTGGCAACTAGTGTCTGATACTATTGGTTACTTATAAAGTTCAAGAGACCTGTTTATGGGCTATAGCAAGGTGTTTTTGATCTCCGAGGATTGCAAATTAAAGTTGAGAAGAATTGTTGTGCAAGAAGCAATGAGAAGCAGAAAGAATCGAAAATAAAGGATTTGAGCTTCATAAGAAGTCACGGTAGCCGTGTATTTGGATTGTTATATACTAATGGTGAGATAGGTCATGTATGGTGATGGTGGTTAAATGGGCATATATGCCACACACTGAACTAGCGATTAGATATTTGTAATACTTGTTGCCCATTCCAATGGTGTGCTATTATAGTAGAGTAGAAGAATGATAAGCAACGTTTGTCCTTCATGGGACGTTTGCTAGGTTCTAAAGGTATAAAACAACTCGAACCAGGAGAGTGTGAAGGAGACGTTGGTAAGTATTATGTATGTTCCTTGTTCGCCGGTGGTGGTAGAGGCAGGAGATAAACCCAGTAGTAGGGCCACCAGTTTCATTTGTTGAGATTGGGAATATAGAAGAATAATTGAGTATATAAAGAAGGAGAAACAAGGCGGTGACGATGCATACCGTTCGCCAGCTGGGGCGTTGTGTCTTTCAGCTAATGCAGCAGAGCATGAAGATAAATGTAAGAAGGAGCAGGGAATTTATGGATTCCCAGAATATTAGATTTTTGTGTATAAATTTGTGTCATGCTTTATTCAGCATTACAAATAGTACCAAATTGTTTTTTTTTTGGTGTAATTTCGTCTCAAACTATATTCTCTTATTTCGTGGTTTTATGAGAGTTTACTAAAATTAACCTCTCAAGTGTACGAATTAAAGAATTTATCTCAATCCCATCCTTGGCTTAATTAATTGCTTATTTAAGCTTTATTTATTTCATAAATTTTAGGGTATTTTGGTCATCTTTGTTTGTCGGGTAGGGTCTTATCGACTGCTAAGCATGTCGACCCAAGTTGCCGCTAAAATTGGTCCCTCTATGGGTATTATCCTTTGGCAACGTCTTTGAACTTCACGGGTTGATAACATTAGGTAGATGCCGGATCGGGTTTTCCGAGTGTGAGGAGGCTTTCTACCTCTCCGGTGTTTTCCTATGAATTGAAATGGACCCTAGGGACGTGGAGGTTGGGTGTAGGTGTTGTTAGGTATCCAGTAATTACTGGGGAAGAACCCAAACTAATGAGCCTCACGTACTATCCTTAACCGTTTCCCAAATTTAGGTTTCCCTATACTCGGTACCTCTCTGTTCCAGTCATCAGAGCGTAACTACGCTCTGATACCACTTTCTGTAACACCCCCGAATAACAACCAACAATTAAATGATGCGCCTAACGGTAACCTGAGATGTCTACGCAGCGGTTTCTAACTCTATTCGGGTGCTACAGATGCCAACCACCCACGTGGTTGACAGACCACATTACTAACACCAAGTTACGGTCTGCATGACTGGAAGCAGCCTTTAACCAAAACTCATATACAATATAAGATACAATTCCAAATACCGGGTGTCTACAATACAATTACTAAATCATAAATCGAAAAGTACAACCCGGGTTTAGTAACAACCCATACACTAACATACTATTCCAAACTCAAAAGTTATGCCCAGATAGACTACCCCCATGATAGCCATCCCGCCTACGCTCCGTTATCATCCAGCTCAATACCTGTAAAAATTGGGTTGTAAAGGAGTCAGCAAACTACGTGAGTATGAACGTGTGTAGCCCGTATGTTACGGGCTACACGACTACTTGGTCGAATATTATTAAGTCAATTTACATGCTATAATAAAGCAATAAAGCAGGCCACAATACATCATGGTTTCATACACACTCAAAGGTAGCAAAGCATTAACAACAAGCAACCAAAATAACATGTTGGCGTCATAGCAACATCAAACACGCAACCAAGCACAACAAGGTGCTAGCATCGCAACAACAATCATGTACATAGTAAAATGTGTGCATAGGTATGTTATACTCCTGATCCTCACTATGGGATCATTCGAGCGTTGTGTTTTCATTTCTTTTCTCTTACTCCCATAAGGTGTATTTTCTTTCTTTTCCTTGCACCAGGTCTGGGGATATAGTTAGATCCCGTGACCATATCATGTAGGTGCCAATCTTTCCTTGTTATTTCTTTAAGGATTATTTGTGAATTCTTTTATCACCGCACGTTGGAGGACGTCTCCTCCATAGAAAATTCCTCCATTCCCAACGTCATCCGTCGAGAAAGCGGAGTCGCCTCTAGACTCCAGGATAAATGCTCCACCAAATGCCAATCCTCCATTCCCGACGCCAAGGGGTCGAGAAAGCGGAGTCACCTCTAGACTCCAGGATGTGCGAAGAAAGCGGGGTCTCCCAGGGACCCCAAAATATGTTCCACCATAGACGGTCGAAGGATCTGATGCAGATGCCAACTCCCGATCATCCATACCGCGCGGCCCGAGCTGTTGTCTTCCCGGGTTATCCTCGTGTTTCACCAGTTGGTATTTTACTTTTCATTATCATTATAATCTCGACACCATAGTGGGTGTCATTAGCGGTCCTCTATAGTTAGAGAGGAGTTTTCTCTTTGTATAGTTCTTTTGTTTTGTTTACGTAGTTCATCATGTTCCATCTCAAAGTTCCATAAACGAGAAGGGACTAAACTACTGTGTGCGCGCAATAATATGCAGTAAAGATATAGCAATCATATAAGCAAGATAAGCAACAATCCGAATTTCATGCTTTGATCTTATGGTCATTTCCACATAAGGCACATAGCAAACAAGCCGTGTAACACGGCAACATACGAACCACACATGTCCATACCTGGATTAGAAGCAAGTGTCGCCTCACAAACGGGTTCCTGGTTGGCATTGTTACAACCCTAACGTTGATTAAAAATAACGTGTCAGTTCGTGATTTCATGTGACGACACTTTTCTAGTTTATCTCTTTTATACCGGGTGTTATTCCCTAGGTGAGTCGTTGAATGTACAGTTTACTCTAAACCTTAGGACTTCCCAAGTACTCAACTTAGATTATTATTTAACTCCTAGGACGTTCACATCGTCATAGTATGAGTTAACTAAGTACTCCCTCTAGCTAATATTCTAGAGTATTTTTAAACACTAATATGTAACAAGTTTATCTAAGGTAGATTTAACTTGCCTAGAGTGTATTCCCTTCCTAGCTAAATAGGTTTGTAATGTTTTAAACCTATTATCACAGTAATATAATATTTAGGAAACTCCTAGAATCATTTACCTATTAACTGATGTTTAAGAATTATTCATCTTTTTTTTTTTTTGTTTACGTTTAACATTTCATAAATTTCAAAATCCAATGCATCCACACTATATGGAACACATTACTATATTTCATTGGATGTTTACCACACGAAAACAAAATAAAAATAAGTAAGCACTGATTAGGAATTAGAGGTGATTTACCCTTCCTAATTTTGGAAAACAGGCAGAGGAATACCAACTTATGAATTATTCTTATTGTTTGTTTTACAAGGTGTGCATACTTCAATTGTTAATATCACCAGAACAAGATTTATTTGGGTGCTTATTAGAAGAAAGAAAAAGAAAAGATAGCAGCTTGTATTAACTAGCAAATCACAATTTGTTCAGTCTAACTACATCTAGGAGGAGTGTTAGAAGGAATATTATTTTTTTTCTTAGATTCTATAACTATAGTACCACACTGCTATGAATAATGCTTATCATTTACTCACGTGGTGTGTGACAGCAGAAACCGCAAGGATTTGCTGCTGCTTATAATTTCCAGAGCAACAAGGGGAATTCTGATATATTACCAATTCTACTAAATTGTTTTCAACTGCTCAATCTGCTATGCCAGATTTCACCGTTGATTCACAAACTGTGATAGGAATCAACACCACCATTGTTATAATCAATAGCAGATGCTCATCGTTTATTTTACTAGTTCAACAGAAGAACAAAACTTGTATTATTATATCAGCAATAGAGACCAATAAGATGGTTCGAACATATTACCGGCTCTGAAATGAGCCGTTCCCTGCTGTTCATTCTGGTGTGCGTGATGTTGCAGGTTACTGACTCATTTCTGTTGTGTAAACAGAAGCAAGGAATGATAAAGGGATGCAAGAGTTGTATGTCTTCTGGTTCAGCCGTGAGCTTGTAAAACTACTGTGAATAGAATGAAAATGCTGGTGTGCTTGTTTTTCAGGGTGCGACAGAAGAATTCAAAATTCTAACGTTATAATTGTCAGAAAGAAGGAGCTAGGTTGGACATATTACCAGTTCCTGGAATGACATGTTTTCTTTTTCTGCTCCTGCCTCAATCTGCCGTGCAAGATGTAGCAGTTGCAATGGTCTATCGCTTCAGAAGGGGAGACACAAGGAGCAATGAAGTGAGTGCAGTAGCACTGATGATTTATCCACAGAGGGCGTGAGACCAAGAAGAGAATCAAAAGAGTTCAGAGCTTATTACTTGTTACAGAATCTGATTTGTTTCATAAGGTGCAATAGAGGGCACTATACTTCTGTTTATAGGTTTGTCGTTTGCTTCTTTAATGGACATAAGAACTAAAATTGTTGCTGTTATAATAGCCAGAGCAGGAGAAGATAATTCAAGCCTATTACCTGTTCTGGAATTAACTTATTTCAGCCTCGTTTTTGTTCTAGTGTACGAGTCCAGCGATTCGGCAGTACAGAGGCGCAGAGACAAAAAGGGAATTTGGAGAGGTACATGGCATGTACGTTCCTTGTTTATCTGTTAGGGCTAGGATTAGTAGGATTTAAAGCTCGGAATGGGAAATCACAAAGGAACATTACAGAGAGCAATCATCCTTGAAGACTGAAACTACAATCTGTGTTTTCTCCTCTTCCTCTTACTTTTAATTGCTTAAGCTTACCTTTGATCCTTCCCCAATATGTTATAACTTACCTAAGTGTGCTAGTGTGGGTTTAGATTTATTTCCCCTCCCCTGCAATCGTTATAAGCCTCTGAAAAGTCCACATACAGAAAACTTGTAATCTCAAAAACTGAAATTAGGTTGATACACTCCTCTTCTAACACTTGTCTTTGTTCATAATCTATCTTTCTTTTCTTCCCAGAATGGTTTACTCAATTATTTAAATGTTTAATCTGGGTTCTACTCCAAAACAAGACCCAAGGCAATAAGGATTACTACTCTGGAGTTTCTTAACAGAATTGAAGAGTTGTAAAACTGAAATCACAAATCCGTGTACCTCTATTTAAACCTTTCTTTTAGTTCCTTAATCTGTCTACTAGTTCCCCTCAACGAGTTACCCACTTAGTTACATGTTTTAGCAACATTTTGAACTCAAACCCACCCAAGACGACATTGTTAATGCTACTGAATTTTTCATTCTCCGGAAAATGAAAACTGTACAAACCGAGACTAGATTAAGTTTCTGCATTTTAGTTCTCCTGTTACTCTTTCTATGAGTTGACTTGTTTTCTCTAGCATTCTCAGTTTAGTTATTCTTAGTCATATGTGTTAGTGGGTTGTTAAGCTTAAACTCCAGCTAACACCACCTTTAACTGCTTCTGAAAGTCGGTTTCACCAAGATATAAGTTGCAGATTTGGACTAACTCATGCTCTAGTCTTCCCTAGCTGCTTGTACAGGATTTCTCTGAGCCCAGTTAACAGGTTGTTTAACTCTATAGCAGCCGACACTTAGTTACTTAATGCAGCAGCATAGGCCTCAGCTAGAACATGTCTAAAATCTCCATTAAATCAGAGCATCACTCGATCCTCAATGGATCTGTCATTTAATGAGCTTATTGTAAATCAGATTGTGCTGTTATGGTGCAGAAATTTCTGAATTTCAGGTGCTGTTACAGTGTAGAGACTGCAGGGTTATTGTGCTGTAGTTGTTGGCAATCAAGCAACTCAAACTTTTCAGAAAACAAAACACATATCACTCAGCCTTGAGTTGCTATGATTTCCACTCCTGAACAGCACACTTCAATACGTTAGTTACCCAGTTTTTTTTCTATTGTTTCCTGGTGACTCTTGGGCATGGTTTGACACTTCTTAACTAGATGTTTGAACCACTGTTTTTGCCAGTATGTTAGCCCTCACAGATAGCATTTTCCAGCTTATGTTTACCAGGTTAATCAATTGATTTCGTACAGAACTTTACACCACGACCAGCATGGTTTTAAGTACAGGTTTGGATTACAGTAATACCAAAAGGATAATTTCAAACTATGGACAAGTATATGGGTTTGAGGTGCTTTACCTTAGGAGCTTTTCAAAGATGATTTGCAACAGAGTGTCGCTCTAGGACTTGGGAGATTGATGGGGTACTTGTGTGCCACTTTCACGCAGAATAAACAAGGTGGAAGGGTGGGAGTTAGATTACATCGTTAGCAAAAAGGGAAACGGAAAAAGAAATAAGGCAAGAACGCAGGACAGTTCGTTGTTTCACCTTGGATCTGATTTCCAGACAGTTTGGGATTCAATTTCCGGATGATTTATTTTTTTTTGGCACAACTTTGCGGCGGTTTCCACAAAGGTTTTGTACATGCAAGAGATAAAATAACTAGGGGAGTCAGTACTCATGTTTCAGACATCAAACAGAGTGGATGAAAAAAATTTAAACAACCAAAGTTCCAGGTTTTTCTGCTCTTACCTCCGAGAGCCTGCAGACTGTATATTGTGAGTGGTTGGAACTGGTGTAATTAAAACAATTGAAAAGGAAATTAATAACTCAAATATCCGTCGGGCTGTAAATAAAACCCGGTCGCGGGGTAGTATAGTAAGACAGAAGCGGCCGGGGTCAAACCGTGGGACTTATAGCGAAATAATATAGTACCTAAGCTTGTCACAAAAAGGGGGGAATTGATATACTTGCTTTTATAAATAAAAGGGGAAGATAAAATTACTGAGTAGAAGATAAATTAAGCGGGACTCCGGGTTCAGGTTTTTATAATCTGATTAATTATGCTATCTCTACCGGGTTATTATGAAAGTTTAGCAAAAAATTCTGTCTTAAGGACTAAATCATGGACTCAAAAGAACTCGTTTACCAGAAAATGCTCGGTCTAATCTAGATTCGAGCAAAACACATGTAAACGGACATTAAGTGCGAGAAATTATAATTGCATCTGAAAATACTAACTTATTAAATCATAATAAGCTTTCTCCAGATTTACGGCTTATTAACCTGTCTATTTATCACGGGTCTGATCAAAATAGACTTAGTAATGCATTTTAATAAATTCATGAAATTTATTAAAAAGGCGAGAGATAAACTTTAATCGTAACAAACTGTATTTATTTTAACCGGTAGAAATATAGATTACATAACTAAACAAACTATAATTAAATCTTCCCCCGGAGTAAATCCTCCTTAGCCTGACATATTAACTGGTAATATGTCAGTCAGAGGTTGGACGTAATAATAATGCGGTGTTGCGGAGGTGTGGATGATGAATGGAGAAATGAAGAGAACGAAGAGTGGAGAGTGTACGTAGGAATTTGTATGTGGAATGAGTGATTTGGAGTGTTGAGTTCTGGGGGTCGAAACTATATTTTGGTTGCAGGTGCAGTGTGTTTATATAGAAGAAAGGAAGAGGAAGAAGATAGAACTGGAACACGCGTGAGGAATTTAAGGAATGTCGGCGCCTTATATGCTGATGGGGTAGATAGATGTGTTTGCTGGCGCCGAAGAAAAATGGGGAAGACGGTCGGCGATGTCGATTTTCTGGGTTGCAGCTCTATTTGTTGTCCGGTCTTATTTGGGCGGACGTCACTCAGTGTTGTCCGGCCTTATTTCCCCGGACAGGCCACGGTCTTCTCCTTTGTCCGGCCTTTTCTCCGCGGACACACCACGGACTTGTCTCACGTCCGCCCTATGTCCGGCCTCTGTCCGGCCTTGTTTCCGCGGACACACCTTGCTCTGTCCGGCCATTTATCTGCGGGCACACCACGGATGCAAGTCCTCTTGTCCGGCCATACTTCCGCGGACAGGGCACGGACACTCTTTTGACTTGTCCGAACCTCTGGTCCGGACCAGTATGGTTCGGACGAAAATTGGTTGCTTCTAAAATATTCGTTTCAGCTCGTTTTGAGATCCGTCTGCGCCTATGCGTTCGTCTCTTCATCTACTTTGCTCCTAGATTGGTTTTCCTCATGTTTAACCAATAAATTTGTGAGATAACCAATAAAACATAAACTAGAGGAAAACTAACCAAAGTGGAGAAATGAGCAAGAAAAGTGCTAATATAATATATGAAATACACCTATAAAACATGCTAATTTGGACACTTATCAGAGCCCAAGGAGGAGATTTCTGTTCAACGACTTCCAGAGATTCTTCCAGTGGGTTTGCATGTAAGGTTCGTGCAAAGGAAGGTGAAGAGGATTAAAGAGTTTTGAGCAAGGGTTGTCGGACAACAACAACAGAGGAAAGAAACAAAGGCATAAGGAATTAAGGAGCGTTTACCTTGCGTTAATGTCTCGAACTGGATGGCGTGGGTTTTCACTACACTTCGTCGAGACATCTCCAGGGTTGTTGCGCAAGAAGATTGCAGGAGATGGGAAGTTAGAGTATGAAAGTTTCGAACTGACAGCAAGGAACTGGGGGAGAGAAAGGTTGGTTGTCGGTTACCTTTGCTAGGTAGTCTTGTGTTGTTCCAGCTCCTCACCCGATATATTCCCAGCTTGCTGTTTTGTGACCACTAGCTCCAGACTTTTTTTGAAGTTGCAACATTCGCTTCATGCACCAGACTTGGGGAATCTAAAGAGTCCTTCTCTAGACTTGCGCAAGCAGTGAAGGAATGGGAGAAGATGCACTACAGAGTGGGTTCTCAATCGGGGTACATCGATGCGAGAAGGAGACAACGGTTTGAAAATCAAGGAAAGTACTTTACATGCAAAGACGGAAAGATTACAGAGGTTTTGATATTAAAAAGCGGTTTAGTGTGCATGGTTTAAACGATTGTTGTTCCAATTTAATGGAACTTGGAGCATTCTCGGGTAAGTAAATGGTTGCTAGTGAACTTACAGGATTTTGAGAATATTGCCAGAGTGGGTAATTACATACTTGCTAGTGACTTGCAGGACTTTCGGACATACCCTGAATGGGGGATGATTAATTGTTACTCTGATTTCATTATACAAACAAGGGTTGTAGTGCTCCACTTTACAATTATTTATGTGACTCAATAAGTCTTTAGGTTGATGTCCAAACCGGCACTCTTAGCTGTATATTAATGCTTGACTTAGCTTGGTGTATTACAACACAGATTCTCTTAGTCTGTGCATTAATAATATGGGTTATGAGTACATGTATTATACAGCTCACGGCCCACTACATAAACAATGTAATGTCCCAACATGGTATAATCTACTTTGCTCACTCGTATTGATTTACGCCAAAACCGATGAGCACCCAACTTATATTACATTGTGACTTGATATTACATTCACGGACATGTGTATGTCTCCTAGTATCCTAGGTATAAGTTGCAGTACAACTATACATTAATGTGGTCGGCTCATTAAACATACCACCCATATTCAAAATTTTATGTGTTTTAATTATTTGGGGTGTTTCAGTATGTAAATTAACGCAAGGGGCTGTGGACCTCGGTGTGCCTGCAGATATTTATAGATGGCGGGGGATTGAAAAAAGTACTTTGTTATGGTTTTTACCATTGGGTTTTAGAGGCTCCATACAATAGAATGGATTAACATATTATATATGTCATACAAACAGTATGAGAGGTATATGACATGGACTATAATACCCTAAAGTATACTTACATACCAGAAAATCGAAATTAATATTCATGGGTGGATGAATCACTTATATTGTGATTGTATGTGCATTTGTATTGTACTGATTAGTTTATGTGCACAATTGTTGCACCTTATTTGGATCTTATGATGTATCTTGTATGACGCTGGTTGTGCACCCTGGTGCACTTTGATTGTTTATATGCGTATTTTGTTACGCTTTGAGTTGGAGTACATGTGCACTCATTGCACTTTTGGTTATCATTGCGAATATTGTCGAGATTATATGTGCTAGACATCACTGTGAGGTTTTGTCATTGAGATACGGGACTTGATCCCTAGGGTTGAGACTAGTGTAGAACTAGATGTTCTAAGATTATGAGAATTGAGGAATATGATTTCGGGACGAAATCCTTTTAAGGGGGTAGATTGAAATATCCCTAATATTAATTACTTTAATTAATAATGGATTAATTAAATAAAAATAATTAGTGAGAGATTAAGGAATAAAATATCCTTAAATGAGTAAAAGGGAATAATATAATATTAAAATAGACCCTAAAAGTCATCAGGAAACATTCGCGAACCCTAAAACGACATTGTGGAGTTTTAGAGAAAGGAATATAAATGGAAATAAGATTAATCATTTTCACATCGAAAAACATGTCACGAATATTTTAGAAGTGGACACGAGGTCTTAGACACCATTTAAAGTTATTGGGAGATTGTAAAGGCATTGAGGGGGAAAAAATTGGTTAAACAGTCAAAATAAAAGACGTCGCGTTTTCGCCTAAAATGGCGAAACACAAACCAATTAGGAATTAGTTACTAATTAATCAAATTTATAAATACCAATAATATTATTGTTTGAAAATATAGATTTGAAATCAAAAAAGGTTCGTCTCGTTAAACAGGACATTATGTTGTAAACGACATGAAAAACGAGTTAGTAATGACATATTAAACGAAACATTGTAAAAAAATATATATAGGGCCGACCAGCCAACAGACTGGACCGGCCCAGTCTCATTCTCCCGCAATAACAAGGAGCCCAAAATCAATAACCCAGCCAGTTTCATTCTTCTACGGTAATCCAGCCCAAACCTAACTTATAGACTAAACCCATCTTACTACCCACACCCACTGTATCTTGCAACGCTAACAAAGAACGCCTCACTCTTCTTCTTCTTGTTTCTTCGATCGAGAATTACAACCCTAACTAGCGAAGAGCCAGGAACACCCACCGGTGCCTCACTCCCTCTATTCTTCTTCTCTTACGATAATCCCAAATCCTAGCTGCCAATCTCACAGCCTCTCTTTCTCCCGATATCTTGTTTCTCTCAATCTATACTGGCGAACTGTCATGCCTTGCGCCTTCCCTTATTCATTCTTCTTCAATTATCTTCCCTTCTGATGATTTTTTGCAACCGGCGGGAACAAGGAACAACAATCTGCCCCACCTTTGTTCCTTCTCTGCGCTCGCACTTCTCCTGTTCACGCACACTAGATTGAGTCTGAACAAATTGGTTTTCTTACAATGTACGAGAAACTAGAACCTAGAAACAAACAAGAGGTAAGAGTCTCGTTTCCCTTCTCTAGTGGTTCCTTTAATTCTGAAACTTAAATCTCACCTTCCTTCATTTTTCCTCCTCTGTTTCGCTTGGAGACCCACCGAAGAACACTCCCTGGCTGGATTTTGAAAACCTCAAAAATAGAGAGAAAGACCCAACTACAGATGGCCGGGAATTTTGGACTGGAAATCCCACTCTGGAAAATATACAAGGTTAATGCTTCAACTCTAGTGCTGTTGAGGGAAAATTTCCCCTGAATTTTGTGTTCTATTTTGTCAATTGGGTTGAGGGAGTGAGTTCAGAAAATATGAGTTTGTGATGGATGTTTAGGGGGTTTACTGATTTTCGAAACATGGAACATTGTGAACCTGAATATGTTGTCTTATTTTCTGTTCGGCTCTGAAGCCGATTTCTCCTTGCAAAACTTTTACAAACTTCTGACTAAAACTCCGTACGATTGTAGGTGCTTATGATAGTTCAATTTTCTGAATTCTATCATGTAGTATACGAACCGTGAACAAACTTCACCTAGATGGACTTTAGACCTGAAATTGTTGTTTTCGGTTGGTGCTTTTGAGATTTCCAGATTAAGGTTTGGAATTTATGTTTGGTTGAATTAGAGAAATAAATATGAATTTACGGTTCTGAAATCAGTATTACCTTGTTGTGGTAAATGGGTATTTGAGTGCTAAAGGGTAAGTTAAGTGTAATTAGTGTAATACCCCAAATTTCTTAAACTGTGATTAGGACCTTACTTAACTGTAAACCTTAGGAAACCCTAATTTCTAAAGATGGAGAAGGTTATAATTAGTTGGAAGTGCATGGTGAACATTAGAAACCCTAGTTCCCGGAGTATCACCCGGTAAACCTTAGTTTCGCAAGATTTCTGAAATTCCCGAAAATTACTAAATTCCTCAGGAATTGAGAGTGGTTATCAACCTTAGGAAGTGTGTTAGATACTTTTGAGAGTGTTTTGAGGGAAGAAACAATCATATCTTTCTTCTTTTAATATAAGACAATCTAGTTACATTTTTCAGTATTTAGTGGTTCTGGGCAAACGAGGCTTCGGAAGAGCTCAGAAGTGACTTGAGGAAATTCCTGAAACTAGATAACCCACACTAGTATTAACATACCTACACATATAGTCTTAATACCCATGAAAAGCTCAAGCCAAACATGGCCTAAGGTGGTGGCCAAAAATATCAAGGAAAGGAGAGAAAATATCTCGGTTACTATTCACCACTATTCACACCTCCTTACTATTTGTAATGATGATCAAGGCAACTTGCTCCCTCCTTATCCATTCAAGGGCGGTTATGTATGGATGGTTAGGATTGGTTTTTGACACTTGAAACAAATCAATGGCTTAGGACAATTCTAGAAGTAATGATTACAAATTTAAGGATAAGGATGAAAATTTTAGTATAAAAGGGGGGGTGGAGGTCGGCCATGGTAGGTGAGCAAGGTGGCCATTCTTCTTCATCTACCTTGTTTCTCCTAAGCTAGAAAAACACCATTGGAGCTTAGGCAACAACACTCCTCCATTGGAAACACAAATCTAAGGTAGTAATTAAGCTAAAATCAAGAAAAAGGCAAGTTTAAGGAGTGGAAGCCAAAATCCAAGGTGGGCGACTTGGTTGGTGGAGATTTTGAGTTCAAGCAACCTATAATCAAGGTATAAGAACACCAAAATGGCTAGGAGAGGACAGGTAACATCTATGCACATCACTTTCACCCTTTAAGCTTATTTTCTTTCTTAAGTCATTCTATCTGGTTACCTACGAATCCTATCTCCTATTTTCTTAAACTTTTTACAGTAAACTGGGTATGAATATTTAGTGAACATCCTAGAAAATCAAGTCGAAATAAGGTTGGAAGTAGGAAGTAGGAAAACTCTAAGGAACTTTGAAAATGGAGAAAAATGAGCTTTAAGCTTTAGGAATTGTTTAGATGTGTTTTAGACATGGGTTTGATCTGAAATTATTAGGGTAGTCTTGAATAATGAATATATGGTTATGGTTGAAAAATAAAGTCGAATGGAGAAATTTAAGTCGGTAGACAAGAAGGTAAAGAAGCTAAAAATGAGAAAATGTGTTTTAAGCCTTTCTGAGTGGTTGAATGGGTTTCCGAATTGATCTTGATCTGAAATTTTGGGGAGATACTTGTGATGTTGATATTGGATTATGGTTAAATTTTTAGGCCTAGAATCATTTGGAAGTTATTTAAGTTGATGAATAGTGATTTGGTCAAAAATGAGTTTTTAAGCTTTCTAAGGTGGGTTCTTGGAAATTGTTTGATTCTCTGATTTATTGGAGCTTGAATGGTATTTTTATGATGTTATTAAGGTTATTTTACAAGTGGTGAGCTTGATGTGTGAATTACTACTTGTGTAAAGCTTGGTTATGATATCTTACTTATGGTTTGTAAATGTGTTTAAGGATAACCTCTTGTAGTGGTGGTGGAAAGTATTGTGTGATGTTGATATCATGGTTATCCTAAGGCTGCCTCTTGTGAGAGCCTTTAAGGCCAAGCCGATTCCGGCAACAAATAAGCTCCTACTAATGAATGGAGCTGCCACTATGATCTACTCCTATTGGGCAGAAGTTTTCAATAGGGGTGTGCACACTTAAGGACATAGGGTGGGTGGTGGTGGTGGTGGACTTCATTTGGAAATATCTTGTATATGAAATTAATTATCTCTTGATAATTCTTGGTACAGGTAAATGGTGTGTGATCTTTTCTGATTTATTATGATTGCTAATATTTGTGGAAACAAAGGTTTTAAAGAGAAAATAAGTTTTTACGGGGTGTGGTAGTGTTACTCAGTTTTTACTGATTTTATCTGTTTGTGTTTTCCTATGTATATGAATTCTGTGAATTCAGGGTAACTGGGATGGTCACCTTCTCTGCACTGAGGACGAGTCCACCGATACTTTCTATATTTTCATGTTTGTCACCTATCGTAGATGTCTCAGCCTGGGGTCACCGAGATAGTATTTGAGGAATGGAACAAGAAGATACAAGGCTTTAGGCACCCGGAGAATGGCAGCAGTCAGTCTATCACTCATGATGTTTCCACTGTTTATGAGTACATGAAAGTAGTCCCATACTAAGATGCTAGATGATGTAATAGCCTTTTGATACCCCTTTACTTTTGGTGTAAAATAGGAGTAGGAGCTAACTTAGTGTTTGGCTGGAAAGGGGTCTTTGGAGCTAAGGTGTAAAATGACGGGTTGGTTGTGTCACTCTTTGGTAGGAGAACAACAATGTAAGATAGCTAATGTAGGGTGGTGGTGGTAATAGCCTTACACTTACTAGTCTTTAGTAAGTGTGGCGGTAACCCCGGGAATAGTAATAGGGGACCATATGTAAACTGACGCATGTATAATATAACTAACGTTTACGGTACTACTTCAGTTATGGTATGTCTTTAAGAAATCAAAACAAAAAAAAATGACTAGGTAAATGGTGGTGGTAAACCGGGGGCATTACAATTAGGGTGTTGGTCGGTGGCTAAACTGAAAATAACTAAAAGCAAGGGTTGATTAGTAACTTTTGATTGTACGAAAACAAGATTCAATTTGGGGTTTTGATATTGAAATTAGGTTTTCACATGTGTTTGGTGGTTGCTGTACAAATTCTGAAAATTAGGCATTAAATTTTGTAAGTCTGGGATCGAGTTGAAAATGTGGAAGAATTAATGTATGGTTAAAAGTAGTTTAATAAATGTATTTGATTATTAATCAATGAATGGTGATTTTGTAAAAAGGTACTAATAATGAACTATTAAGTGGTAACCAACTACAAGGATGATTTAGATGGAAGCTGATTAAAATTGTTAGATATGTTTAGTGGAAAAAAATGGTTGATTAATGGGCAAGATCACTAAATTAGTTAATCTGTGGTATTCTTTGGTGTTAGTAGATGAGTAAAGGGGTTTAAGTGATACATAGGTGTTGACTTGGTGATTTGGTGGAATTAGTAGTTGGTGCCAGCTACGGATTGATCAGGTTGGAAATTGGAACAAATGGTTAAACTGAAATTTGAAGTGATTGGAGTTAAATTGGTTAAATCGAAAGTAGAATTTAAATTGGGGTTTGGGAAATAAGGTGGGAGGTGAATTTTACTATATGGTTGAGAATGATATAAGTGATACCCTAAGGCCCCGTTCTATGAAGCTAGATTATTTCCAAGACGCTGGTTCTACCAGCTTTCCTCTCTTTAGTCCGTGAGAGGATTTTAAATAATTCGCCCGTCACATCAACTTCTTTTTTATGTAGAAGCTAACGCCAGAACGGGGCCTAAATGTGAACCTTAATATTTATTAAAGGTGGGAATGAATGTAAGTTAAGGAATTGTGTAATCCACACAAAACAATGTGAATACTTTGGGAAATAGAATTATAAAGCTAGGTGGGGAGTTTAATAAACCTTAGAGTTTATATAAGGTATGATTTGATGTTATAAGATAGATAAGAATATAGATGTCATAGGATATAGTATATGGCATATTATAACAAAAAAAATGTTACGTGGTAAAGTTGAAATCTATGAAAAGAAGTGGGCTTTGGCGTGAAAAAAAAATATATGTTGAAAATGGGATTAAATTATTAGGGAAAATTGTCTTATAAACTTGTATTAATTGTTAAGTAATAAGGTTGATATTAATTACATGGGAACTTAGGTGGATACATATATATATATATGGGCTAACATTGTGACTGATGAGATTATGTATATATGTATAAGTACGTATATGTAACTAGAGGATTATATTATAATAGATAAGAGGGGAATTAACCTATAAGATAGTGTAATTGAATTTGAGTTATAAGGTTGGAAGTTACTGGGCTAAATAATGTAACACCAATAAGGACATTAGCAATTAATTGAACTTATGTATGGTAAATACAATACGAGGATTAGGATTGGATTATAGAATATGGCTTATAATGTTATAAATGTCATAACAATTGTAAAGTATTGATGTCATTAATGAAACTAGTACAAGTGTTGAAATAATAAGGTTATAAAATAATGTGGAGTATTAAATAGACTTTAGAAGTTTAGTAATGTACTATATAATGTTACATGACCTTAGGATTATAATCCAAATATGAGTTTGTGTTAAATAACACAACTAAGTGAGCTTAATTGCCTTACATAAAATGTTAAGATGTATCATTTAATAAATGAGTTTTATAGTTCTTATATATATATATATATAAGAACATATGAAGTGAGTGGGTTATACGATATGGTTGTGAACCATATAATATTAAATAAGAGATGTTATAAGATGGGAAGATAAGTGACAACACATTAGATATAAAGTTGTTATGTTTAAGAATAACATATCAAATGGTGGGAGAATTACATAATACAAAGTTTATAATATGAATTATATACAAATATATGTACTTGGATCATTAACCAAGTCAACATAAGTAGCCAAGTCAACTTAATTGACCAAAGAGGTCAAGTTGACCAACTCATAACTGGAAAGGAAAAATAAATAGTTATAAGTCAAGGATATAATTAATATATAGTAACAAACTATATGGAAAGGTGTATTATACACAAATAACAAACCTATGAATAAATGAGATGGGTTACCTGGATTGGATCCTAAGTAGTAAATAGATACTACATGTTAATTAAATAGTTAGAGGGCGATTTAGCTAATCCCAAACTGTTTAAAACCCAAATGATAAACATTGAACAATCACGGGGTAACTACTAGGGGGATTGGTGACTAGTTGGGATACCGAATTAGTCCATATTACAGAGAGCTGATATGTAGTTTGTATTCCAGAGTTGAGTGCACTAGAGGACGCAAGCTAGAGGACGAACTACGAGGAATACCGGACGAGTGTGAATCTTCACGCTAGCGATTACTACGGTGCACGGTATGTTAATTGTGTGGTCTGAATGTCCTAAGGATTTTCCTGAGGTCCAGACGTTGTGTGTAATTGTTAAGAGCGATATCTGTGATTTATGTATATTATCTTGTATACTATATTGCTCGACACCATTGTGTTTTATCTTACGCAAACGTCTTATGACTGGAAGTTTATACATCTGAACTAGAACAAGACTAGATGACCTTTAGGTATTACAAGAACCTAACTGATGGTCAACTGTTATAGTCTTAACTCAAGGATTGGATATTGTATCACTGACTAAAGGGCTAACTTATAAAGAGAGGAATCCAGACTGATTCGACTTTCTGGTTGCGCATCGTGATCACTACGAGGGACTATATCAAGAGTCACTCAAGGGAATCTGTAGGATCGGGTGGCTAACTCAAACCAACCAAAGGTGTGAGTCTAAGAGTTGGTTTGACTCAATCAGCCTTCGTAAGTGAGAAACACTCTGTGATGCAGAGGCACTCAATCAAATTGATCAAACTGAGGGTGTGGAAGACTTTTGTAGTAATTTAAACGAAACGATGAAAAGAAAGAAGGACTCTGTGGAACTCAGCAAGATACACAAATAAGCTATTTCATTTCCTGGTCAAATAAAATAACTTACAAATGTCCACTAAGTAGAGGGAATCTACTTAGCGGTTTTTCACTCACTCACCCAACACACTTTCTAATCAGCTCAATGATAAGTGTAGTGAAACTAGGATCTTCCTAGGCAGAGTCTATCTAAAGGCGCTAACTAACTTGGCACGTATTCTCTCTCTCTTTCTGACTTACAAAGCGATTCTCTTTCTCTCTCTAAGCTCTAAGATAATCCTCAATGAAAAGCACACAATGAACTAGCTATTACATAACCTATTTATACTAGTATTACAAATGGTAGGTCGAAGGAGTTAGTTCCGAAAATACCGGAACTAACTAAGTGGGCAATGTCCAACGTCTTTGAGTGAAGTCTTTACTTGAGCCGCGAACTTCGGGAGTTAAGGGAGACTTTATGACCGTTGTGGCGTTGAGGCTTTCCCGAGTTGACTCCTTTTTATTCGCAACTGCACAAGTGAGTCTATGAGGCCTCCTTCGTTTTGTGGACTCCATTGAAGCGGCTCACTCTTTGTGTCTGACTGAGGATGATTCACTCTGTCGAGTTGATTGGCTATCTCTGCAGCACTCTGATGTCCCAACAGTTTCCCCCTCGTTGTTGATGATAGCAAACCTCCGTGAATCCCGATGGAGTCAATCCTGAAACAGAAACACAAAGGACTAGGGGAACCGACCCTGTCAAAGTTCCCCCTTAATAGTAGCAATAGTAATTGAGTTTAAAGACTCCAGTTAGGTTCCCCCTTAATCGTAGAGGAACTTCAGGCAAGCAAAACATTAATAGGCAATGTAACAGGCAGGATAAGGCGTAGTATATAAAGCAGTTAAGATACTAGACCACATGGTCCAGCAGCAACAATCCAAAAGCAATTTAAAAAAACAATAGAGTAACCCGTACACCAGACGGGATTCACCGCTTCCCCCTTTTGCTTTCATCAGAGGGAAGCCCACAGTCACCAAAGAGTTTGTCCAAAAATTCACACACAAACCAGCAAAAATTGTTTAGAACTTAAAAACAGCATAAGTCCTAACACGACACACACGTCACGGCTAAGGGGTTGGGGTCAGGGTGGATTGGATGTCAAGGAGGTGTTCTTGCAAGGCCGCCACAGTCGTCTCTATCCCAGCGAGTCTGTCCATCATCCGCGTTTGCCCCTGAATCAGCTCTGCTGCCTGCGCAAGGAGTTGCTCCACTTTCTCCGGGAGGGGTAGGAGTGAAGCTTGAGGGACTGCCTCTTGAGAAGTGGAGGGTCTTGCCGTCGATGGAGTTGATGGTGGGGGCAGCAGCTTTGATTTGTCGATAGATGTCAGCCGATTCAGATACCGTAGGTTGATGGTGTCTGCCTCTTCGATGGACTCTGGCGTTGATGTCGCCAGGGGTACCTGAAAGAATTTGAGAATTCGAGGCAGCCAGAACACATACCCCAGGGAGTGTTTCGGGGTGTCGACAGACTGGGCTAAGTGGTGGAGTATGATGTGGGCCAGATTGATGGAATGACGGTTAATGATGCAGTACATTATGGTGAGGTCCAAGCAGTTGACCATGAGATTTCCCTCTTTTTGTGGGACAATGTTTTTGATGACCAGAATGTGGAGGAGTTGGTGTAAAATGGAGAGATCGCCACGGGGTATGGGTGAGCCAATCTTTTTCTTGGAGGAGAAAAAGCGATAGATTTTATTTTGTGGGACCCCGGGGATTTCAGGAAGGACTCCTTTCTCATAGAAGGACAGGCCAGTAGCAGGGACTCCAAGGATTTGGGACAATTTTTCAAGATTGAAGAAGATTGGGTGGAATTAACAAAAGAATGTGCAGCATCGTTTCTGATAACAAGATTTTGAAAGAAATCAACAGTCTCTTGGGGGTACCACTCCGTTATCTCACAGAAGAGGTGTTTCCACCCCTGAACATCTAGCATGGTTACCAACTCCCCTAGGTTTGAAGATTGAGCCCATGAAAAATCGAGGAACTTACCCCTGACGATATTCCGTTCTAAGGCAGGGTCCCCGAGCATGTAGCGTTGGTTGAAGGGGTCGATCTTCGCACATCTTTGGTGCGGCTTCGGAGGTTTCTGGTCTTTGAAGGATGTGGCGCCAGTAGAAGCATCATGACTAGCCGTGGGCAGTTCTTGGACTGAAGACAATTCACCGGAACCAGAGGAGACTGGTTGCGCCTTGACAGAAGAACGGAGAATCCTTTTGGCTGTGGGTCGAGTAGAGGTTTAGGCTTTTCGCTTGCGGGTTTTGGGCTGAGGTTGTTGTGGTGGTGTTGCTGATTTCACGGGAGATGCGGGTGGGGTTGGTGTAGGAGATTTGGTGGTTGGAGCTTGTGGTTGATCAGTAGATTGGGGTGCGGCAATAGGGTTTTGATCTTGTAGTGGTGGAGATGGTGGTATGGTTTGGAGTGGGGTAGCATCGTCAATATCGGTATCAAGAATTTCGGTTTTTGCTGCAGATGGTGGTGTTTGATGGGGGGATGTATCACGGGTGGTTGGTGGTGGTGTGGCGGAATGTGTGGGGGACGATGTGGCAGTGGTTTTAGTGGGAGAGTGAGTGGTGGTTGTGGTGGTGAGTGGAGATGGATTCTGGTTGGCCATCGATTGGAGATACGCCTGAAGGTGGATGGGATCTTGAAAAATATCGGCCGGGATGTTGATACCGTTGAAGTTGATGCCTTCCATTTGGAAATTGTAGGATGCGTGGGTGTAAAAGGGATGGAAGTGAGAGAGATGGAGTGGACGGGTGATGGATATAAAGGCTGGAAGTTGCAGAGAAGGCGTGTGTCAAGTGAGATAAATGCGGCGATGTCAGGATATAGCGAGATTAACGGCAAGGATGTAGGCGAGGTGGGTGCGGATAGATGACGTGTGTGGTAGCGCTAGAGTTATAGGTATGCTAAGTAATAAAACACATTTCACAAATTCAAGTGCAAACAGAGACAGACCCGATGAGACATGAGGGAGTACCTGCTGAAGATTACGGTAGGGGCAAGGAGATGCGACCGTCTAGGTAGACGGAGTCAACCTGATTGCTGATCGCAGTGCTTCGAATCGTGCTGTAGACAGAGGTTTAGTAAAAATATCTGCAAGTTGATCTTCTGTGGGCACAAAGTCAAGTTGGATGAGCTTTTTCTCGACACAGTCTTTCAAGAAGTGAAAGCGAATTTCAATATGTTTGGTTCTTGAGTGTTGGACCGGGTTTTCGGATATTTTGATGGTGCTTTTATTGTCACAGTAGATTGGAATTTGTTCTTGGGTGACATAATAATCTTGAAGTTGTTGTTTCATCCAAAGGAGTTGGGAGCAACAGGCTGCAGCAGAGACATACTCTGCCTCCGCTGTAGAGAGTGCTACAGAATTTTGTTTTTTGGAGGACCATGAAACAAGGCAAACCCAAGAACTGTGCGTTACCTGAAGTACTCTTTCGATCTTGGAGAAAACCTGCCCAATCAGAGTCACTATATCCAGATAAAGTAAAAGTAGGAGATCGTGGATACCATAGATAGAGTGTACTTGTACCTTTAAGATAACGGAAGATGCGCTTGACTGCTTTGAGGTGTGACTGCTTTGGTGCTGCTTGGAAGCGAGCACAGAGACAGACTGCGTGAAGAATGTCGGGGCGACTAGCAGTTAGGTACAAGAGGGACCCTATCATTCCTCTATATTCGGTGGCATTGACACCGACTCCGTCATCATCAGGATGTAGTTTGGCAAATGTGCAGCTTGGTGTGGACATACTCTTAGCATTTTTGAGGTTGTACTTGTCAATGAGTTCCTTGATGTACATTTGTTGATGGATCTTGATCCCGTCCTTGTCCTGTTGGATTTGTAATCCTAAGAAGAACTTGAGTTCACCTAACTCATTCATGGAAAACTCTTGCTTCATGAGGTTAGCAAAATGGTCACAGAGGATGTTACTTGTAGAGCCGTAAATGATATCATCAACATAAATCTGTACTAGGAGTAAGTCATGCGATGAGTGAAGAATGAAGAGTGTTTTATCTACGTTACCTCGAGAGAAACCATTTTGCAATAAATATGTAGACAGTCTTTCATACTAGGCGCGCGGAGCCTGTTTCAGTCCGTAAAGGGCTTTACACAGTTTGTAGACGTAGTCGGGATGGACGGAGTCTGTGAACCCTGGAGGTTGCTCGACGTAGACTTCTCTATCAATATAGCCATGGAGAAAGGCTGTCTTGACATCCATTTGATATAATGTGAAACCTTTAAATGCAGCAAACACAATTAACATGCGGATTGCTTCAAGACGAGCTACGGGTGCGAAGGTGAAATACCCCGACCTTAAATATGGCAATTAAATTATCCTAATATGTAATTAAGAGCCTAATAATGCTTAAATAATATTGGTAAGGAAAAATAAATCCAAAAGAAATGAAGAAATGCTTAAAAAGCGAAAAACGCTAATAAGCGTTAAATAACCATAGGAGGTATGAGACCTCGGTTAGCGTATTATAAGGATTCTAAAGGCTTAATTAAGTCTAAATAAATAAGAGGGAACAAATCCCGAAGAAAACGGATCCTTAAAATGGATTAAAATCACTAACGAACCTTAAAGCGCGTTTTTCGAGGTAACCGGGAAAACGTGTCCTTTAAGCGGGTCCAAATAGGCTCGTAACAATTTTGGTCAACTAAATATTCATTAATACATATTAGTGAAGCTGTAGGACCAATAAAAACGAGAAAACGAGGAATATAAAACTGTCAAAAACGGGAAGTTGTGGGGTAGAAACATAAATACACAAACTTATGTGTCCACTTTTAAAATAAAAGTGAAGCTGTGGTGTGTGTATGACAGCCGATGGCCCCCCTATCCCTCACACTCTCTCACACACTCACTCACACTCTCTTATTTACAAAACTACAAAACTAATAAAGTAAAAACACTCACTACTTTATCTACTCTCACATACTCTCTCTCCTACCCATTCTCTATTCTCCCTCACGTGAACACCCCTCACCGCACTCTCTCTTTTCTTCCTTTCTTCTTCCATGCGATTTCCATGGAGATTTAGCAACCCTCACAAAAACACCAACTTCTCTCCTTTGTAACTCTCTCCAAACTCTTCCAAAAATTATAAAAATACCACCATTGCATCCTCTCACCAAGGGCTACATTCCTATCTTCCAAAATTCGAAAACACCCATTTTTCGTTTTTATGGGTATGTCCCATTTGGAGTTCCAAGACCACCATTAGAAGGCCCTTGTTCTCCTTGTTTCTTTTGAGGAAAATCTCTTCAAAACTCCATTGTTTTCTAGCCTCAAAGGCAAAACGAAAATCTAGCTAAAACCTTGTTCGGTTTCTTTGCACTCTAGCCGATTTTGGCTTGTTGAGGGGTTGGGAATCTTGTTCGTGTACCACTCCAAACAGCACTTGCACCCTTGGAAGGTAATAAATTTTCTAAACCCTAAAAACCTAGATTGAAACTTGATTAATGGATAGGGTTAGTCCTTAGTATTGAATGGTGTATATGAATGGTTGTAGTGCTAGTGGATTGAGAATTCAAAATCGGTAGAGGAAGAAGAAGGAAGAAGAGAAAGGAAAATCTAGAAGAAAACAAGGTAAGAATGCTCTCTTTTGTGTAACTTGGTAATATGTATGTAACAGTTTTTGGAAGTTTGAAATGAGTAATGGAATGGTAATGTAGTAGTGTAATGTGTAGGAGGATATAAGTATTTTGGAAGTCTTAAAAGATGTGAGAAACTTATTGAAAACAGATTGGGATTTGAGTTGTTGAGTGCACGGAATTTTTTAGTAGTGTTTTAGTATTGAAATTGTGTATGGGAGCTTGTATATTGTTGTTGTGTGAAACAGGTGAAATGAGTATTGAATTGTGAACAAGCATATGTGGTGAGAGTGTATAAAATATAGGGGAGACGATGGCAAAATTTGCCTAGGATTATAACACTTAGTAAACTAGAAACTAGGTGATTAAGGTGTGTATGTGTAACAGATTTTGATTAAGGAAAATAGAGGGTAAGTTGAGAGAGATGGGTAATGTATTCTAAATGCATTAGGAATGTTAGAAATGTCGATAGAAGAGGGAGATATAGAAGAGGAGTGTAAATGACAAAATCTGTAGCGAAAAGTATTTAAGTGCATTGTGGAAACTAGGAGGAATGAGTGTACAAGATTTGGTGAAATGGAGAGTTGGACTTGGGTATAGATATTGTAGTTGCTTGGAAATGAATTGGAATGGTAAGATGGCATTAGGAGAAGGAACTATGCATGGAGGAAATAAGAACCCAAAATCTGTAGCAAAAACTACTTGGAGAAACTATTGCAAGTGTTGAAAGGAAGTAAGGAATTGTGTAAGTTGTTTGATGGATTTAGTAATGGATTTGGTGAATGAACTAAGGAGTATTAGGAGGTTTAATTAGTGCAATAACATGTGGGATTAAGTGTAGGAACAATGGGGAAGTAGTGGGTAAAAGAGAGAACTGAAAACAGAAATTAAAATGCAAATACTGGGCCGGACCGAACTTGCGACCGGACTTGCAAGTTCGGTCGAGCCCAGATTTACAAAGACGGGTGAGCTACTGGAATCGACCGGACTTGCGACCGGACTTGCAAGTTCGGTCGGACCAGAAATTTTCCCCGTCTGTAACCTACTGGAATCGACCGGACTTGCGACCGGACATGCAAGTTCGGTCGGCCAGAAAAATTTCCATCGTGTAAGTACTGGAATCGACCGGACTTGCGACCGGACATGCAAGTTCGGTCGGTCCAGAAAAATTTCCCGAGGATAGCTACTGGAATCGACCGAACTTGCGACCGGACTTGCAAGTTCGGTCGGGCCAGAAATTTTCGGTACTGGTAGCTACTGGAATGGACCGGACTTGCAAGGTCGGTCGCAAGTCCGGTCCTGAAAAAAAAAAAAAAAAAAAATGTGTTTTAAATAATAATGAATATATATATAGGTATATATATATGTGTATGTATGTATATCCACATATACATGTACATGAAAGAGAGTAAACCTAAGTTAAGTAAGAAAGTAAAACTTAAGGTAAAGAATAGTAAATAAGTAATGTGTAAGCATAAGAAGTGTGAGGACATAGTAAGTACGAATTAAGTAATAATAGTTAGATTAATCATTTGAATGTATGTATATCATAGGATTTGAATTGTGAATACCGGAGGAACGTTGGGATACAAGTACAACGGTGAAAGGTATGATTTCTTCATGCCCTGTATCCTAATCTGGTTACCCCGATTTGTGTGCTTACTTGATCACCTAATAAGATAAATGCACGAACCGGATTATATTGCACTTACCTGTGCTTGTTTATATTGTTCTTGGTATATTTCTCTTGAACAATAGTTTGTATAATTCATGAAATGTATGGAGGATGATATGGTGTAAATGAATCTTGTATTGTACTTCTGTATTGTATTATATTTCGTATGAATGTATATTGGGCCTTGTATTTGTAATTGTGGCTTGAATGTTGACTTGTGCTAATTCCTAACTATCTAACTCCTAACTTAAGTGAGTAAATTGGAATGAGTACAAGTCCGATATAGCTTCGGCCACGCGTGAGGATGAGGTGACACAAGAGGTTGGATCCGATTCCTGGTTCGTAAGCTGGTCCACGGCCCAAATCCCTTAAGTGGGTAGCATCCTGGATTAGTGAACCAAGTAAATCCCGGAGGTGGGACGGAGTAGTCCCCAGGGCCGGAGGTCCCGACGACTTAACTTGAGTAAGAGCAAGAGTAAGTAAGTAAGTACGAGTATGAGAATGAGTAAGTATGTGTAAGTATGGAGTAAATGAGTAAAAGAGTAATCTCCACCCGATTAACCCGGGTGGACCAATATGGGCTAACAAGTTATTGGATTGTGTATGAATTGCGTATGTATTGTATATTGTATTGGGTATCTCGGAATCCAGAAAGGTAAGTATGTATCGTTGAGCTATGTGGATTACTATGTATGAACTGAAGTGTATGCATGGAAGTGTATGTAAGCATTCTTGCGTAGAGTATCGTAGTATCTGTATGAAAGCATGTATGCATGTATGTATGAATAAAATGAACCGCATGTATTCGACCAAGTGGTCGGCGTACCCTCACTAGTACGCGGGGTATGCGGTTATCATGCTCGGCGAAAGCTGACCCCTTCGGGGGACATTTTTTAGTGTGCAGGTACCCGAAACGATTATGGTCAAGGAAGAGACCGGAGGCACCTCCTGACATTTGGAAGTAAGTAGCGTGTGAGGAACGGGTAGCAAGTAGTCTCTTAGCGAGTATGTATGAACCTTAAAGAGATAATACATTGTATGAGGATCTTAGTAAACTCGGTATGTAGATTATATTGTATTGTACTTGGAGTATTGCATTGAATGGAGATTGTAGCAGTATGTGGTAAACGAAGGGTGTATTGTAGATTCGTAGTACTCGGGATTCCGGTCCATCAGACCGATGCTGTATGTAGAATCAGTAGCCTTGTTAGTCACGTGGGTGACTAACGGCATTGTATCACCCATTGTATGTAAGTATATATCCGCTGCGAGTATCTGATAGTAAGGAGATTGGACGTTAATGATTGTATTAATAGTAGGGGTGTTACAAAAAGTGGTATCAGAGCGAAGTATCGCTCTGATGACTGGAAATACCGAGCTTAGGAATACCGAGTTAGGAATTAGAAGCTTAGGGCTAAGGGCTGAGTGTTAGCATTAGAGATGTGCTAGTTAGGAATCCCCGGTGAGTACCGGATACCTACAATACCAGTCCCGCCCGCCGCGAACCCCATTGTATAACTTGGGAAAGGACGCCAGAGAGAAGGAAAGTCCTCTCATACTCGGGGAAACCCGATCTGGCAGTTGTGAAGCAATCACACTGTAAACAAGAACCGACATATAGTAAATTCCAGGGATGGAAGCCCGGAGATGGATCCCGGTTAAACCGCAATACCCGCACTCCATAGCGGTGGAACGAGCACTCCAACCACGAGGAGGCTGCAACTTACAACAGCATGGGGCGACGTGCTTAGCAGTCGCGAGACCTAGCTAGACAACCAGCAGTAGGAAAGAAGCACTAACCATGCAATGAAATGGAAAAAGGAGTAATGACAGAACCCGAGACACAAGTCTACGGGATAGTAATACTTGAATAATACCACAACGGCATGCCAGCTGACTAAGGACATAGTCAGGAACGGTTAACTCCAAAAACCCAACGCCAATGAGGTTACAATACCTGGCCAGCATAGCTTACACAGCTACAAGAACATCTACGGGATATAATCCGATAGGACTACAGGAGTAGTGCCTAAACAAGGTAGGCTCAGTAAACACCATAAATGTGTGGGAACGAGCCACAAGGGACGACATTAAACCAAATAGAATGGGAGTCTCCAAGGATTGGAGAAACATCCCGATTATCAACAATCACGTCAAGATCATTGAGAAGCTACCTAAAGGATCGAGTATACCAACTATAGGTCAATGAGATCAAGGGAAGAGTCGACAGGACTTTCAATTACTAATGGAAACCATACCGTGATCGGTATAGGATTACCCAAAAACCACCAGTACCACGCACTTGCCACGGCAAGTGCAGTAAGGACAGAAGTACGTAAAGAAACTCTAACACACCACAGGTACATAGTAATGTACCGTGACTACAATGAAACAACTATGGGATCACAAATCTTGAAATTGAAAGAATGGAACCTTTGTAAGGCCTAACGGCCCGACCACTGTATTTAGAACATACCAGTCAGCGAGAGGCTAGACTTGGTCAAGACCTCAAACGTGGCTATGCCATGAGAGACTTCTTTTAACACCGAACCACTGTTTAAAACCCAAAATTTTCTTTTCAAAACCTCAAACCTCTTTTAAAAACCTTGGATTTTAAAACCGAACCAACATGATTATGGTGAGTATCATAGATTGATACAAGAGGAGTTGACAATAGAATACTTCACCTAGGCGTGTGACGAACGCTACGAGTGTACCCGTTACGGGATGTGGGACAACCGCACTCCGAAGGAGCTTGCGGGCCCGACATATAGTTGGGTAAGTGGCAACGTATCAACATGGTACCCCACGTATGTGCACGTGTAGTGTACGACACACGGGAAGTAGTCAGCTCCGTTCTACGGACCATCAGTGAGTTCAAACCAGAACAACTGGACACCTCAGACAATTCAGCATAAAGGAACTCAGAAGACCCATCTGAAGATAAGGAGTAAGAACTAGGAAGTGCAAAAGGCACAGACTAAACAGTATAGACATTGGATATGTCTCAAATAATCTAAGCAATTACCTGACAGCTGGATGGAATGCCCAGCCTAAACACATGAAGGCGAATGCCTAATGTGAACCTAACAATGCTCAACAAACGGGACAGAACTCCCAAGAGCAACCCCAAGATTACCACAAGTACACTCCATCATTGAAGGGGATATCAAACCTAGTCCTAAGCACTAGGAGCAAGTGTAAACAGTCTACCCAAGAACGGGAGACGTTACAACCCAAAAGGGGACGACTCAGCTACAATACCATAAGACGGTATAGAGGACGACACACGTTATAAACATTAGCCGGATGTAACGGCACAGCCACCAACACCCAGGAGCGATCCTTGAAGGGTGTCTGCGTTAATAACAGTCGAGCAACCGTAACGACATGAGCACGGGAGCTAAAACGAACACTCGGTTAGGACACCGAAGGGATTTCACTTTACAGGAAATGCCCTAAAATACTGAGAGGCACCTATTAACACCTGATTGCATAAAGGGTCTCCTATGAACGGAAGCGTGATGCCACGACTTACCATGGAGCCCAATAATACCTCCAACCTATGACGGTATACGTGGAGTGGAAACATGTATAAGCCGCTTGCAAAGAGCATAGCTTGCAGCAATACGGCTCAGAAGTTGCAAACCAAATACGTTATATAAACTTAAACGGTTGCAAAACCGGCACCAACTGTTAACAAGACCTACAAGAAATATTGCCTCATACGACAAGAAATCAACAACTGGACCATAAATCCAACCCAACATCCTGAGTGGCTTGTAGTAATGGCCACCTCAGTGTCACTGTCACTAGAGCACCAGTCTAGTATACAGTTGACGGAGTTAAATACCCCTCATGCCTTCTGTAGCAATTGTACACAGAGGCATAAGAATCATGATAATGCCAACAATGGCCTAGTCCACACTTGGACACTACGAGAACCCAAGGGAAAGTACCCCTCGTTAACCGAAGACCACCAAGGTGGTGAAGATGTGAATCCTTAGAAAGGTTTCCATCTATTATAACAGTAAAGCCTACGCATATAGATATTGCCAAGAGGCGATGGAATCAGGAAATGAGATTTCCAAACCATTACGACTTAAGGGAGTAAGTATACTCCTCATGCACCCAAGCATGTGGTGAACCATTACATAAATACTCACATGGTAAACCTTGTCATGAGACCTATGAGTGGCAACAACCTCTCAACCAGAACTTCATTCCCAATGATAGAACGGGACCAGGAAACCCTTGGAGTTTCACGGGATGTCCTGGTAAAATACATACAAGCAAAACTACACAGCCAGAGCCTAAACCAATGCTCAGCACCGAAAGGCAATAATTAACAAAGCAGTTAATGTGAACGCACACTGAACACCATGAATGATTAACGCTCAAGAGAGCTTATGACCCGATGAGTTATCTCATCCTTGGTCAACCAAGATACTTGGTGAATTGTATCACAATAATGAAAATGATGTGAGGTAAGCCAACCTACACATGAAACCTAGACTGAAATAAAACATCCCCACTATGGGAAGATAGTAGTAGTGCGGTATGCTACGACAACCGTCATACACACGAACATGGGAAACCCCAGGGTATTCATACCATAAGGGAATGGTGCCAATGACAATGGCAATGAGTAAAGAGAAACTATCACAGTAACGGAAACAGTAAAAACAATGTTGTATAATGAGTAAGAATACGGTGTGCAACAAGCGACCAATATGAGGAAGTAACAGATAATGACACGGAGTATAAGTACGAAATAACAGGCAGAAATATTCTTTCCCATCACATAAGTGACTTACTGTCAAGCGTTTACGCCTCTGCACTCTGTATGACTGAGTGTTTTGGTATTGCACTTGTGCAGCTAATGATCTAATGGGATGGCTAGGGATATGGAGAATGTAAACCGTAGTAAATCATCCTTTTCACCAACAAACATGGCATGAGCCAGCTAAGGAAGCTTGGCAACAAACCGTGTGCCTAAGGCCAAAGAAGCACGAAGAGTGTAAACACACTAACAATCATAAGATGTGAATTCCACTGGAATAAAAGGTGAAAGGAGACTTAAGAAAGTCATTAGGACCGACGCATATTAAGGCAAGGTCATACAAGTAAAGAACACTTGTACTGAACCAGGGAAACTGGTAGAATTCAGAAGCTAGTGACACCAGAGGAAGCACTACAACTAAGTAGTGACTTAACCTCGCCCGACAATAAGTCGGAGAAGCTTAACGAATAATCGTAGAAGCACGAATAGCATGTGCAGAAGATTACCAGAGAGCCGGTTATAAACCTTAAACTCATTGAGTTCAAACACGGTAAAAGAATACCGCATTTGTTTAATAAACCTTATGCCCATAATAGACGGATAAAAAGTGATGCATAGTACATTAAGGATAGCACGAAGGGTAAAAATTAACCCGAGTTATCAGGGTCGCGCAGCAGAAGCTAGTGGGCCCCAGCTAGTAAGTTAGCAAAATGGCTATTAATGCCTTGAAGCCTAATAGGCTAGAACCAAATTAATTATGAGTTAAATAAACTCATATAGGAATCCTTGGTGCAAAGACTAAACCGTTGGTATGGTTAAGACCCTTTGACCGGAGCATATTCTATAGTATACCGTAGTGAAGCTAAACGCTTCAGTTTGCCCAAATTGATTAAACCAATGTTTAATAATAATAACATATGGTAGATTACGTGGGCGTAATCCCTTTTAAGGGGGGTAGAGCGAAAACCGCTTAATGCAAGTTTTATAAATAAAACACATAAAACTATAATGTGCATAGCACAAATGAGAAATTATTCGATGAGTGGTACCTACGTTTTATAAACATACGTATTCATTCATATTGAATTGTGGTAACTAAGCATTAGACATGCAAATACCATAGGGTGAATATACCCATCGTGTAACACCAGTGTAAGAGTATTGGTAAAGAAAAGTAATGAGTAGGGGACGGAGCTCCACAAGTATTGTAACCATTGAAGAAGTAGTACGAAATGAATGAGGATAGTAGATGAATGAAGTTTATGAGTAGTGGGATCGTAAGTAAAATATTTGAAACAATTGAAGACAACTAAATCTTAGAAATGAAGTATTCCGTGGTTAGAATATAGGAGATGATGGTGAGTAATGGATGAAAGTAGTGAAGGTTGAGGAAATGAGCACTAGGATTGAACCGTGGGGTAAAGCAATTGGGAAATAGAGTGAGGATGATTGATGGACTGATTCCATCCTTGGAGATGTATGAATGACTAGGAAGAGTAAAAGATAGAAAATGAAAACAATTAAATTATTTGTTTGATTGAATCTGATGTGGGAAGTCGAACTTGATCCTGATCAGATCAAGGGAAACCGAACACAAATTGGGGTGGAAAGATAGTTCAACACTGATGCTGATCACATCAGGGTCGAATGATTCTCGAAGCTCCCCTTAAGTGGTCACAAGAATCACACATAGGATAGAGGTAACGAATATAAACTGGAACTTGGAGTGGATGTTTTAGGAAAATTTTAATTGGTAGTGGTGAAAGAATTTCCCTAGTATGGAGAATGAGGATCTACTAGAAATAGGTACCGGAGAAGATAGTAAGGTAGCATGTGGTATTATTCCAAGGGCAGCGGGACATAGAGGAGTCCCGTGTCGAGATGACCTGAATGCCTGCGGAATTGTATTGTGTATTGCATTGCTTTGGGAATAGCTTTGCTTGTATGTATGTATAAGGGTTGTAATGAGGAACCGGACGGTTGATAGTAATATGGATGGGAGTAAGTATTGTACATAGGTATGACAGGGAAAGGAGAAACCTTGAGTAATGGATTTAGGAATTAGTAAGGAAGAAGCATGTATGACCGCGGTATTAGACACGTAAGAATGAGTAAGCAGTGTAAACCCATAACCTCGAACAACTTTGAGGACAAAGTTCTTAAGGGGGGTAGATTGAAATACCCCGACCTTAAATATGGCAATTAAATTATCCTAATATGTAATTAAGAGCCTAATAATGCTTAAATAATATTGGTAAGGAAAAATAAATCCAAAAGAAATAAGAAGAAATGCTTAAAAAGCGAAAAACGCTAAATAAGCGTTAAATAACCATAGGAGGTATGAGACCTCGGTTAGCGTATTATAAGGATTCTAAAGGCTTAATTAAGTCTAAATAAATAAGAGGGAACAAATCCCGAAGAAAACGGATCCTTAAAATGGATTAAAATCACTAACGAACTTAAAGCGCGTTTTTCGAGGTAACCGGGAAAACGTGTCTTTAAGCGGGTCAAATAGACTCGTAACAATTTTGGTCAACTAAATATTCATTAATACATATTAGTGAAGCTGTAGGACCAATAAAACAAGAAAACGAGGAATTAGTAAAAACTGTCAAAAACGGGAAGTTGTGGGGTAGAAACATAAATAACACAAACTTATGTGTCCACTTTTAAAATAAAAAGTGAAGCTGTGTGTGTGTGTATGACAGCCGATGGCCCCCCTATCCCTCACACTCTCTCACACACTCACTCACACTCTTATTTACAAAACTACAAAACTAATAAAGTAAAAACACTCACTATTACTCACATACTCTCTCCTACCCATTCTCTATTCTCCTCACGTGAACACCCCTCACCAGCACTCTCTCTTTTCTTCCTTTCTTCTTCCATGCGATTTCCATGGAGATTTAGCAACCCTCACAAAAACACCAACTTCTCTCCTTTGTAACTCTCTCCAAACTCTTCCAAAAATTATAAAAATACCACCATTGTAATCCTCTCACCAAGGGCTACATTCCTATCTTTCCAAAATTCGAAAACACCCATTTTCGTTTTTATGGGTATGTCCCATTTGGAGTTCCAAGACCACCATTAGAAGGCCCTTGTTCTCCTTGTTCTTTTGAGGTAAAAATCTCTTCAAAACTCCATTGTTTTTCTAGCCTCAAAGGCAAAACGAAAATCTAGCTAAAACCTTGTTCGGTTTCTTTGCACTCTAGCCGATTTTGGCTTGTTGAAGGGGTTGGGAATCTTGTTCGTGTACCACTCCAAACAGCACTTGCACCCTTGGAAGGTAATAAATTTTCTAAACCCTAAAACCTAGATTGAAACTTGATTAATGGATAGGGTTAGTCCTTAGTATTGAATGGTGTATATGAATGGTTGTAGTGCTAGTGGATTGAGAATTCAAAATCGGTAGAGAGAGAAGAAGAAGAAGAAGAAGAGAGAAAGGAAAATCTAGAAGAAAAACAAGGTAAGAATGCTCTTTTGTGTAACTTGGTATATATGTATGTAACAGTTTTTGGAAGTTTGAAATGAGTATGGAATGGTAATGTAGTAGTAGTGTAATGTGTAGGAGGATATAAGTATTTTGGAAGTCTTAAAGATGTGAGAAACTTATTGAAAACAGATTGGGATTGAGTTGTTGAGTGCAGGAATTTTTAGTAGTGTTTTAGTATTGAAATTGTGTATGGGAGCTTGTATATTGTTGTTGTGTGAAACAGGTGAAATGAGTATTGAATGTGAACAAGCATATGTGGTGAGAGTGTATAAAATATAGGGGAGACGATGGCAAAATTTGCCTAGGATTATAACACTTAGTAAACTAGAAACTAGGTGATTAAGGTGTGTATGTGTAACAGATTTTGATTAAGGAAAATAGAGGGTAAGTTGAGAGAGATGGGTAATGTCTAAATGCATTAGGAATGTTAGAAATGTCGATAGAAGAGGGAGATATAGAAGAGGAGTGTAAATGACAAAATCTGTAGCGAAAAGTATTTAAGTGCATTGTGGAAACTAGGAGGAATGAGTGTACAAGATTTGGTGAAATGGAGAGTTGGACTTGGGTATAGATATTGTAGTTGCTTGGAAATGAATTGGAATGGTAAGATGGCATTAGGAAGGAACTATGCATGGAGGAAATAAGAACCCAAAATCTGTAGCAAAAACTACTTGGAGAAACTATTGCAAGTGTTGAAAGGAAGTAAGGAATTGTGTAAGTTGTTTGATGGATTTAGTAATGGATTTGGTGAATGAACTAAGGAGTATTAGGAGGTTTAATTAGTGCAATAACATGTGGGATTAAGTGTAGGAACAATGGGGAAGTAGTGGGTAAAAGAGAGAACTGAAAACAGAAATTAAAATGCAAATACTGGGCCGGACCGAACTTGCGACCGGACTTGCAAGTTCGGTCGAGCCCAGATTTACAAAGACGGGTGAGCTACTGGAATCGACCGGACTTGCGACCGGACTTGCAAGTTCGGTCGGACCAGAAATTTTCCCCGTCTGTAACCTACTGGAATCGACCGGACTTGCGACCGGACATGCAAGTTCGGTCGGCCAGAAAAATTTCCATCGTGTAAGCTACTGGAATCGACCGGACTTGCGACCGGACATGCAAGTTCGGTCGGTCCAGAAAAATTTCCCGAGGATAGCTACTGGAATCGACCGAACTTGCGACCGGACTTGCAAGTTCGGTCGGGCCAGAAATTTTCGGTACTGGTAGCTACTGGAATGGACCGGACTTGCAAGGTCGGTCGCAAGTCCGGTCCTGACAAAAAAAAAAAAAAAAATGTGTTTTAAATAATAATGATATATATATAGGTATATATATATGTGTATGTATGTATATCCACATATACATGTACATGAAAGAGAGTAAACCTAAGTTAAGTAAGAAAGTAAAACTTAAGGTAAAGAATAGTAAATAAGTAATGTGTAAGCATAAGAAGTGTGGACATAGTAAGTACGAATTAAGTAATAATAGTTAGATTAATCATTTGAATGTATGTATATCATAGGATTTGAATTGTGAATACCGGAGGAACGTTGGGATACAAGTACAACGGTGAAAGGTATGATTTCTTCATGCCCTGTATCCTAATCTGGTTACCCCGATTTGTGTGCTTACTTGATCACCTAATAAGATAAATGCACGAACCGGATTATATTGCACTTACTGTGCTTGTTTATATTGTTCTTGGTATATTTCTCTTGAACAATAGTTTGTATAATTCATGAAATGTATGGAGGATGATATGGTGTAAATGAATCTTGTATTGTACTTCTGTATTGTATTATATTCGTATGAATGTATATTGGGCTTGTATTTGTAATTGTGGCTTGAATGTTGACTTGTGCTAATTCCTAACTATCTAACTCCTAACTTAAGTGAGTAAATTGGAATGAGTACAAGTCCGATATAGCTTCGGCCACGCGTGAGGATGAGGTGACACAAGAGGTTGGATCCGATTCCTGGTTCGTAAGCTGGTCCACGGCCCAAATCCCTTAAGTGGGTAGCATCCTGGATTAGTGAACCAAGTAAATCCCGGAGGTGGGACGGAGTAGTCCCCAGGGCCGGAGGTCCCGACGACTTAACTTGAGTAAGAGCAAGAGTAAGTAAGTAAGTACGAGTATGAGAATGAGTAAGTATGTGTAAGTATGGAGTAAATGAGTAAAAGAGTAATCTCACCCGATTAACCCGGGTGGACCAATATGGGCTAACAAGTTATTGGATTGTGTATGAATTGCGTATGTATTGTATATTGTATTGGTATCTCGGAATCCAGAAAGGTAAGTATGTATCGTTGAGCTATGTGGATTACTATGTATGAACTGAAGTGTATGCATGGAAGTGTATGTAAGCATTCTTGCGTAGAGTATCGTAGTATCTGTATGAAAGCATGTATGCATGTATGTATGAATAAAATGAACCGCATGTATTCGACCAAGTGGTCGGCGTACCCTCACTAGTACGCGGGGTATGCGGTTATCATGCTCGGCGAAAGCTGACCCCTTCGGGGACATTTTTTAGTGTGCAGGTACCCGAAACGATTATGGTCAAGGAAGAGACCGGAGGCACCTCCTGACATTTGGAAGTAAGTAGCGTGTGAGGAACGGGTAGCAAGTAGTCTCTTAGCGAGTATGTATGAACCTTAAAGAGATAATACATTGTATGAGGATCTTAGTAAACTCGGTATGTAGATTATATTGTATTGTACTTGGAGTATTGCATTGAATGGAGATTGTAGCAGTATGTGGTAAACGAAGGGTGTATTGTAGATTCGTAGTACTCGGGATTCCGGTCCATCAGACCGATGCTGTATGTAGAATCAGTAGTCTTGTTAGTCACGTGGGTGACTAACAACATTGTATCACCCATTGTATGTAAGTATGTATCCGCTGCGAGTATCTGATGAGTAAGGAGACCGGACGCTAATGACTGTATTAGTAGTAGGGGTGTTACAGAAGGTTTCATCATAGTCAATCCCTTCTTCTTGATTGTAGCCCTGGACGACCAGTCGAGCTTTATTCCTGAAAACTTGTCCTGCATCATCAAGTTTGGTACGAAAGACCCATCGAGTACCAATGGTTATTGATGTGTGGGTCGAGGAACTAATTCCCAGACAGCATGTTTGGAGGGAGTTTAGTTCCTCTTGCATTGCAGTGACCCAATCACTGTCAAGGAGTGCTTCTTAACATTTCTTGGTTCAGTACTAGAGAGAAAAGCACCAAAAGCACAGAGATTTGCATAGCTTGGAGACGTGTTTGAACACCCAAGGTTGGGTCTGTGATGATGTTTTCAGGAGGGTGGGCTGATTTTTGTTGGAACTGTCGACGTGAAACAGGAGGGGTGGGTCTTTGTCAGAGGAGTCAAAGTTCAAGTTTTGTGGTAAGGGTGTCTCCGGGTTGGTGTCAGAGTCAGCAGAATCAGATGTATGTTTTGTTTGTCGGAGAGTCATTAGGATGATGGATTGGGAATTGGGGAGTCTTCCTATGGGTACAGTGATGAAGTGGGATCAGTCAGGAAGTCATCAGGAGCGAAGTCAAGTTGATCGAAAATGAGCTGACATTGTGGGACTCATCGAACTTGACATGGGGACTCTCTTCTAAACATGAGTTCTCAGATTGATAACACGATAAGCTTTGCTTTTAGAAGAGTAGCCAAGAAAATACCTTCATCACTTTAGGAGAGAACTTACCAAGTTGTCCTTACCATTATTGTGAATAAAGCACTTACATCCAAAACGCCTGAGAGAATAAGACTAGGTTTTCGTTGACGGAGAGTAGTAGTTCATAGGGTGTCTTGTGAAGGAATGGATGAATCAGCGCATGATTTAACACATAGCATGCTGTGTTAACAGCTTCTACCCAGTAAGATGGAGTGAGTTGACTACCAAAGTTCTATTCTTGCGTTCAACCACTCTGTTTTGTTCTGGAGTGCGTGCTGATGATATTTGGTGATCCACTCCGTTGTCCCTGCAAAACTCATCAAAGGACTTGTTGCAAAATTCAGTGCCCTGGTCCGTTCTCAGGGTTTTCAAAGTAAATGAAAACTTGGTGATCAGCATTTTATGGAGTTGACGAACTCCGTAAAAGTTCATCCTTAGTAGATAGAAAAATGACCCAAGTCCACCTGGAATAGTCATCGACTATGACAGGATGTACCTCTTACCACTTCTACTTTGTGTACGCATGGGACCAACAAGATCCATGTGTAGTAGTAATTCTAGCGGAGAGCTAGTAGAGAGAGTAGGCTTATCTGAAGGAGGACCGGGGTGTTTACCTTTTACGCATGCTTCACAGACAGAGTTTGTGTCAAAGGTTGTGTCAGGTAAACCAATCACCAAGTCCTTGCTTTTGAGTTGTTCAACAGTCTGTGATTTGCGTGACCAAGTCTGGAGTTCCACAACAATGAGTTTTTAGAATGCATGTGAGACAGACTTGATCATCTGAATTAATGGAGTTTAAGCACATTTTGTAGAGATTTCTTCTCTACGTCCACAGCTTTTAAGGAACCTGTACGCTCATAATAGACTTTACAATCCGAAGAAGAGAAAAGTACCAAGTTGAATCTATCACAAATTTGAGAAATACTGAGTAAACTATGTTGGAGTCCAGTGACCAGATGGACTCCATCAATTTTAAATTTTGAGGGGGTTACCTACGGAGCCAACTCCCACGATTTCACCCTGGTTGTGTTTCCAAAAGTAACCTTACCTCCTGGTAGGATGAAATTTGGATCTCCAGTCATGTGACGAGAGCACACTGTCCAAGTACCAGCTGTCTCCATTCACCTTCACCTACAAAAGAGCAGATCATTTGTTAGATTTGGGAACCCAGATGTACTTGGGTTCCCTTTTCGAGCCAGACCTTTTTAATTTTTCTCGTGCTTCAAGTATCAATTTAACACGTTTGACATTAAACGAAAGATCTTTATTCAGTTTATCACATGCACTGTCTCGATGTCCAAGACTCCTGCAGTAGCCACAAATTTGGTTGGTAGAAGATTGACGTATTTCTGTTGTCCTTCCACCAGGAGTCGAATTTCTCTTTTTCTTCATACCGTTTGGCTGTTGTCGGATTTGGACATATTTTTTGGGATGTCGAACTTACCTTTGTGCACTTGGGCATGGATTGAGTGGATCAAACTCCGGATTGTAGATTTGCGAACTGTTGAGAGAGTGTTCTACTTTGGAGCGAAGATCATCTCGATCTTGGCTAATTTCTGCGATCTTGGAGTTGGCCCACTCAGGTAGTTCAGAGGAGGTGAGTTTGATAAACTTGACTAGCTTAAGGGAGAGAGCGTGCTCCTTTTCTTTCAGTTTTTCGTGTAGGATCGGATGGCTAACTCAAACCAACCAAAGGTGTGAGTCTAAGAGTTGGTTTGACTCAATCAACCTTCGTAAGTGAGAAACACTCTGTGATGCAGAGGCACTCAATCGAATTGATCAAACTGAGGGTGCGGAAGACTTTGTAGTAATTGAAACAAAACGATGAAAAGAAAGAAGGACTCTGTGGAACTCAGCAAGATACACAAATAAGCTATTCATTTCCTGGTCAAATAAATAACTTACAAATGTCCACTAAGTAGAGGGAATCTACTTAGCGGTTTTTCACTCACTCACCCAACACACCTTCTAATCAGCTCAATGATAAGTGTGTGTGTGAAACTAGGATCTTCCTAGGCAGAGTCTATCTAAAGGCGTTAACTAACTGGCACGTATTCTCTCTCTCTTTCTGACTTACAAAGCGATTCTCTTACTCTCTCTAAGCTCTAAGATAATAATCAATGAAAAGCACACAATGAACTAGCTATTAAATAACCTATTTATACTAGTATTACAAATGGTAGGTCGAAGGAGTTAGTTCCTAAAATACCGGAACTAACTAGTGGGCAACGTCCAAATCTTTGAGTGAAGTCTTTACTTGAGTCGCGAACTTCGGGAGTTAAGGGAGACTTTATGACCGTTGTGGCGTTGGGCTTTCCCGAGTTGACTCCTTTTTATTCGCAACTGCACGAGTGAGTCTATGAGGCCTCCTTCGTTTCATGGACTCCATTGAAGCGGCTCATCTTTTGTCTGACTGAGGACGATTCACTCTGTCGAGTTGATTGGCTATCTTGCAACTCTGATGTCCCAACAGAATCCATTATCCAAATTCGATGATGGCAGAGGGCACTGTGTTGGTGCACAGGTTTCGACGGATCGGTCACCTTTAAGGCAAATATATCTAGGGCCATAATGTCAGCTGGTAACGGTTCCTTTGGAACCCAGGGGACTACTGTCCATTAATAAGTTATTAAGGGTTGTCCTAACATGACGCCCGAGGTGGAAATTAATTGGAAGGTTTAAGGGATTGGTTTAAAAGATAAGGGCCATGTGGCCAACTAACAAGTACAGTTAATTATTACGCGTATCTTGTTTTGGTATTGCTATTGATTATTGGTTGTTGATGGAGTGATGATATTGTGGTGAACTGTTATGTGTATATCTAACAATTACAGTTGTTATTATATTAGTCTTTTATTGTTGTAAACCGGTAACAACATGTAATGAATTTAATATCAAGATGGTTTTAAAACGACTTAAGGAATCCAATGATTTAGGAACTACATTTAGCATACCAGCAATATCATTTGTTGAGCCCTTCAATGGGCAAAACATTTCAGGTTACTGAAGAAGACACAAGCCGGAGTGCGGGACGTTGGGTAGTTGATGCTTTTTCAAAAAAGTACTCCTGTAGTTTTATTACGTAATATATTATGGGGTTTGTTGTATTTGGATTAGTTGCTCATTTGTTTAGTTGGATTTGGATTGTAAGTTTAAGATTGTTCAGTATCTCGTCATCACAGGTGAGGAGTTGAAGTTGATGGATGGAGTAAGGTTGCCTTGTTACTCACATGGGTGAGTAACGGCAGTGTAAACCAAACGATAGTTAGTTTATTTTCCGTTGCGAATTATATTTTGTTATGCTACGACTTACGACTATGTTATAGGATTAGGATTAGGGGTGTTACAAATTCAGGACACTCATACTCAGCATGCGCCTGAGTTCAGTCACATGTGAAGGATGAAATATAGGAATCGGCAACTCTAAGAAGCGGTTAGAATGTAATGTTTATGTCACAATAACTGAAATATATCAAAATGTAAAGACTCCGTCCAAACATCTACCAAAGATTATTAATCCAAAAAAGTAACTGAAATACCCCGAACTTAAAAATGGTGATTAATTATTTTATATCGTATTTAAGGGCCTAACAGTGCCTAAGTAATTTGGTAAAGAAAATAAATCCAAAATAAATGAGAAAACACTTAGAAGAAGGAGCGGAAAAACGCTAAAATAAGCGTTAAATAACCATAGGAGGTACGAGACCTCAATTAGCGTATTATGTGGATTCCTAGAGCTATAATAAGACCCAAATAATATACGGGAATGATTCCCGAAGAAGACGGATCCAAAGGAGGTATTAATACGCTAATAGAGCTTTAGCGCACGTTTTTCGAGAAAACCCGAAAACGTGATTTTAAGTGGTTCAACGAACACGTAAAAATTATAAATCATTAAACAAATTATTAAGCATTAACGGAAGCTAATAAACCAATAAAAATAAAGAAACGAGAAAATTCCGGAAACGGGCCCGGTTAGGATAGTATCAAAAACCGGGTAAAATAACGAGTGGCGTTTTTGTAAAAGACGAAAAACGCTCCAGCTAGTATAACAATGGGGGCCGGTTTTTACTGGTGTAAACAGCTCTCTCTCACACACACACAAGTAACAAATAAGTAAATCAAAAAGCAAAAAGTACAAAGTACAAAGTAAATAACACCATCTCTCCTCTTATTCTCTCATTTCCCTATTCTCTCTCCAATTCCCTTCCCTCTCTCGCGATGGAATACCCCTCTCTGCAGCTCTCTTCTTCCTCCTCCCTTATTGCTGGCGATTTCAAAGCTCCAAAGGAAGCTCCCATGGCTTCCTCACTTCTTCTTCATGCTCTAGCTCCATTTGAGCTCCAAATGTAAAATAAAATACATATTTGAACTCCTCTCTTCAAGCTCTACATTCCTATCTTTTCAAAATCTGAAAATGGGCAACTTCATCTCCATGGGTTTTGAGCACTTGAAGAATAAATGACACCATTTTGAAGCATGGAGTCTCCTCTTCCTCCCTTTCAAGAAAAATCCATTTTTCCTTCATTCTCTATAGTGGCCGATTTTTGCCCCTTTTGTAATGCCTTGTTTTCTTTGTTTGAGCTTGGTTCAACTCTCCAATGGTGGAGGAACTCTCCTTTGTATTCAAGGCTTAAAAAAAAAACCTCTCTTAAAAGCTCCAAGGTAAAAACCCTAACTAATGGTGATTTAAACCCTTCATTTAATTAGTGAAGTTTTAAGAGGTTAGAAGTTTGATTATATTCTCTTTATGTAATTTGGGTGTTGGGATGGAGTTTGGAAACTCCATCCCCCACATGACCGATTTTTGCAAGAAAAAGAGAAGGAGAAGGAATGGAAAAGAAATGAAGGAATTATAAGCTCAAGGTAAGAGCTCTTCCTTAATGCTAAATTTTAATGCATTAGAATAATGGGAATGGGTAAACCAATTTAACGAAACCAAAATAATGTATTAGAATTGTAGTTGTGAAAGTTTGGGTATGTGGGAACAAGCATGTGGATTGTAGGCCTTAGAGCCAAAGAATTGTGTATGTGTATTGATATTGTGTTTTGAGGAAGTAATGATGTATTAAGATTGCTTTGTATTGCTGGTAGGACCCTTGTATGGGTGTGGCTAGAATAGGAATGATTTTGGTGATAATGGGTATGTGCGGATAAGTGAGAATTGTAGGTGAACTATGACAAAATTTTAGTAGGAATATGTACATTTGTGGATGACTTGGTGAATGGGAGAACTAAGATGTGTGTTGGGTTTATTAGAGATGTTTAGTAACCATGGAATGGTAGTAGTGGTATGTGAATAAAAGAGTGTAAAATCTGTAGCAAGAAGTGTAGAAAATGCATTGTAGAAATAGGAAAAATTAGTGTGCAAGATTTGGTAAAAAGAGAGTTGGACTTGGGTATAGGTAGTGTAGTCGATTGGAAATGAATTGGAATGGTAAAATGAAGTTAGGACAAGATGCAAAATGCAAAGAGAAGTGTAGAAATGCACAAGTGTGCAAGTTGTAGAAATGAGAATGGAAATTTGTAGAATTTGAACAAGAAGTTGAGTAGGTATTGGACCATGGATTTAAGGAGTTTTAGTGAGTGTTTAAGTGTGTTTAAATATGTACAAAACATGTGGAAAGATTATGGAATGATTGGAGGTGGATTAAGGGTTGATTTGGGGTTGAAAAATGACCTTACTAGCAGTTTTTAGCAGGGTCCGGGACTTAGGATATGTACCAAGTCCCGGACCGCTTCAAAAAAAAGGCCCGAGAGTGGATGCAGGAATTGGTCCGGGACTTAAGTCCAGGACCAAGTCCAGGACCAGGTCTAAAAATCAGCCGAAAGTACACAGAAGCATTGGTCCGGGACTTAGGGTCCGGACCAAGTCCCGGACCACCCCCAGAATTCTGCAGAGAGTGTTTTTAAGGGTTCTAAACATGGGGAATTGATTGGTAATGGTTTTAGAAGTTGTTAAGGCCTTGTTTGGTGATATTTAAAGGTCCTAAGAAGTGTAAACAAGTGTAGGAAATGAATGGGAAGTAAGGACATAGTTTGACATGAGCGAAACTAAGTATACCGGATAACGGGGTAAGTACGGGAGTAGTAATTACTTGTGTATTGTATGAACCTAGTATTAATAACAATGTTGGAAACATTATCAGTGGACCAAGTGTGAACCAAGGAAAAGGGAACACACGGTAAAGCTAACCCCGGTGAAAGGTATGATTTTCTCATGCCCCGTATGCTAACCGAGTTACGTTGATTTGTGTGCTGTATGCCGGCTAATCAAGACTAAAGCATGAAAACGGTTTATTGCCTTTCGTTGTATGTCTTGTTGTATGTTGTATGAGCTAACCTTTCTTGATTGATTGTGTGGCCTCACTTAGTGCGCAGACCGACTCATAGATGAGTCTCCTTGTGTAGTGACTCGTAGTAAGAGTCATGTTGTGAACTAATGGAACCGTAACAACGCACTAAACTTATAAACCAATAATGTTAATGAAAACCAATGAACTCACTCGAATGTGAAAGAGTGCACGGGAGTAGTAACCTCTCGATAACGGAAGGAGAACCAAAATGTATAATCCACAAACAATAAGTAGTGGAAGTATATAAACAAACTCTACTAGAGGAATTAATGTTGGTGCAAGTCATGAACCATGAGAGTAGTAAAGAATGATGAGGGATCTCTAAACCCCTTAGCAAATTAGTCGACCCACTATGAGAGGACCCGACTGATGTAAGTAATGTCCCGAATATGAGAGTATTCGATACATTAGGGAAACCCTTAAACCTGAGAATACTAGACGGTAGTAATTCCCTAAGCTAGTGGAGGTTATCAAGAGAGATACTTCTAGGCTAATCCATGAGATTGTAAGATACTCCATGAGAGGAGTGTTGGGAATTTGAGTAGTCCGGTAGAAATAGCAATTGTATATTTGAGGAGCTAAGTGTATAGCCTTCGAATTGTAGGCCTGGTGGTGAGTCTTGTGTATGACTCCGCCCAGAGACCCAAGTAATGAGTATTGAGTATTGCGTAAGTATGAGTATGTACGAGTAAGTATTGAGTTGAGTATGTACGAGTAAGTATTGAGTATTGAGTATGAATGAGTAAGTACAGAGTATTGAGTAGTGAGTATGCACAAGTATAGTAACGAGTATGGAGTGGAGTAAGGAGTGTGTACGAGTAAGGGTATGAGCATGGAGTGATGAGTATGTAAGAGTAAAGTAATGAGTAACAAGTAAGGAGCAGTACAAGTAGAGTAACGAATATCGAACAACCACGAAGTAGCAATGAGTAAGTAACTAATACGAACGGTCGACTATCGAATTGTCTTCCTTAGTAGATATTGAACCTTGTATGTGTATGTAATTATTGTTGAATGTATTGTGTAGTAATTGTATGCATGTATGCATGTAAAATGAACTCCATGTATATCCGACCCAAAGTAGTCGGCGTACCGCGGTTAGCACGCGGTATATGCGAATTTCATATGCAGCGTAAGCTGACCCCCTAGGGGGACCTTTTTAGTGTGCAGGTATTCGAAGCTGACCACCGTTCGAGAGAGTAGGACGGGGACTGCTACATAAGCATGGGTAGTTGAGTAAAAGGAATTGTATTTGTAACATATTACGAATTTGGAAGTCTAAGCTGTATCGGTAATGTAAGGATTGTAGTATAGTCGGTATAGTAATGTAGTGGAGTTGTAATTGGATTATGGTTGAGTATGCAATGGGAAGTATTGTATTGTGTAGAGTACTCGGTATGTTCATATTCATCAGACCGATAGTATGTAGGATTGTAACTCGCCTTGTTAGTCACGTGGGTGACTAACGATATTGTACACCCGCCGTTGAGTATGTAATGTCCGCTGCGAAGGTAAGTATTGTACAGTAATGACGGTATTAGCGGTAGGGGTGTTACAATAACGACACGTTTATTCCACGTCCAAACATCTACCAAAGATTATAAATCCAGAAAAGTATAACGACACGTTTATTCCACGTCCAAACATCTACCAAAGATATAAATCCAGAAAAGCATAACGACACGTTTATTCCATGTCCAAACATCTACCAAAGATTATAAATCCAGAAAAGTATAACGGCACATTTATTCCACGTCCAAACATCTACCAAAGATTATAAATCCAGAAAAAAATTTCTCCCCACACCATTCCAACTTATTCAACTAAGTTTGGTGAAAAAAAACTTGTACTGCAAATAGTAAAGTTTTGCTAATCGTAGTACAAATTAATTTTAAATCATATTAATAGTGTAAACAAAAATGTAATCCAACACTTAAAAAAAAGATTCCAGTATTGATTACAACAAAAAAGTAACTAGTAAAATTCGGTACTAATCAACTACAAACTTCTTGGGTTAAATTACTTTCAGATATCATTTTTTGAAAAAAAAAACACATGAACACATCATTACATGTTTACAACGTAAATATGATTTAAAAAAAAATTGTACTGCGGTGATTAGTAATTTTGTACTGCGAATAACAACCCAGTTTTTTAATAAATGGAATTGATAAGAAATTGTACTCGCATAGGAACCCTTAGGTTTTCCGAGCATTGGATTCTAACCAAATTTTTGTTACTCAAGCCAATAATCGTGTATGTTATTGTTTACAAGTTAGGGTTACGAAATTGTAGCAGTTGATATTAATAAATTAACTATTTTTTTAAAAAAATTCACTTATTATTTGTTTGTATAAAAATGTCATTAGTAGTTTTTACAAATTATTTACCAACACATTGTAATGGTAGTATTTCATTTTATTAAAAATAAGGTACAAAAACCTGAATATTTAATTATATGTTTTTATAGTAATATATAGGCCATATTTTTTAAAAAACTAAATTGTTTATTTTTGTATGATGTAAACATTAATAAAGTTCACTAATTAATTATTATATTTTTCTTTTATTCAAATGTGAACAAGTAGTTTGGTGTGTTAAAACCATGTATACTTGTAATTGTTGTTATCCGTTGATAGAATTGTGGTTGATAATAGTAAAATTATTTGTATAGACCTTACTATAAATGTTAACAAAAATTGATTGTAATAAAAATTTGTTGTCTTCCTAGTTAATAATTATGTATATATTAATTTGTATATTTGTTACTAGTTTCTTTATTTACAACTTAACAATAAATTGTTTTAAAATGTAATATAAAATCTGTAATCGTATCACAGAAATTGGTAACGCACTGCACGTAACTAACTTAACTGATTTATTCAAAAATATCGGACGAAACAACTATACTGCCAAATATCATTTTTCAAAACCGCAAGCGCCAGGGTATAATATGGAGGTTAACACTTGTCACCCTGTAATTGGAGGCAATAAATGAGAAAAAATAAATAAAGGAAAAAAAACAGACTTAGCCGTGAGTACGAGAGTGAGTATGGGAGTTATGTGGGGAGTTGAATGTGGTAGGAGAGAGAAATTGTATTTTTTTTCAAAATGTTATAACTTACAAAATAAAAGTGCAGAAAATAAAAAAAATTATACCATTGTTCATCATTTTTCATGCTCTTCAAAACAAGATGCATCATAGATATGTTTTGGTAAACTTAAATTTTTATATTTTTTGAATGAGTATATATTAGGTATTTTTCAAGTGAATCTTATTCATTAGCAAAATGAATATTCTTTAATAATAAAATGAACCTTATTCATTAACAAAATGAATCATAACCCCAAACACTCTAAAAACGACCATATGAAAGTTAAAACGTCGAAGATATTTTTATGGTTTGTAGTGCAGGTAGACCCTAAAACCCTGAACCACAAACCATAAAAATCTGTCGAGTCAGTAACGACAATATAAAGTGTAGAACTAATACCAAAAATATTACCCTACCCCCAGACATCCTAAAAACCACCCTATGAAAGCTAAAAACGTCAAAGACATTTTTATGGTTTATAGTGCAGGGTTTAAGTTCACTTTTAAAAAACACAAAGGATTCAAGTTTGTGCTAGGATTCACTTTTACTAGTATTAAAACAAAATATTCACTTTCTTAAACCTTTGATTCACCTTTAAAAAACCTTTGATTCATTTTTCTTAAACCTTTTATTCACTTTAGTTAAAACAATTTCTATTTACGAGAATCACTTTTCTTAAACCTCTAATTCACTTTTCTTAAACACATGATTCACTTTATAAAAACCTCTGATTCACATTTCTTAAACCTCTTAATCACTTTAGTTAAACAATCCATGCTTACGAGATTCACTCTTATTACTTTGATTCACTTTGTAACAACTAGTGATTCACTTTTGAAAAACCTTTGATTCACTTTTCTAAAACCTCTGATTCACACTAGTCAAACAATCAGAATCACTTTAGTTAAACAATCTCTGTTCATGAGATTCACTTTTTTAAACCTCTTATTCACTTTTAAGCAACTCTTTGGTTCACTTTTTAACAACCTTTGATTCACTTTTTAACAACATTTGATTCACTTTTCTTAAACTTAAGATTCACAATTAATCTTAAAAATATGTACATACAAAAAATAAAAAATTTATCAAAACATATTCATGTTTGGTCTTATTTTGAAGAACACGAAAAATGATAAATAATGATATAAAATTTATGTAATTTGGACTTATATATATATATATTAACGTACAACATTTTAAAGTTTTACATAATAATAAACCACTACAAGACAAAATAGGTGCCTCCTTCTAAGGTGGTACCAGCTCCACCTTCGAAAGCGCTTTCAAAAATAGCCACATATATACCAACACAAAACAACCAATAAAACACTTTAAAACAACCGCTCAAAAAACCAGATTAAAATAGCTAAAAAAACAACAAAAAAAAACCATGCCGAACTGAGATATGTTTTACCGGCCGTTGCATAAATGCACTGCATATTCTTGTTGCAGCACATGAGCTGCGCCCGAAATTCATAGCCACCCCAGAAGAACAAGCCAGGATTGGCACCTCACCACTGAACACACCGTCACCTATTTCTTCCGCCACTTGTATGAAACAATCAAACATTCAGTAAAAGCAACTCTCCCCGACTTACTTCCTTTCAAAAAAAAACTTTCCCCGACTTACCGTCGCCCCACTTCCCACTCCTCTCTGTCTCTTACACTCTCTCGCTCCTCCAATCCTGGGTCTGCTTTTTATTACCCAAATAATCCTGACTCGACTGATTTCCCGTTTCTGCGCATCGATTTTCTTTCCCTCGCTTTGCTGGCTGATGCTGAGCACTGGGTCTTTAGGAATCTCTCTCTTTAAGGATGGGTATAGGGGAAGCTCGTTTCCTTGTATATTTGTGTTCAGCCCTTCTCATACTCTCGAGTGACCGCTGCGGGGTTTCAGCCGGGGACATAGTCCATGAGGACGACGCAGCTCCAAAGAAACCTGGATGCGAGAACGACTTTGTTCTGGTCAGTTGAGATGCTTTGCTTCTCGAATTTGAATGTCTCTCTTACCATCTGGATTGACGGGACTAATTCAAGTTGGTACGGGAGTATTCTAGAGGCGCATGATTTTGTCATCATGTGTGTCTGTGTGTGTGTGTTTTTTTAAACTCTTAGCCCTTTCTTTTGCCCTCTTCTATCGTTCTTTTCCCCTCCCGAGGCTCGGTTTCCACTTTCCTTTGTTTACCCCCTTGGTTGCTTGCGAGATCAGGTTGTTTTGTGCAATGCTAATCCACTGCTTATTAATATTGCTGTTTTAGTCTCTTGACAGTCAATTTCGACTGTAAGTTACTAGTCAGATGATTGGATAATTTATAGCCCAAGTATTTCTGCTTTATATTGCAGAGATGTGTGTCCTCTGAGGCTTTGGATTTATTATTAGTTATAACCGCAACTGCTATACACGACGTTCACTTGCAATTTGATGCACTTGCTGAGCTGATTCTTCTCTTGAACATTTAGGTTATTGTATGTTGATGATTGGTGGGTGACAGCTACATATTGCCCTTTTCAGGTCAAAGTGCAAACTTGGGTCAATGGTGCAGAAGATAGAGAATTTGTAGGTGTGGGTGCTAGGTTTGGTGCCACTATAGTGTCCAAGGAGAAAAAGCGAAGTATTCTCGGCTTGTCCTTTCCAACCCTGCTGACTGTTGCCATCCACCAAAGACCAAGGTGCTATTTCCAGACATTAAATCACTGATAACAATTGATCATGTGGCATAATGTATTGTACTTTGATGTTTGGTATCTTTTTGTAGCTTTCCGGAGACGTCATCATGGTGCAACGTGGTAATTGCAAATTCACAACCAAGGCAAATGTTGCACAAGGTGCTGGTGCTTCGGCGGTTCTTATCATAAATACTGAGAGAGGTACCCCAAAGAATTCTGTGTAATTTCACTAGCATAGGTTTTTTCAATAGTCCGGAAAGTTTCTTTAGTGTTATGGGCTTCAGCTTTCAAACCTTGGCTTTCACATGTGTCACTCGAGTGGAGGTCAAATTAACGGATTATAGCATTCATGTTTTTTCATGATTGTTCACATCCTATCAAAAGCATAGCAAGTGCTGATACTTGCTGCTTTGCTTTCAAGACCCATGCTAGGCCTTTAGCAGGCATAGCGGAGTGTCTAAGCCAACGCTTAGATAAAAAAACTAAAGGGCTGTATGTTGTATTCAGGAAAGAGAAATCGAAGGGGTTTTTGTGCAAGAGGTGGTTAGAAGGGAGAGAGAATGCATAGTAAGAGGGGGTAAAATAAATTAATGTTAAAAAGGCATTGAGAACTGTGTCATCCATTGCTCCATTGTTATGTTCTTATAATTCTGCTTATTTGGTGTTGTCCTTGGTTTTGTCTAATAATAACGTGACCAGTGAGGAGCAATGGGCTACAAGTGATGTGGCCTAGTAGCAGGCGACTTGTTGGTAGACCTTGTTAGATGAATGCAGTGTAGCACTACTGCTGCAAAAACTTTTGCACTTAGGAAGTTTGCTTTTAATAGTATCAGTACCTCTAATGGTTTGGAAAATGTGTGTATCTTCTGGAATAAGCTACTTGGTGCTAGTATTCCCCTTGTTAGCTCATTTTTTCTTGTTGTCATGTAGAAGTTTTTATTAAGTATGATTCTGAAGAATCTTTTCTTATTCTACAGAGCTTTACAAAATGGTGTGCGAACCTGATGAAACTGATCTCGATATTCACATTCCTACCGTGATGCTTCCTCAAGATGCTGGAAGCAGCTTGCAGGAGATGCTATTGACTAACACCTCAGGTTAGCGGTGACAGAATTGCTGCATTCAATTTGGTCAATTGTGAATTTTAGGATATTTGCAAAATTAATCTTCGTCCAATTTGCTTCAGTATCCGTACAGCTATATTCTCCCAGGCGCCCATCTGTGGACATTGCAGAAGTATTCTTGTGGTTGATGGCAGTTGGGACTGTTCTTTGTGCTTCTTATTGGTCTGCATGGACTACCAGAGAAGCAGTAGCGGAGTATGATAAGCTCTACAAGGTAATGCTCTTGATATATAAGTGTAATTATGTTATCTTGATTTTTCTTGGAAGCCTGCTTCTTCTTTTTGAACACTTGTCTTTATGGTGCTACACTGATAATCCTGAATGTTTAATGAATAATGAAAACTGTTTAGGCTTTGGTATAACCAGGGATTCACTTTTGAATGAGTAAACTTGTTTGTTTATAGGATGCTTCCATTGAACCGTCAAATACGGGAGCTATTGGCTTTGGTACTGTCGTGGAAATCAGCACAACTTCTGCTGTTATCTTTATTATTATTGCTTCCTGTTTTTTGGTCATTTTGTACAAGCTGATGTCATCTTGGTTCCTTGAGCTTCTTGTGGTTCTATTCTGCATTGGTGGTGCGGAGGTAAGACTTTGTTGTTGTTTAAATTTCTATTAAATTGAAATATTCCACATGGGGTTTTCTGCTTGAGAGTTTGATAATATTTGTGTAATTTGCTCATCTTCAGCAGACATGTGGTTGTCTCTATTGAGTTTATATCTTTGAGTAATCTTTACATCTCTGTATACTCAGGGTCTACAAGTTTGCTTGGTTGCATTACTATCAAGGTATATACTTCTTCTCTCATCTCTTTTTACTGAACTGACGTTTCTTCTCTCTAAGGTTAATACCTTGTCCGTGATTACCTTGGCATAAAGAATGTACCTTTATGTGTAAACCAGCCATCGAACCTTCTCTAATGTTTCTTCTCTTTTTTGAGCCCCAGGATCTTTCGTTCCACTGCCAAGTCATATGTGAAATTGCCTTTCCTCGGTGCAGTTTCGCACCTCAATTTGGCCGTTGCTCCATTCTGCATTTCATTTGCAGCTGTTTGGGCTGTATACCGCAATTTTCGCTATGCCTGGATTGGTCAAGATGTTCTTGTAAGGATTCTATAATTCTACCAAGTCATGAACCTGTGACTTTTGTCGTGGTATATTCTGTTGATAGTTTTTCCTCTTCTATTTTGTCAGGGTATTGCATTGATAATCACAGTTCTTCAGTTAGTTCGGATACCAAATCTTAAGGTATAATCACTTAAAAGTCTTTAACCTCCTGGATATATGTCAGTACCTGATTGCATAGTGGAGGTATCGCATCAATCTGCTTGTAAAACAATTGCAAAAGGGGAAATGAGCTAATGTGAAGCCTAGAATTCTTCAGCAGGCATAGAAAGTTCGGGTTTATCTTCTGGGTGCTCGAAAGAAAAAAAATGGCGGGTCCTGTATGTTGAGTGTTAAGCCTTTGTGAATTCTCTTCTTCATTGTCTTGATATCTTTGATTGCTTTGTGGATCAGGTGGGCACAGTTCTTCTGGGCTGTGCATTATTGTATGACATATTCTGGGTGTTTGGTTCTAAGGAGTTGTTTCACGAAAGTGTGATGATTGTGGTGAGTAAATAAAAAAATCATTCTTCTGGTGCAAACACTTTCTTTGGCTTTGAATATTAGCCACTAAACCATGGGGGATATTAGCGCTTTAAAAGGATTCTATTCGGATATATATATAGGTAGCTCGTGGTGATAGAAGTGGGGAGGATGGCATCCCAATGCTGCTAAAAATCCCACGGATATTGGATCCTTGGGGAGGCTACAGTATTATTGGCTTTGGTGACATCCTTTTGCCTGGACTTGTCGTTGCTTTTTCTCTAAGGTATCATGTGCTGTGTTTATTTTGATTTGTTTCTCTTATCTGTGAGGGACTGGTTTGGTATTGAATCCAATTACTAAAAATCACGTGGACAGGTATGATTGGTTGGCACAGAAGAGTCTTCGAGCAGGTTACTTTGTGTGGGCAATGTGCGCCTATGGAATGGGTATTTGATCTTCATTGTCTCGCATCCCTTATGTTTTCTTCTATTGCCTGAATTAATGTTGATCAATCTGCTTGTCCCTGAGTGCTGAAATTCTGTAATTATCTTTGTGGGCAGGTCTTCTGGTTACCTATGTGGCATTGAATCTAATGGACGGCCATGGCCAACCTGCTTTACTGTACATTGTTCCATTTACCCTGGGTAATTATAAATTTCCCTTGATCGGTTTGTTGTTGTTGAAGTCCTTGTGTTATTGTTTATCCTTTAAGTTACTCAGCAGTCCACTTGAATTCAGTGACTAGTAAGGAAACTTTACTCTGGAAACATGTTATAATAAGCTTGCTTGCTTGCGGAATTTAAATGCAGGAACAATGTTAATGCTTGGGCAGAAGAGAGGGGACCTTGGGCATCTTTGGACGAAAGGAATGCCTGACGTGCCGTGCCCCATGCACGGCTTCAAGAACAAGAAAACGAAGAAACTTAAATATATAGAAATATTATCTCAGATACCGACCGTTAATTAGGTGGTAAGACGCGCGTGCAATTGTTAAGAATTGTCTCTTGTTGCAACCGTAAGGTCTTCTGTATATATTATCAACATCCATCATATTGTAGAATGAGCAAATGGGCCAGAAGATGCTCTCTAATTGAAGGTTGTATCAAGGAATTTACAAAATAAATATTTTCCTTTTAGTTATACATTTAATTTAGGGAAATTCATGAGCGCAAATTCTACGGTACGGCTGGTCTGTGCACAATACCGTGTAGACGATTTGCATTCTCAACATAGTAAACTTGTCCATTTGGCAGTCCAGTCAGCTGCTGATTGGACAGTTTTGTTGACTGGATTACCTTTTTACTATATTAATTCTAATTAGTTGTAACTTTTAATATATGAGTCCAAAATGAAAAAAAATTATATCATTGTTCACCTAAATTCGAGCTTTTCAAAACAAGACCAGTCATGGATATGTTTTGACAACTTTAAAAAAAATATTTTTTACATGTTATAATGATACACTAACATGATAATATGATTCATTAATTTTGATATTATGATTCATTAAAATTGATATTATGATTTACTAACTAATAAGTGATAAATTAGATAACACATTTTTGGAACCGATAAAAAATTATTATTATTTTGTATTGTATTATTATTGTATGGTGTATTTTAAACCTTATATGGTGAATCATGTATTTTCCGTACATACCAAATTTCTTTTGTGTTGTATTATTGTTTAATTTTTTTATTTTTATATATTTACGTTGATAACTAAAATGATGATATGATTCATTAACTAATAAGTGGTGAGTTAGATAACAAACTTCGGAACCGATAAAAAATCATTATTGTTTTGTAGTGTATTATTATTATTGTATGGTGCAATTTAAATCTTATATGTTCATACATACCAAATATTGTTTTGTATTGCATTATTGTTTAAATTTTTTTAGTTTTATATGTTTGTGATGATACACTAAAATGAAAATATGATTCATTAATTTTGATATTATGATTCATTAAAACTGATATTATGATTCATAAACTAACAAGTAGTGAATTAGATAACAAACTTGAAACTAATAATGAATCATTATTGTAACATATTATTATTGTTTTGTGGTAGGGGTGTTCATAACCGGTTAACCGGCTTTTCGGTTAACCGGAAACCGGTTAACCGGATTGTCGGTTAGTTAAATTTAATAACCGTAACCGGTTCATTTAGAAGCGGTTAACCGGGACCGGTTAACCGTCGGTTTCGGTGCGGTTTTACCGGTTTAACGGTTAACCGAAATTGTAACACCCCAACTACTAACAACACACTTAATAACGTATCGCAGCGGAAATCTCAACTCACAACATCACTTAACTCTTTGGTGTTACACGCCGTTAGCCACCCTCGTGGCTAACAAGGCTAACATACATACATCGTACCGGTCTGACGGACTAAACTCCCGAGCAACTACACATTAATCCCGTTCCATGTCCAACATTCTTTATACACTTACATTACAACTGTACCGAGTATTTACTAACTCACGCCGACACAATTTCGGTCTTACTACACCTACAATACCCCCACATTTCACATGACTACCACATACAAACAACTACCCCCGTCCTACTCGAACGGCTTCAGTTCCTTGTACCTGAAACAGGAAAAGAAGAAAAGGGTGGCCCCCAAGGGGCTCAGCACCTTTGCTGGTATGGTAATCCCGCAGCCCGCATGCTACCGGGCCACGCGCAACTAATTGTCGTCTTAGCATGCGATTGATTTTATTTAAAACATGCACACATTACGCACATACATCATGCTTAAAAGCACACATCCGTTAACAGAACACAAACACAAGGTTAGCACACACAACGTAACAACACATTTCACTTAATAACATACACAAACTTAATTCCATTCTTCTTAGAGAACATAAACTTTACTTAGGGAGTGCCGGGGTGATATAAGCCCGAGCACAACATACATACATTTTCTTTACTTAGGTATGACGGCCTCATATAGGACCGATCACACCTTGCACAATTTCCCCCTAGCTCCAATAATGATGAAGTAGGTAAGCCTTGGTTAAGCTTGTGGGTGGTTGTAATTCAAGGAAGAAAAACAACCGTAACATAATAAAGAGAGAGTCGAAGTGAACTTAGGCATCAACACCCTACCAACATTAAACATGATTTCCCCCTACCCGATTGGAAGTTGGGTAGGTAAGCTTTGGCTAAGCTAATGGGAGGTCGTAATCCAATGAATGAAAACAACCCTAACATAACAGATGGGAGTTAATTCACATATATACATCAACTCCCAAACAATACGCGTGACCAGAACGACCGGATTCCTCACCATACATAACATATACATATTAGTTAAAGGTTCCTTTATGGAACTTGTCACATACATACATCACATAGTGTTACTAACTCTGTTAGACACATGAGGGAAGTAACATCCCTTTTTACCAAACATGGATAACTATATCCGATAACAACAACACACAAAACAAAGACACATACATCACACATAGTCACAACATACACAAACGCACGGATAGCCGTAGTTAGAACGTTCCCGTGGGTTGGGACGTTTATTCCGAATACCGATCTCTTATGTGAACCTAAGGTCGGTAACTATTATTTAACACATAATTAGGGTTAAACGGTATCGGAATTAATTATGCCACAATAATGAATTACTATAAACTCATTTCATGCTTTATCTTGCAAGGTGGCAAACACACAGAAAAACACATTGGCATACAAGCCGGTCCGGTAGGACACAGGTTGCAAGAAAACCATACCTGTCACCAAGGTCCACTCTATTGTGTCCTCTTATATTCCTTGGATAATTCTCGGACAACTGGTAACATCACAATTGTTTCCATTAACATCGGGGTAATATAATTGTTTAACGACTAATGCGCCCATAGTTAACCCCGTCATCCCGTTATACTTGATTTACTTTTGTGATCTTAAGGTTACAACTCTCACACCAAACCTAACACTTGCTTACCCACTTTAAGGCCTTTACATGTCACCAAACAAGGCCTAAACATCACCTAAAACCATTACCATTCAATCCCCCATCATTAGGAGCCTTAAACAAATTTTTTTGTGTTTCTCTGGTATGGACCGCCTCTCTGGGGCGGCCCCAGGGGCGGTCCACAACAGAAGCTACCCGTTTTTTCGTTTTCTGCATTTCTGTGCACTGGACCTCCCCACAGGGGCGGTCCAGAACAGAACCCATTTTAAAAACCGTTTTTCTACACATTCTGTGCTCCAAATTCATCCAAATTTTTTCCACTTATTCCACAATCTTTCCACATGTTTCCCACATGTTTAAACACCTTAAAACATGCATTAAACCTCTCCAAATCATTGGTTAAACCCTTACTCCAATTCTTGCTCAAATCCACAAATATCCATTCTTACATTTTGCACTTTGCACACTAGTGCACTTCTAACTTCCTCTTGCTAGTTTCCTACCCCCTTCCAACTCACTTAATACCCATTCCAAATCCTTTATAACCATTTGCAATAAGTATACTCAAGTTCTTCATTCATTATCTAGCTCCATTCAAAATCTGTTACAACATGGTTAATCACTCACAACTTCTACCAAAAACACACCTAGTTATTGTCTAGGTTATTCCTCTTCTTACACAACTAAGTCCTCAAATTCCTAGACAAATTTTGACATAGTCTCCCCTATATCTTTGACATTGCCCACATATTATCTCAGCTCACAATTTCCATATCAATTCACACACATTTATACACACTACAACAAAATATTTTTCCTGCACATACACATACATTACCCATGGTCTTCCCAAACTTTTAAACATCATTTAAAGACATCAAACCGCTACATTACCTTTCCTCATTATACTACAACATATCTATTACTCATTACCATATACATTACTCACTTCAAATGCTTAAAAAAAGCTGTTACATTACACTTTACAAAACTAGTTCAAGGTAAGCACAATACCTTGTCTTGCTAGTTTTCTTTCTTTTCTTTCCTTCTCTTCTTTCTTTTCTCTTCTTCACCGACTTTGTAAATTAGATTCTCTAACACTACAACCCATTGCTATACACACTTCAATACAAAAATTCACCCTAACCATCTTTAAGCTTTAAGGTAAGTTTTAGGTTTAGAAATTTCATTACCTTGCAAGGGTGTAGGTGAAGCTTGGAATAGCTCAAGAACAATATTTCTACTCCACCAAAGAAGCCAAAATCGACTAGAATACAAAGCACCAACAAGGGTTAGCTTAAAATTTCGTTTTGCCCACAAGGGCTAGAAAAAGATGAGGTTTCAAGAATATTTTTACCTCACAGTAACAAGGAGATGAAGGTGGTTCTAATGGTGGTCTTGAAGCTCCAAATGCAGCATACCCATGGAAACGAAAATGCTTGTTTTCGAATTTTGAAAAGAGGAATATGTTCTCCTTGATGAGGGGATTCCAATGGTATAAATTTTGTAATTTTTGGTGAAGGTTTGATGGGTTAACAAGAGGAGAGAAGTTGGTGTTGTGTGGGTTTCTTCATTTCTCCATGGTTATCGGCCAAGGAAGAAGAGACAAACAGAGAGTGTGAAGGAGGGGGTCTGTACGTGAGTGAGGGAATTGTGAGGGTAGGAGAGGAGAATGTGAGATAGAGTAGTAAAGTAGTGGGTTACTTTTTGTTTTTTTTTAATTGTTTGTCTTTTGTAAGTGAAAAGAGAATTAAAGAGGGTGTGTGAGAGAGCATGAAATCGGCTACACCCAGCACCCATTATGGGTTTTAAAATTCTATTTACAATATTGGACACACTAGTTTGGGTTATTTATGCTTTTACCCCACAACTTCCCGTTTTTGACAGTTTTTTACTATTTTCTCGTTTTACTGATTTTATTGGTTCTAAACCTTCACTAATATTTATTAATGACTATTTAGTTGACCAAAATTTTTACGAGTCTATTTGACCCGCTTAAAGTCACGTTTTCCCGGTTTCCTCGAAAAACACGCTTTAAGAGTCCGTTAGCGTTTTAACGCATTATTTGGATCCGTTTTTCTTCCGGGATTTTTTTCGACATGTTCTTAGTGTGTAATTAAGGTATAAAAATATATTTATAACCCTAGTGAAGGTTATATGCCTCTTAAAATAATTAAATACGCATTTTCACGTTTTGTGACTTTTACGCATTTTCTTTTTCTTTTTGGTTTTTATCTCTTCACCAATGATCTTAAGGACTTAATTAGCCTTAGAAAATCATAATTACATAATTAACATATTAAGGTTTGGGGTATTTCAATCTACCCCCCTTAAAAGAACTTCGTCCTCGAAGTTCACACTTCCCTAGCGTCATTTGAATTAGAACACAGGGATTACTTGCAACATAAACTTCCATAACAAACATACTTTACATCACAACCTCGGACTTAACGGTCCGGGTAACACATCCATACATACATAACATGACATAACATACTTACATAGTATCCTCGGACTTAATGGTCCGGGTACCTTAACAACATTTGCACATACGTAACAACCCTTAGACTCTTGGTCTGGGTAACATAACAACATTTAGACCCGTAGGTCTTGATAACACAACATCCTTTAGACACATAGGTCTTGATAACATAACACTTCCGGAACTTAACCACATTAGGACTCAAGGTCAAAATAATAATTATTACACATACCACAACATGTCATAACATGTATATCAACCAGAAATTCCTTTTCCATCTCTTCATGGGTTCGAGACCCATGTTGAGTACATATACACTGTGATCCCGCAGAACCGGTCGCGATGGACACTCTGGTCCCCGTTCCTTTGGGAGATCAAAACAATTGCATACATCTTTAAAATATACTTCTCATGTCACCGGTCCGAAGACAAAGGCTCGTACGTCCTCAGCTCATGAGCAAGTAATAGGAAAATACTCTATATGAGGTTAAATAGGATGAGATCCTTTATTGGAAAGCACTAATTGGAAATCCTTTACGAGGTCAAATAAAAGTAGTCCTTCTTTTGAAAATACCACTTAAGAATCTTACAAATATTTGTTGAAGTCTTGAACATACCAATTGAAAATTTGAAATCCAATTTAAAATTCTTTTGAAAACTCAATACAACTCCAAGTCCAATTATTGTTAACTGCATCTTATTCTTGATGTGGTTATTTGTGACCACTTATAGGGAGTTTCAAGATCATCCAACCCTGATGTGATCAGCATCAGTGTTGAACTATCTCTCCACCCCAAATTGTGTTCGGCTTCCCTTGATCTCATGATAATCAAGTTTCACCTCCCACTTCAATTTCAAACAACAGTTAATTCAAGCATATCCATTTTCTATCTTTCAATCCACCTAGTCATAATCATTACATCTCCAAGGGATAGAACTCCGTCTATCGATCATCATCCAAATTCAACTTAATCCAGTTACCTAGGGAATCTTATTCTCACTAGGTTCTATGTCGGTTTCATACCTCTTCACAAATCACAATACTGTATATATATGCTTTTATCAAAATACAATACACGGTTTTACATCTAGTATTATATGAACACACATAGTCGGGGTTTTAGTTCCCCGGGAGTTTCTTACTCCCTACACTTGTACTTCCACACACATCTGTTAACATACTAACACACTTATCACAATGGTATTCGCATCTTCTGTGCGCAATTACCATAATTAAACCATGAATGAATGCATATGTTTATGTAACACACGCACCAATCATCAAAACAAAATCATTTTGTGCTATGCACACCATAGTTCACGTACGCTTGTACGGTAAAACACACTAAACGGTTTGCGCTCTACCCCCCTTAAAAGGGATTACGCCCACGTAATCAATCACTTAATCACTGCTTTATAACGTTCTATCATCGTGAAGTGTTTTATCTCCACGCGGTTTATTACACAATGTGTTCTGGTTTGAGGGTCTTAGCCATATTAGCGGTTTAGTCCCTAACCAAGAATTCTCTTTAGAGTTTATCTAATTCATAACCTGTTTCGATTCTGGCCTGTGAACCTTCTAGGCGTTAATAATTAGCCATTCACTCATATTCACATCGCACATCCAACACTTGAATCGCGGGCTCACTATTCTTGCTGCGCGACTCTTGATAATTTAGAGCTTAGTTTGCCCCCACATTATTCTTACCGTATTGTACATCGCCGATTATCCCCTTCATGTTGGTAATAACGGGTTCTCAACCGACGCGTGGTATTTCTTACCGTGAGCGAATTCGGTGAGTTTCAAAACTTACTATCCATTTCCATGATAATTTATTGTGTTCCACAATGACTTACTTGATTTCTTCCGACTTACTGTCGGTTGCGTTTGAGTGACTACCTAGTGTGTAGTACTCTCTCGGTTATTTCCAGCACTTGAGGTATATTCCATACCGATGTTTAATAATCGTGTTACTGTAGTCACTTATGCCAACCAAGTATCCTTTGATTGGTACGACCGTGCTTTTCTTATACATCGGTCCTTATCACACCTTAAGTCTTGTTCCTCTATCACATTTAACATTTCCCAAACTTCCTAGCTATCTCATTTGATCATTACCGCGCAAGTGCAATGCCAAAACGCTCAGTCCTACAGAGTGCAGAGGCGTAAACTCTTGACGGTAAATCTCTTATGCGATTGCAATAGGAATTCACACTGAGTTCCTTATCACATAGTACCGACCATTGGCTTATTGCCCAGTCTGCGTATCATCACTTACTCGTATGTCCATTGAGTTTTACTCATAATCGGTCTTATTTGCCACATTATTATTTAACAATACTTATGCAACGGTCGCTTACTGCGCACCGTGCTCTTGCTCATTGTATAACATTAACTTACACTGCATCCGCTGTTATGTTAGCTTCCGCCATTACACTGTGTTTTGCCGCTTATTTGGCTGACTGCTGAATACTCTATTCTTTGAGTCTTTATGCTCCTTGGGTGTTGTTCATTACACATTTAGCATCCCACTCCTATGGTGGTTGCCATTAGGCTTATCACTCGTTCACTCTTTTCGTAGTAACAACATGGTCAACTCTTAACACATTCCCTGAACTTAATTCACATAACTACCGCTATTGCGATCTCACAATGTCAAGAGGTATCCCCACTCTTAAAGCAGTGGTTCGTTATCCGCTTTATTTACTCATATAACATAAACTTCCGTAATCAATAGAATTTACTTAACACATTTTACTTGTGGCTTATAAGCCCTATTGCCTCGAGCTCTGCTCATTATAGGCTGTTCACACTCACTTATTTCTCTGTACAACATTACGTGGTTTATAGGTTGTATTGAGCTCCATGACAAGGTCGTTATTCCTTTCATGGGATGCCCCTCCGAGGATGTCAGACTTCCTCCTGACGTCTTACGCTTAAACTGGGTGTTAGTTTCAACCCTTGCGTTTCTATCATGTTATCTCATTCAACCACTGTTGATCCAAACACCCTTTTTAAGGATAGTTCCTGGGTGTTACTAGGTTATGCCATTACATCTGGCTTGCACTTATGAATACATTTAATTAACTACATTTCCTTGCATTCTTGACTGGGTTAAATATCCTTTCCAGTGCGATTGATATCCCCCTTAATTTAAGTGGTCATTCCGGGAGTCTCATCCCGGTCATTGCACATTAACGTGTTCATAGTAGGCATCTGCCTCACCATATGTAGGCCGGGTACCTACTCCAGCTATTACATTCATCCTTCAGGATTCTTAAGACATATTCCACGTCTTTATTTACCAACCAGTGCACTTCGCACTTGTTCACCTTTAAACGTTTCCTCCAAATGAATTCACTGATTCTTTTAGTCTTGTTGACTTTACTGGGTTCCTTTACTTCCACCATTCTTGGTAATTCATTCTCTTGCTTGACTTTTACTTCGGACCGTAGTATGGAGCCGACTACTTCCCGTGTTCCAGACTCCACTCGTATACATACATGGGGTATCCTACTGATACATTGTCACTTACCCGACTACCCCATAAGAAGGTTTGTCAGGCCCACAAGCTCCTATCGGAGTGCGGTCGTCCCATATTACTGTTGGTACACTCGTAGTGTCCGTCACACGCCTAGGTGAAGTATTCTGTTGTCAACTCCTCTTATTATCCTGTGATAATATGCATTCCATGCTTCCCGAACTTAATCAAGGGAACTGTATCCACTGTTGTATTATTATGAACTCAATCCATTCCTCGGGTCGTTACCCTTGGGTTTACCGGTTTCCATCCGGTTATTCAAAAGTAAACTGGGTATAACTTATCTACCATGTGGCATTGAGGCCGGTGTAGGTCTTCCGGTCTGGTTTTATAAGAAGAATTTAAAACAGGTTGGGTTTGAAAGAAAATTTGGTTTTGGAAGAAGAGTTGAAAATAAATTTAGGTTGAAAGAAAAATTCTCGTGGCTTCCCAACATTCTCTCGCCTTAACCAAGTCTAGATTCTTGCTGACTGGTGTATTTCCAATTACAGAGGTCAGGCTGCTAAGCCTTTCCACAATTATGATGATCCCACTTTACTTCATGGTACTTTACTAAGTACTTTATAGTTGCTAATAATTTGTCGCCAGCCTTGTTATAGCAGCACTTGCCTTAGCAAGTGCGCCATGCTAACTGGCTACTGGTTCAAGACACATCGGTTGCGGTATTGCTTTCGCCCGCTCTAACATCAGTGGCCTTGCTGGCCCTTACTTGATCTTACAGTCTTAACAACAATCTTCTGAGTACTTCTCACTGTCTTCACAAGATGACCATTAACTAGGGTGTCTCTCATTCTGGGAGTCCCCTTTTTACTTAATATTGTATCCTCCTCGCACAACGTTGTAGTTCCTTAATCCGGTTGGTATACCGTTGGTGTACTAGTTAACATTTGTAGTCCCGTAGACACTCGTCTCGGGTTTCATTATTCCACGTCTCCACTGTTGCACGGTTAGTGCTTGCTAGCGGGTTGTCCTCGACTGCTTCGCATGTCGACCCAGGTTGCCGGAAATTTCATTCTCCCACACATAGGATTCTTCATTCCTTGCTGTTAAATGTGGTTAACGTTGTTCACATGGAAGCCGTCTCCGGGATTCCTAGTTTTCAGAGTCCACCGTATGACAGGTTCTCCGTACTTACAGAGGTACTTAATAACAGCCAGATCGGGTATTCCCAAGTAAGAGAGGACTTTCATCTCTCTGGCGTTCTTTCCCGAGTTATAAAATAGGGATTGTGGAGGGCGGGATGGATATTGTAGGTTTCCAGTACACACTGGTATTTCCTAACTGGCGTACTTCTCACGCTATCACTCAACCCTTAACCCAAGGTCTTAAACTCCTAACTCGGTACTTCCTAAGCTCGGTAATTCAGTCATCAGAGCGATACTTCGCTCTGATACCACTTTTTGTAACACCCCAACTACTAACAACACACTTAATAACGTATCGCAGCGGAAATCTCAACTCACAACATCACTTAACTCTTTGGTGTTACACGCCGTTAGCCACCCTCGTGGCTAACAAGGCTAACATACACATCGTACCGGTCTGACGGACTAAACTCCCGAGCAACTACACATTAATCCCGTTCCATGTCCAACATTCTTTATACACTTACATTACAACTGTATCGAGTATTTACTAACTCACGCCGACACAATTTCGGTCTTACTACACCTACAATACCCCCACATTTCACATGACTACCACATACAAACAACTACCCCCGTCCTACTCTCGAACGACTTCAGTTCCTTGTACCTGAAACAGGAAAAGAAGAAAAGGGTGGCCCCCAAGGGGCTCAGCACCTTTGCTGGTATGGTAATCCCGCAGCCGCGCATGCTACCGGGCCACGCGCAACTAATTGTCGTCTTAGCATGCGATTGATTTTATTTAAAACATGCACACATTACGCACATACATCATGCTTAAAAGCACACATCCGTTAAGAACACAAACACAAGGTTAGCATACACAACGTAACAACACATTTCACTTAATAACATACACAAACTTAATTCCATTCTTCTTAGAGAACATAAACTTTACTTAGGGAGTGCCGGGGGATATAAGCCCGAGCACAACATACATACATTTTCTTTACTTAGGTATGGCGGCCTCATATAGGACCGATCACACCTTGCACAATTTCCCCTAGCTCCAATAATGATGAGGTAGGTAAGCCTTGGTTAAGCTTGTGGGTGGTTGTAATTCAAGGAAGAAAAACAACCGTAACATAATAAAGAGGGAGTCGAAGTGAACTTAGGCATCAACACCCTACCAACATTAAACATGATTTCCCCCTACCCGATTGGAAGTTGGGTAGGTAAGCTTTGGCTAAGCTAATGGGAGGTCGTAATCCAATGAATGAAAACAACCCTAACATAACAGATGGGAGTTAATTCACATATATACATCAACTCCCAAACAATACGCGTGACCGGAACGACCGGATTCCTCACCATACATAACATATACATATTAGTTAAAGGTTCCTTTGGAACTTGTCACATACATACATCACATAGTGTTACTAACTCTGTTAGACACATAAGGGAAGTAACATCCCTTTTTAACAAACATGGATAACTGTATCCGATAACAACAACACACAAAACAAAGTCACATACATCACACATAGTCACAACATACACAAACGCACGGATAGCCGTAGTTAGAACGTTCCCGTGGGTTGGGACGTTTATTCCGAATACCGATCTCTTATGTGAACCTAAGGTCGGTAACTATTATTTAACACATAATTAGGGTTAAACGGTATCGAATTAATTACGCCACAATAATGAATTACTATAAACTCATTTCATGCTTTATCTTGCAAGGTGGCAAACACACAGAAAAACACATTGGCATACAAGCCGGTGTAATCCGGTAGGACACAGGTTGCAAGAAACCATACCTGTCACCAAGGTCCACTCTATTGTGTCCTCTTATATTCCTTGGATAATTCTCGGACAACTAGTAACATCACAATTGTTTCCATTAACATCGGGGTAATATAATTGTTTAACGACTAATGCGCCATAGTTAACCCCGTCATCCCGTTATACTTGATTTACTTTTGTGATCTAAGTTTACAACTCTCACACCAAACCTAACACTTGCTTACCCACTTTAAGGCCTTACATGTCACCAAACAAGGCCTAACATCACCTAAAACCATTACCATTCAATCCCCCATCATTAGGAGCCTTAAACAAATTTTTTTGTGTTTCTCTGGTATGGACCGCCCTCTGGGGCGGCCCCAGGGGCGGTCCACAACAGAAGCTACCCGTTTTTTCGTTTTCTGCATTTCTGTGCACTGGACCTCCCCACAGGGGCGGTCCAGAACAGAACCCATTTTAAAAAACCGTTTTTCTACACATTCTGAGCTCCAAATTCATCCAAATTTTTTTCCACTTATTCTACAATCTTTCCACATGTTTCCCACATGTTTAAACACCTTAAAACATGCATTAAACCTCTCCAACATTGGTTAAACCCTTACTCCAATTCTTGCTCAAATCCACAAATATCCATTCTTACATTTTGCACTTTGCACACTAGTGCACTTCTAACTTCCTCTTGCTAGTTTCCTACCCCCTTCCAACTCACTTAATACCCATTCCAAATCCTTTATAACCATTTGCAATAAGTATACTCAAGTTCTTCATTCATTATCTAGCTCCATTCAAAATCTGTTACAACATGGTTAATCACTCACAACTTCTACCAAAAACACACCTAGTTATTGTCTAGGTTATTCCTCTTCTTACACAACTAAGTCCTCAAATTCCTAGACAAATTTTGACATAGTCTCCCCTATATCTTTGACATTGCCCACACATTATCTCAGCTCACAATTTCCATATCAATTCACACACATTTATACACACTACAACAAAATATTTTTCCTGCACATACACATACATTACCCATGGTCTTCCCAAACTTTTAAACATCATTTAAAGACATCAAAACCGCTACATTACCTTTCCTCATTATACTACAACATATCTATTACTCATTACCATATACATTACTCACTTCAAATGCTTAAAAAAAACTGTTACATTACACTTTATAAAACTAGTTCAAGGTAAGCACAATACCTTGTCTTGCTAGTTTTCTTTCTTTCTTTCTCTCTTCTTTCTTTTCTCTTCTTCACCAACTTTGTAAATTATATTCTCTAACACTACAACCCATTGCTATACACACTTCAATACAAAATTCACCCTCACCATCTTTAAGCTTTAAGGTAAGTTTTAGGTTTAGAAATTTCATTACCTTGCAAGGGTGTAAGTGAAGCTTGGAATAGCTCAAGAACAATATTTCTACTCCACCAAAGAAGCCAAAATCGACTAGAATACAAAGCACCAACAAGGGTTAGCTTAAAATTTTGTTTTACCCACAAGGGCTAGAAAAAGATGAGGTTTCAAGAATATTTTTACCTCACAGTAACAAGGAGATGAAGGTGGTTCTAATGGTGGTCTTGAAGCTCCAAATGCAGCATACCCATGGAAACGAAAATGCTTGTTTTCGAATTTTGAAAAGAGGAATATGTTCTCCTTGATGAGGGGATTGCAATGGTATAAATTTGTAATTTTTGGTGAAGGTTTGATGGGTTAACAAGAGGAGAGAAGTTGGTGTTGTGTGGGTTTCTTCATTTCTCCATGGTTATCGGCCAAGGAAGAAGAAGAGACAAACAGAGAGTGTGAAGGAGGGGGTCTGTACGTGAGTGAGGGAATTGTGAGGGTAGGAGAGAGAGAATGTGAGATAGAGTAGTAAAGTAGTGGGTTACTTTTTGTTTTTTTTAATTGTTTGTCTTTTGTAAGTGAAAAGAGAATTAAAAAGGGTGTGTGAGAGAGCATGAAATCGGCTACACCCAGCACCCATTATGGGTTTTAAAATTCTATTTACAATATTGGACACACTAGTTTGGGTTATTTATGCTTTTACCCCACAACTTCCCGTTTTTGACAGTTTTTTACTATTTTCCCGTTTTACTGATTTTATTGGTTCTAAACCTTCACTAATATTTATTAATGACTATTTAGTTGACCAAAATTGTTACGAGTCTATTTGACCCGCTTAAAGTCACGTTTTCCCGGTTTCCTCGAAAAACACGCTTTAAGAGTCCATTAGCGTTTTAACGCGTTATTTGGATCCGTTTTTCTTCCGGATTTTTTTCCACATGTTCTTAGTGTGTAATTAAGGTATAAAAAATATATTTATAACCCTAGTGAAGGTTATATGCCTCTTAAAATAATTAAATACGCGTTTTCACGTTTTGACTTTTACGCATTTTCTTTTTCTTTTGGTTTTTTCTCTTCACCAATGATCTTAAGGACTTAATTAGCCTTAGAAAATCATAATTACATATTAATTACATATTAAGGTTTGGGGTATTTCAGAAATGATGTAGATTTATGTGTTTTTTTCTTATAATTAGTAAACAATGTGCGGTTTTTCCGGTTTTGGTGCGATATTAAACCGGTTAACCGCCGATTTTGATAAGATTTTATTGATTTTGGTATAATTCTAACCATTAACTATATAATTGTACATTTATTTTTGGTAAATCTAATGATTAACCATATAGTTTTATACTTATACTCAAAAAAATTAAAAAAATAAAAAATAAAATGCTTAAACGGTTTTTTCGGTTAACTGGATTCGTCAAAATCAATAACCGGAACCGGGAAACTAAACGGTTTCAGTTAACCGAACCGGCAAATGACTTCGGTTAACCGGGTTTCCGGTTTCGGTTTCACCGGTTCCGGTTCGGTTTGGCGGTTCCGGTTTTCCATGAACACCCCTATTTTGTGGTGTATTATTATTATTTATATGATGTATTTTAAATCTTATATAGTGAATCATATATTTTTTTAACATACCGATTTCAAAACAGATAATGAATCATTATTGTTTTGTAGTGTATTATTATTGTTGTATGGTGTATTTTAAATTGTATCTGGTGAATCAAGTATGGTCGATATTGAATAGATATATACATATAAAAAATATAAAATTTTAAAGTTGTCAAAACATATCCATGTCTGGTCTTGTTTTGAAGAGCTTGAATTTAGATGAAAAATGATATAATTTGTTTTTCATTTTGGACTTATATTTTAAAAGTTATAATCAATTGAAATTAATATAGTAAAAAGACAGCACAGTCAGCAAAACAGTCCAGTCAACTACTGACTAGACTGCCACATTAGCATTAGGTATGCCGCGTATAGTCCCGGTACGGACGCGCTGCATGATCGACATGCTGATTCATGAGATACCCTAAGATTTGATACCCACTAGATTACATATACCTCGAGGTTTCAAAACAATCAAAGATTAAATTTGAAATCATTTTTAAAAAATGAATAAAATTAATAAAAAAATAAATTTTAAATGTCAATGATTAAATAATACTCACTCCGTCCTGAATTGACCGTTCTGTTTACTATTTGGACGTGTCGTTTGACTTCAATATTTAACATAGAAGATAAAATAATTTAAAAATTTTAATTTTTGTATATGATTCCTTATATGATAAACTATATGTTACAAATTTTAGTTTTAAAAAATTATTTTATCTTATATGCTTAATATTGAAGTGGAAAAACGTGTCATAAAGCAAAGAGGATGGTCAATTTAGGACGGAGGGAGTAAAAAAAATAAACATAAATTATTAAAGTGTTATGTAGTGATGACTTAACAATTTCATATAGTATAAAAAACTCATTATTTAAAATTTAAAAAATAAAATATAAAAACCATAAAATATAATAACTTTTCTTGTGATTATTGATATAAAAAATATATATCTGTTAATAAATCTCTATAATTAATAAAGTTATAAATTATGTAACAATATATGCTTTTGTAAATAAATAAATTTTCTATTTTTAGTCCTTTCTATTTATTTTTAAAATTTTATATTTTTATTTATTTTTTAAAATTGAATTGATCTTTAATTACTTTTTGCTTATTTTGTTTATATTTGAATTTTTTAAAAATTGACCATAAACCTATATTTTATTGCGGGGGCATATGGTGGACATATAGTGCGAGGGTTGAAATACCCAGGAATTTTCAAGCTAGGAATAATATAGTATATGGTATGAGTGACATGTCTGAGATTAGGTGGCCCAGGGAATTAATCTTTCTTCTTAGAGTATTTCTGAATATTGGTAATATTGCTTTGATGGATTTAATTATATTTCGAATGCTATATGATATAATACTAATTTCCCCCTCTTAATTTCCCTAAGTTATTTAAACTCCGAAGTACTATTCTAGAATATTCTTTCCAACTTATTTTAAGTATTCAGAGTTCGAATTCTATTTGACTACTCAAATATTACTTTGTTAACTCTCCTTATTTCTTCTCTCAGTAATTATATTACTGGTATTATCTTTTATTCTTCTTACGAGTTGTTCTTCCCTTGTTAAAACCGTTAAATTATTTACAACACATCTTTTCTTTTCTAAATTATCTCCTTTCAAATAAATATTTATTAATTGATTCTTGATGTTGTTTCTCATTCTGATTTATTCCTTCTTGAATTTCTCCATCAGTTTTCTTTTACTGATCTCCCTAATTTATCGAGTTTTATCCTTTACAGATATTTTAAATTCCAAGAGTTAGAACTCCTTCTTAAATATTTTATTTGTATTTCCTTTTTAGCATAAGTCTTTAATTAGGTTATTCTCTTTTCATTATACAAATAATTCTATTTAAGGGTTGATATCTTTTCACTATTTCCCCATCCTCAATACGCCGTTCTTGCGTTTACAATCTGCTCTTTATTTTCACGTTCTTCTTCTTCTTCAAACCCTTGGTGTTTTTCTCGCTGATTCCGTCGAGGTCTGATTATTCCCTGGTGTCCAGTTGGTAGATTGTCGGGTAATGTATTCTACTTAGTTGTTTAGTTATTTATTCGTTGTTCGGTAAATTCTGATTGCTAATTTTGATTACCTAGACGCCGATTACATCGACGAGTGCTATCAATAGTCCGGAGCAGTTGGGCTCTTGAGGGTTTTGGTTGTTCCAGGTAAATTCTATGCTCAATGGATTTGACTGTGGTTTTGCGAAATATTGGAAAAGGGTTCGTTGTGTTTTATCTCGGTTGTGGTTTGAGGATTTGGAAGTTGGAAATTGAATTGAGATTGTGGAAATTCGATAATGGTTTTGGGGAGTCTTTCACAGGATATTATTATTGTTTGGGAGCCCATAGGTGCTCCCCATTGCTATTGTTTGCGCTGCACACATTGTTGCAGTTAAGCTCTATGATCTACTCTATGTTACTGCTGTTTCATAGGGGGTGTGCACACTTAAGGACTTAGGGTGAGGTGGTTGTTTGACGGTCCCATAGGTGACTGTCCTGGAATTGTGGTTTGGGGTCCCATAGGTGACCCCGTGTTCGGAATTGTGGTTATTACTTCCTGTTGAAAGCTCCCTACTGCGGTTTCGGTATTTATATGTTTTTCTGGAAATTCTTCAACTGTTCAGCAAATCTCCTCATCTGATTGTTAAAGGCAAATGTGTTCTGAAATGTATTTTACAGTTTGAGGTAGAATTTACTCAGTTTTTCTGATTTGTGCGATCCTTTCTGTGTTTCTGTCCATGTTTTATGATCGCAGGTGTGGATGACTAACTGTGGGGATCGGGACGGCGAATCACATAGTTTAGGGACCACATATTAATAAGGCGATGTTTTGAATTCCAGTGTCTAAGAGATGTTATTATGTTCTCAACTTTTATACATTAAATGCTTATTTTGCTTCCGCATAACTTGAAAGTTAACTTGTGTTTTTAGTGTTATTTAGTTCATTAGCCTGAGCACCCATGGGAATTGGGTGTGGCGGTAATGCCCTGGACGTTTTGAGATCCGCTGCTATGTTAAGGTTATGTTCATTTAGTTTTGGTTAACTGCGTTTATTGGTTTCTATGAATCGGTTTTATCAAGTTTGAGCTTCGTATTAAATATTTGGCAATGATCTTATCTGTTCAAAAGTTCCTCATGTTGTTATTGTGGTTTATGTGAGAGTTTTTAATGGTTTTTGGTTCCTGTTTACGTTTTTAGAACTGCACTTAAGGACCTGTCCGAACGTCCGTCCGGACATCTATGTTCGGACAGGCCCCGAAGGTTTTAGAAGCTTTTTGTTTTGGCGTGTCCGAACTTTGGTCCGAACTTTGATGTTCGGACACGCCACGTTATATTTCTCGGACTTTTCAAACTTACTTGTGTCCGAACTTCAAAGTCCGGACACAAGTTCGGACGCCTTTGGTTTTCAGGCCTTTTAACTCTCGACTTGTGTCCGAACATCAATGTCCGGACACAAGTTCGGACGTTTGGTTTTTCGCAGTCTGTTTCTTCGGCTTGTGTCCGAACTTACCATGTCCGGACACAAGTTCGGACCAGCTCTGTTTTGTCCTTTTAGGACTCGTTTGAAGTCCGTTTTTGATGCCGTTTACGCCATTAGATTTGTATTTTCCTAAGCTATGTTTTGGGGTAAAAATCCAGGGTGTTACAAGGGTAAAATGGGGATATGAAAAATATAATATATAAGAATTTGAACGAAGGGGCATCTCGTAATAAAATTGAATCCTCAGGGGTATTTCGTAATGAAAATGAAACATTGTGGATATCTCATTCAGTATCCCACTCATTCTCTCTCGCTGATGATAACAAACCTTTGTTTATCCTCCAACTGAACCTCCAGCTTCCTTATCTCTGCAAGAGCCATACGGTATGATGCCTTCACAATAGGCCTTGTGCCCGACATCAGATCGATGGAAAACTCAGCATCACGCACTGGTGGCATGCCTGGAAACTCTTTGGGATATAGATCTGGAAAGTCAGACACTACTGGAATGTCTAAGTCCATCTCCTCATCATGTCTCATATCCTGGACATAGCATAGGAAGACCTTCTCGCCCTTTCTCACCTCCTTCATCACTAACATGGCTGACATAATCTTGATGGAGGGTTCCTTCTGACTGCGGTATGAAACGGTCCTGACACTTAGGCTCTTGAGCAGTAGTCGGTGCTTTGCATGGTGTAATATGCCCTTATGCTGCTAAAGCCAATCCATACCGACTATAACATCAAACCCCAACTCCTCAAACTCCACTAACTCAATGGGAAAGTCCTCATTCTTTATACTGATTTGGAGTCCGCTATAGAATCCCATGCATCGCACTCGCTCTCGATGGAAGTGTGACTGGATAGTCTTAGAACGGCTCTGGGGCTACCTTCAGCTTCTTCGTGAATGAAGAGGACACGAAGGAATGAGAAGCCCCTGAATCGAACTGAAGCGATGCACCAATGCCATTTATAGAAAAGGTACCTGTGATTATTTGCTTTGTATTGGTATCACATTAATTCCTTCCTAAGTATTTTGATTTGTTACATGTCATACATGTGATGACGTTTCCCTTTTCCTTGGCTTGTTCGTTATCAAGGATATTCAAAATAGCTTCCTTTTCGAGTTCATATAATTACGAGATTGGAATGTATGCCCAAAAGAACACAAAAATGCCATTTTATTAAACTTACAAGATATTACATCCTCTGTGCATACATGAATCCTTTGAATTGAATCAATACTCCCTAAAAGTTAAGTTCAAACGTCCGGGTCGTATGTGAGTAGCATTGACTAATGCTGATGAAGCGGGTATTCTGCCTAATCTTCTTAATCCCATGATACACTAACCTCGACTCTCCACAAAAAATCAACACATCTTCCGACTTCAGAACAAGCTTAATAGCTAAATCCATCCTCTTCTGATCTCCATATAGGAACTCAGCATCATCACTAATGAAAAAAGACACTACAGGAATTCCCTCGGTGATTGTCTCGGGTGTCTCGTCACGATCTTGGTGCAATCCAAGACGTCCCTCTCTCTCATAGAAGTTTATAATACAAACATCAACACGTATATGAGGTATAGGGTTAAACTCACACTGCTCGGCGGTCTTAATCGCCTTCCTCACTAGGCTTCAAAATCCCTCAATGTATACTAGGTACTCGTACTCCATCCTTCACCCTCACCTCTTGACAGGTTCTAGTTTGAGGGTCCCAATCTCTCCCTAAGCACATCATGTGTAACTTCAGTTTCGACCCACTTGAGTATCCTAGAATGTAAAATCCTCCTAGTACCTTCCCGAAGGCTCTACAATCATCTATAATGGTAATTTTCTCATCAAGTGTTAGGAATTCCTTGAGTAGGATCATGCCCGTTCTAATGACTCGGCATATCTCGCCTGGATACTCCCAACTTTCGCTAATAGGCTTAGGTGATCTTGTATTTGAAAGGATAGGATAGTAGATATCAAAATTCCCTAAGATATGAAAGGTTTTCTAAGGTAAGTTTACTATTAGGTCCTACCCAGTGTACACATCATGGTGAAGATAAGCTTTTAACACACACTTTCATTCATGCATTTAGGTTAAGGTCATAAGATTACCTACACCGCACTGAGTGCTAGCCTCAGTGCCTGGGTGTCCCACAGAATTTAGGGTGCCTTTACCCTGACAGGCTTCCCTCGGCCCCGCTGGACCTCTCGAACCCGTAGAAGTCTACTTCACCTAGCCTTTTCGAGATGCTCTAGATCCACTCGCTGGAGTACTCGGGGTCCCTTTAGGTGGGTGGTATGACTTGCTCTCAGGGTTGGAGAAGCACTTGAATGCTCAATGACAGGTCTTCTTGCAGTAGCGGCACTCAACTGGCTGGCCGCTACAGTCCCAACCCGGGTGGTTCTTGTCGCAGCGCTTGCAGAAGAAGTAGCGCTGTGGCTGAGTAGTGCCTATTCACATCATACACTTGGATTACAAAAGGAAAGATTAAGGTATTGAAATACCCCGAACTTAAATATAGGGATTAAAATTAATCTAATACATAATTAAGGGTCTAGTGACGCCTAAGTAATATTGGTAAGGAAAATAAATCCAAAAGAAATAAAGAAACGCTTAAAAAGCGGGAAACGCTAAATAAGCGTTAAATAACCATAGGAGGTATGAAACCTTGGTTAGCGTATTGTAAGGATTCTAAAGGCTTAATTAAGTCTAAATAAATATGAGGGAACAAATCCCGAAGAAAACGGATCCTTAAAATGGATTAAAATCACTAACGAACCTTAAAGCGCGTTTTTCGAGGAAACCGGGAAAACGCGACTTTAAGCGGGTCAAATAGACTCGTAACAATTTGGTCAACAAAATAGTCACTAATAAATATTAGTGAAGCTTTAGAACCAATAAAATTAATTAAACGGGAAAATTCCGGAAAACGGGTACCGATTAGTGAAAACTGTAACAACCGGTAAGTTGCGGGGTAAGAGTGCAATTAAAGAAACTTAGTGTGTCCACTTAGAAAATAAAAAGCAAAAATCTGGTGTGTGTATGGGTGTGAGCCGGCCAGCTTGCCTCCCCCACTCTCTTTATTTCTTTGTTATGTGCTAAAAGACAAATAAATAAGTGGGCAAAAGCAAAAAGTGAGACTAGTCTCTCTCCTCCCTCATTCTCTCTTCCTCTCACGCATTCCCTCCCTCTCTTTCTCTATTTTCTGAATTCTCTCCTTCTACCCTGCGACAAGCATGGAGTTTTGAAGCCCCCATTTAACTCTCATCTTCTCTCCTCTCTTTGACCACTCAAATCTCCTCCAAACTCGACAAAAATTATACCGTTGTAATCCCCTCGCAAAGGAGAACATTTTCATCCTTTCAAAAATCCAAAAGCTCCACTTTCGATTTTATGGGTGTTCACCATTTGGAGATTTGAAGCCACCATTAGAAGCACCTTCACCTCCTTATCATCTTGAGGTAAAATGAAGTTCGAAAATCCATTGTTTCTAGCCCTCACTAGCATTTTAAGAATTTCCATGTTTTGAACTCTTGGCTCCTTGTTGCTTCAGCCGATTTTGGCTCCTTCTTGGGCTAGAAATCTTGTTCTCTTGCTAGTCAAGAACTCCATCTACTCATTGGAAGCTAACACTCTTTTCTAAACCCTAAAACCCATATTAAAAACTTAAATAATGTTAGGGTTAAATTTTTAGTATTGAATGGAGTATTCGTGTGTGGGTGATAACATTAGATTTGTTGAATACCTAAACCGGTAGAGAGAGAAGGAAGAAGCAAGAAGGAGAAAGAGAACTAGAAGGAGAAACAAGGTAAGAATGCTCTTCGGTGTAGCTTGGTATATATGTGCATGTAACAGTTTTTGGAAGATTAAAATGAGCATTGGAAATGGTAATGTACTAGTAGTGTAATGTGTAAGAGGATATGAATGTTTTAAGCCCTTAAAAGATATGTAAAACTCATTGAAAACGGATTGGGAATGATGAGTAGTGTGCAGGAATTTTAAGTGTTGTTTTAGTATTGGTATTGTATATGGGAGCTTGTATATTTTGGTTGTTGAAAACAGGTGAGAAAATATAGGTATGGATGAAAAACAAGGTGGTGAGTGTATAAAAATACAAGGGAGACTATGGCAAAATTTACCTAGGAATAGAACACTTAGTGTTAGAAACTAGGTGAAAAACTCATGTTGTAACAGATTTGGGTATGATTTGTTAATGGGATGTAACTAGGAAACGAATGGATGTATTTTGGGTACTAGGAGTAGCATTAGTTGAGGGAGTAATGGAGGTTAGAAGTTGAGTGTTAATGCAAATGAGGCTATGGAAGAGCCATAGGAATAATGGGAAGAAGAGAGGAAAAATCTGTAGCATTTGGAGAAGAACCAAAACAGTAACAAGGAGAAAATGTAACAGTGGAGTGTATTTCGTAACAGATTTTGGTAGAGTGGATTAGGCTAGTTTAAAGTGCTTAATCAATGCTAAACTATGCTAGATTAATGTAGGAATATTGGGGAAGAGATTGGTAGAAATTTGGAGTTGAAACAAGTTGGAAAATTTACATATTTGCAAAACCTGTAACTAGTCCGGGTTGCAAACCAAATGCAAACCCGGACTAGCACGAAAACTTGACAGAAACTTTTGCAAGGGAGTGGTCCGGGTTTCAAACCAAGATACTAACCCGGACCACCCCAAAATCATACCCGTAAGTTCTGAAACAAATTTTCCGGGTTGCAAAGTAGGATACAAACCCGGACAATGCAAAAATTTCACCCAAGAACAAATTACATTGTGGTCCGGGTTTGAAAGTAGGAAGTAAACCCGGACCATGTCAATTTTACACCCGCAGCTTTTCCAAACAACTGGTCCGGGTTTTAAACCAGGGTGTAAACCCGGACCATGCATATTTTCTAACCCGTAAGTTGTTCCAGTGGGGTGGTCCGGGTTTGTAACCCCGGACACTAACCCAGACCAACACAAAACTTGTACATGTGTTTTAAAGCTTAAGTAAGGATGGGTAAGGATGGGTAATGATAATATAAGATGATTAAGACATAATTAATGATGTTTAAAGGTCATTAAGACTATAAACAAGCTTAGGGAATAATTTTAAGTAAGTAACATAAGTAAATGTATTTGAATAATAAGGAATTAGTAAATGTATTTGAATAATAAGGAATTAGTAAGTAAACACTAGGAAACTGTAACAAAGTAATAAGTAAGGTTAATTATAGATGATTAACCACCCAAATGTATGTATATGCTAGGATTCGAATAGTTGAACACCGAAGAGGAGTCGGTGAGTCCGAAATCAATGGTGAAAGGTATGATTTCTTCATGCCCTGTATCCTAATCTGGTTACCCCGATTTGTGTGCTTATTTGACCACCTAAATAAGATAAATGCATGAATCGGACTATATTGCACTTACCTGTCCTTGACTTATGTGTGCTTGATATTTATTGTCTTGGGCACTAGTTTGTATAATTCATGAAATATATGAATGATGATGAATGGTATTCAAACCTCGTATTGTACTTGTGTAATGTATTGTACCTCGTATGTATGTGTATATGTATTGTATTATTGTGGCCTGGATGTTGACTTGTGCTAATTCCTAACTATCTAACCCTAACTTAAGTGAGTAAATTGGAATGAGTACAAGTACGATATGTTTCGGCCACGCGTGAGGATGAGGAGACACAGAGGGTTGATCCGATTCCTGGTTCGTAAGCTGGTCCACGGCCCAAATCCCTTAAGTGGGTAGCATCCTGGATTAGTGAACCAAGTAAAGCCTGGTGGTGGGACGGTGTAGTCCCTGCCCAGAGGCCATACCGGCTTAACATGAGTAAGAGTAAGAAAGTAAGTATGTATGAGTATGAGTATGAGATGTATGTGTATGTATGGAGTAAACGAGTAAAAGAGTAATCTCCACCCGATTAACCCGGGTGGACCATTGAAGCTAACAAGAACTGTACTTGTGTATGTAATAAGTATGTGTATTCGGAAGAAGGTAAGTATGTATCGGATGGTTATACCGGATTCCTTGTATGTAATAAAGTGTATGTATGTATGCTTGTGTAAGTATTATTGTATTGTGTATAAGAGCATGTATGCATGTATGTTTGAATGAAAATGAACTACATGTATTCGACGAAGTGGTCGGCGTACCCTCACTAGTACACGGGGTATGCGGTTATCATGCTCGGCGAAAGCTGACCCCTTCGGGGGACATTTTTTTAGTGTGCAGGTACCCGAAGCGAATATGGTCAAGGAAGAGACCGGAGACACACCCTTGTAATTGGGAGTAAGTAGTTTGTGAGGAACGGGTAGTAAGTAGTCTCGTAGTGAGTACGTATGAACTTTGAAGAGGTAGTATATTTGTATAAGGATCTTAGTAAACTCGGTATGTGGATTACAATGTATGGTATTTGAAGCATTGTATCGAATGAAAGAATGTAGCGTGTATTGGTGTATGAAATATATCTGGTAGATATGTAATACTCGGGATTCCGGTCCATCAGACCGATGCTGTATGTAGAAGTAGTAGCCTTGTTAGTCACGTGGGTGACTAACGGCATTGTATCACCCATTGTATGTAAGAATATCCGCTGCGTGTATCTGATATGTAAGAGATTGGACGGTAAGCACTGTATTAATGGTAGGGGTGTTACAAAAAGTGGTATCAGAGCGAAGTATCGCTCTGATGACTGGAAATACCGAGTTTAGGAATACCGAGTTAGGAATTAGAAGCTTAGGGCTAAGGGCTGAGTGTTAGCATTAGAGAGATGCTAGTTAGGAACTACCGGAGAGTACCGATACCTACAATACCAGACCCGCCCTCCACTAACCCCATTGTATAACTTGGGAAAGGACGCCAGAGAGAAGGAAAGTCCTCTCATACTCGGGGAAACCCGATCTGGCAGTTGTGAAGCAATCACACAGTAACAAGAACTGACATATGGTAGATCCCAAGAACTGGAAGATCCGGAAATGGAATCCGGTTGAACAACAATAACCGCACTTAATGGCGGTAGAATGAGCACTCCAACCATAAGGAGGCTACAACTTACAACAGCATGGGGCGACATGCTTAGCAGTCGCAGAACCTAGCTGAACAACCAGCAGCAGGAAAAGAAGCGCTAAACGTACAACGAAATGGTAAAGGTGGGACCCGAGACACAAGTCCGCGGGACAATAGTAATAGCCAAGCAGTACCACCAACGGTATACTAGCTGACTAAGGACATAGTCAGGAACGGTTAACTCCAAAAACCACAACGCCGAAGAGGTTACAATACCTGGCCAGCATAGCTTACACAGCTACAAGAACATCCACGGGATATAATCCGATAGGACTACAAGAGTAGTGCCTAAACAAGGTAGGCTCAGTAACCACCACAAATGTGTGGGAACGAGCCACAAGGAACGACGCAAAACCAAATAGAATGGGAGTCTCCAAGGATTGGAGAAACATCCCGATTATCAACAATCACGTCAAGATCATTAAGAAGCTACCTAAAGGAGCGAGTATACCAACTGCAGATCAACAAGATCAAGGGAAAGGTCAACAAGACTATTAAATACAAGCAGAAACCATACCAAGATTGGTATAGGATTATCCAAAAACCACCGATACGCGCACTTGCCAAGGCAAGTGCAGTAAAGACAGAGATATGTAAAGGAACACTAATACGTCACAAGTACATAGTAATGTACGGTGACAGTAACGAAACAACCACAGGATCAAACATCCTAAAACTGAAGGAATGGAACCTTGGAAAGGCCTAACGGCCGACCACTGTACTTAGAGCATACCAGTCATGGGAGGCTAGACTTGGTCAAGACCTCAAACATGGCTATGCCATGAGAGATTTCTTTTAACACTGGACCATTGTTTTAAAACCCAAATTTTCTTTTCAAAACCACAACCCTCTTTTAAAAACCCTTGGATTTTAAAACCAGACCAACAACATTATGGTGAGTATCATGGGATGATACAAGAGGAGTTGGCAACAGAATACTTCACCTAGGCGTGTGACGAACACTACGAGTATACCCGTTACGGGATGTGGGACAACCGCACTCCGAAGGAGCTTGCGGGCCCGACATATAGTTGGGTAAGTGGTACGTATCAACATGGTACCCCACGTATGTATACATGTAGTGTACGACACACGGGAAGTAGTCGACTCCGTTCTACGGACCATCAGTAAGTTCAACCCAGGACAGCTGGACACCTCAGAGAATCAAGCATAAGGGAACCCAGAGAATCCATCTGAAGATAAGGAATGAAGACTGGGAAGTGCAAAAAGCACAGACTAGTAATATAGACATTGGACATGTCACGAGGACGCCAACGAATACGTGAAAGCTGGAAGGTATACCCAGCTTAACACAATAAGGCAGTTGCCTAACGTGAACACCACAATGCTCAGCAAACGGGACAGAACTCCCAAGAGCGATCACCAAAATTACCACTAAATAAATCCATCATCGGAGAGGATATATAAACCTAGACTCAAGCACTAGGAGCAAGCGTAAACAGTCTACCCAAGGACGGGAGACGCCGTAACCCAAAAAGGGACGACTCAAGTACAATACCACAAGACGGTACAGTGGACAACATGTCATAAACATTAGCCGGATGTAACGGCACAGCTACCAACACCCAGGAGCGATCCTTGAAGGGTGTCTGCGGTAACAACAGTTGAACAAGCATAGTGATATGAGCACGGGAGCTAAAACGAACACTCGGTTAGGACACCGAAGGGATTTCACTTAACAGGAAATCCCTAAGATACTGAGAGACACTTATTAACACCATTTGCCTAAGAAGGTCTCCTATGAACGGAAGCGTGATGCCACGACTTACCATGGAGCCCAATATATACCTCCAACCTATGACGGTATACATGGGGTGGAAACGTGTATAAGCAGCTTGCAAAGAGCATAGCTTGCAGCAATATGGCTCTAAAGCCATAACCATGATGCGTTGTGTAACCTTAAAACGGTTGTAAAACCCCCACCATTACTAACAAGACTTGCAAGAAATATTGCCTCATACGACAAGAAATCACAACTGGACCATAAATTCAAACCCAACATTTTGAGTGGCTTGGAGTAATGGCCAACTCAATGTCACTGTCACTAGAGCATCAGCCTAGTATACAGTTGATGGAGTTCTTAATTACCGCCATGCCTTCCGTAGCAATGGTAGCACAGAGGCATGAGAATCATGATAATGCCAACATTGGCCTAGTCCATGCTTGGACACTACTAGAACCCAAGGGAAGGTACCCCTCGCAACCAAAGACCACCACGCGGTGATGATGTGAACCCTTAGAAAAGGCTTCCACCTACTATAACAGTAAAACCACGCAATAGATATTGCCAAGAGATGATGGGATAGGAAATGAGATTTCCAAACCATTACGACTTAAGGGAGTAAGCATACCATATACACCTAAACATGTGGTGGACCATTGCGTAAACACCAACATAGCAAACCTTGTCGTTAGACCTATGAGTGGAGACAAACCCCTCAACAAGAACCTTCACTCGTCAGTGATAGAAACCCTCCAATTGGAGAACGGGACCAGAAAACCCTTGAAGTTTCATGGGATGTCCTGGTAGTATACATACAAGCAAAACTACACAGCCAGAGCCTAAACCAATGCTCAGCACCGAAAGGCAATAATTAACAAAGCAGTTAATGGGAACACACATTGAACACCATGAATGATTAACGCTCAAGGAGCTTATGACCCGATGAGTTATCTCATCCTGGTCAACCAAGATACTTGGTGAATTATATCACAAATGATGAAATAATGTGAGGCAAGCCAACCTACACATGAAACCTAAACTGAAATAAAACATCCCCACAATGGGAAGATAGTAGTAGTGCGGTATGCTAAACAACCGTCATACACACGACATTGGAAACCCCAGGGTATTCATACCATAAGGGAATGGTGCCAATGACAATGGCTATGAGTGAAGAGAAACTGTCACCAGTAACAGAAACAGTAAAAACGATGTTGTATAATGAGTAAGAATGCGTGTGCAACAAGCGACCGCGGAGGAAGTAGCAGATGATGACACGGAGTAGTTAAGTACGAGATGATACACGAAAATATTCCTTCCTATCAATAAGTGACTTACTGCCAAGCGTTACGCCGTCTGCACTCTGTATGACTGAGTGTTTTGGTATTGCACTTGTGCAGCTAATGATCTGGAAATGGCTAGGGATATGGAGAATGTAAACCGTAGTAAACCTTTCTTTTCACCAACAAACATGGCACTAGCCAGTTAAGCAAGCTTAGCAACAAACCGTGCGACCTAAGGCCAAAGAAGCACGAAGAGTGTACAATACACTAACAATCACAAAGAGTGAATTCCAATGGAATAAAGAGTGGAAAGAGACTTAAGAAAGTCACTAGGACCGACGCATAGAAATGCAAGGTCATACAAGTAAAGGACACTTGTACTGAACCAGAAGAACTGGTATAATTCAGAAGCTATTGACAACAGAGGAAGCACTATAACTAAATAGTGGCTTAGCCTCGCCAACAATAAGTTGGAAGAACTTAGCGAATAATCGTGAGAGTACGGATAGTATGTATAATAGATTACCAGGAAGCTGGTTATAATCTAAACTCGTTGAGTTAAAAGGCGGTAAAAGAATACCACACTTGTTTGTAAACCTTATTCCCACAAAAGGGATAAAAAGGCGATGAGTAACACACCTATAAATACCAAAGAGTGAATTAAACACTAAGGCTATCAGGGTCGCGCAGCAGAAGCTAGTGGGCCCTAGCTGAGGAATGTAATACACCCAATAAGTATGCGAGATTGGCTATTAATGCCTTAAAGCCTAATAGGCTAGAACCAAATTGATTGTGAGTTAAATAAACTCATATAGGAATTCTTGGTGCAAAGACTAAACCATTGGTATGGTTAAGACCCCTTTGACCAGAGTATTGTATAGTATACCGTAGTGAAGCTAAACGCTTTAGATTGCCCAAATTGATTAAACCAATGTTTAATAATAATAACATATGGTAGATTACGTGGGCGTAATCCCTTTTAAGGGGGGTAGAGCGAAAACCGCTTAATGTAAGTTTTGTGAATAAACACATAAACCATAATGTGCATAGCACAAATGAGAATCAAATTGATGATTGATACTATGTTAAATAAACATAAGTATTCATTCATATTATAATTATGGTAACTAGGCATTAGACATGCAAATACCATAGGATGAATGTACCCATCTTGTAACACCAGTGTAAGAGTATTGGTAAAAAGAGTAATGAGTAGTGGACGCAGCTCCACAAGTATTGTAACCTTTGAAGAAGTAGTATGAAAGGAATGAGAGTAATTGAGGAATGAATTCTAGGAGTAATGTATTTGTAAGTAAGTTATTGGAAGTAAATTGAGAACAACTAAATTCTACAAGTATGGCAATTCCTAGTTAGAACATTTGAAACAATGGAGAGTGATGGATGGAAGTAGTGAAGGTTAATGAAATGAGCACTTAGGTATTGAATCTCGAAGAAAAGAATTTGGAAATAGAGTGAGGATGATTGATGGATTGAATCCATCCCTTGGAGATGCATGAATGACTAGGAAGAGTAAAAAGATAAAACATGAAATAATTGAATTAATTGCTTGTTTGAAACTGATGTGGGAAGTCGAACTTGATCCTGATCAGATCAAGGGAAACCGAACACAAATTGGAGTGGAGAGATAGTTCAACACTGGTGCTGATCACATCAGGGTCGAACGATTCTTGAAGCTCCCCTCAAGTGGTCACAAGAATCACACATAGGATAGAAGTAATGAATACAAATTGGAATTTGGAGTTGTATGCTTTAGGAAGATTTCTAATTAGTAGTTGTAGAAGACATTTTCTTAGACTGGAGAGTAAGTAATTGTTGGAAGTTATACCGGAGAAGATAGTAGTGTAGCATGTTATATTATTCCAAGGGCAACAGGACATAGAGGAGTCCTGTGTCGAGATGACCTGAGTGCCTACGGGACTGTGATGTGTATTGCATTGCTTTGGGGATAGCTTTGCACTGTATGTATGTATAAAGTTTGTAATGAGGAACCGAACGGTTGATAGTAATATGGATTGGAGTAATTATTGTAGATTGGTATGGTATGGAAAGGAGAAACATTGAGTAATGAATTTGGGAATTGTAAGGAGGAGGAATGTATGGCTTCGGTATTAGGCAAGTATAAATGAGTAAGTATAGAAATCCCATAACCGCGAACAACTTTGAGGACAAAGTTCTTAAGGGGGTAGATTGAAATACCCCGAACTTAAATATAGGGATTAAAATTAATCTAATACGTAATTAAGGGTCTAGTGACGCCTAAGTAATATTGGTAAGGAAAAATAAATCCAAAAGAAATAAAGAAACGCTTAAAAAGCGGGAAACACTAAATAAGCGTTAAATAACCATAGGAGGTATGAAACCTCGGTTAGCGTATTGTAAGGATTCTAAAGGCTTAATTAAGTCTAAATAAATATGAGGGAACAAATCCCGAAGAAAACGGATCCTTAAAATGGATTAAAATCACTAACGAACCTTAAAGCGCGTTTTTCGAGGAAACCGGGAAAACGCGACTTTAAGCGGGTCAAATAGACTCGTAACAATTTTGGTCAACAAAATAGTCACTAATAAATATTAGTGAAGCTTTAGAACCAATAAAATTAATTAAACGGGAAAATTCCGGAAAACGGGTACCGGTTAGTGAAAACTGTAACAACCGGTAAGTTGCGGGGTAAGAGTGCAATTAAAGAAACTTAGTGTGTCCACTTAGAAAATAAAAAGCAAAAATCTGGTGTGTGTATGGGTGTGAGCCGGCCAGCTTGCCTCCCCCACTCTCTTTATTTCTTTGTTATGTGCTAAAAGACAAATAAAATAAGTGGGCAAAAGCAAAAAGTGAGACTAGTCTCTCTCCTCCCTCATTCTCTCTTCCTCTCACGCATTCCCTCCCTCTCTTTCTCTATTTTCTGAATTCTCTCCTTCTACCCTGCGACAAGCATGGAGTTTTGAAGCCCCCATTTAACTCTCATCTTCTCTCCTCTCTTTGACCACTCAAATCTCCTCCAAACTCGACAAAAATTATACCGTTGTAATCCCCTCGCAAAGGAGAACATTTTCATCCTTTCAAAAATCCAAAAGCTCCACTTTCGATTTTATGGGTGTTCACCATTTGGAGATTTGAAGCCACCATTAGAAGCACCTTCACCTCCTTATCATCTTGAGGTAAAAAGAAGTTCGAAAATCCATTGTTTCTAGCCCTCACTAGCATTTTAAGAATTTCCATGTTTTGAACTCTTGGCTCCTTGTTGCTTCAGCCGATTTGGCTCCTTCTTGGGCTAGAAATCTTGTTCTCTTGCTAGTCAAGAACTCCATCTACTCATTGGAAGCTAACACTCTTTTCTAAACCCTAAAACCCATATTAAAAACTTAAATAATGTTAGGGTTAATTTTTAGTATTGAATGGTGTATTCGTGTGTGGGTGATAACATTAGATTTGTTGAATACCTAAACCGGTAGAGAGAGAGAAGGAAGAAGCAAGAAGGAGAAAGAGAACTAGAAGGAGAAACAAGGTAAGAATGCTCTTTGGTGTAGCTTGGTATATATGTGCATGTAACAGTTTTTGGAAGATTAAAATGAGCATTGGAAATGGTAATGTACTAGTAGTGTAATGTGTAAGAGGATATGAATGTTTTAAGCCCTTAAAAGATATGTAAAACTCATTGAAAACGGATTGGGAATGATGAGTAGTGTGCAGGAATTTTTAGTGTTGTTTTAGTATTGGTATTGTATATGGGAGCTTGTATATTTTGGTTGTTGAAAACAGGTGAGAAAATATAGGTATGGATGAAAACAAGGTGGTGAGTGTATAAAATACAAGGGAGACTATGGCAAAATTTACCTAGGAATAGAACACTTAGTGTGTTAGAAACTAGGTGAAAAACTCATGTTGTAACAGATTTGGGTATGATTTGTTAATGGGATGTAACTAGGAAACGAATGGATGTATTTTGGGTACTAGGAGTAGCATTAGTTGAGGGAGTAATGGAGGTTAGAAGTTGAGTGTAATGCAAATGAGGCTATGGAAGAGCCATAGGAATAATGGGAAGAAGAGAGGAAAATCTGTAGCATTTGGAGAAGAACCAAAACAGTAACAATGGAGAAAATGTAACAGTGGAGTGTATTTCGTAACAGATTTTGGTAGAGTGGATTAGGCTAGTTTAAAGTGCTTAATCAATGCTAAAATATGCTAGATTATATGTAGGAATATTGGGGAAGAGATTGGTAGAAATTTGGAGTTGAAACAAGTTGGAAAATTTACATATTTGCAAAACCTGTAACTAGTCCGGGTTGCAAACCAGAATGCAAACCCGGACTAGCATGAAAACTTGACAGAAACTTTTGCAAGGGAGTGGTCCGGGTTTCAAACCAAGATACTAACCCGGACCACCCCAAAATCATACCCGTAAGTTCTGAAACAAATTTGTCCGGGTTGCAAAGTAGGATACAAACCCGGACAATGCAAAAATTTCACCCAAGAACAAATTACATTGTGGTCCGGGTTTGAAAGTAGGAAGTAAACCCGGACCATGTCAATTTTACACACCGTAGCTTTTCCAAACAACTGGTCCGGGTTTTAAACCAGGGTGTAAACCCGGACCATGCATATTTCTAACCCGTAAGTTGTTCCAGTGGGGTGGTCCGGGTTTGTAACCCCGGACACTAACCCAGACCAACACAAAACTTGTACAGAAGGTGTTTTAAAGCTTAAGTAAGGATGGGTAAGGATGGGTAATGATAATATAAGATGATTAAGACATAATTAATGATGTTTAAAGGTCATTAAGACTATAAACAAGCTTAGGGAATAATTTTAAGTAAGTAACATAAGTAAATGTATTTGAATAATAAGGAATTAGTAAATGTATTTGAATAATAAGGAATTAGTAAGTAAACTAGGAAACTGTAACAAAGTAATAAGTAAGGTTAATTATATGATTAACCACCCAACTGTATGTATATGCTAGGATTCGAATAGTTGAACACCGAAGAGGAGTCGGTGAGTCCGAAATCAATGGTGAAAGGTATGATTTCTTCATGCCCTGTATCCTAATCTGGTTACCCCGATTTGTGTGCTTATTTGACCACCTAAATAAGATAAATGCATGAATCGGACTATATTGCACTTACCTGTGCTTGACTTATGTGTGCTTGATATTTATTGTCTTGGGCACTAGTTTGTATAATTCATGAAATATATGAATGATGATGAATGGTATTCGAACCTCGTATTGTACTTGTGTAATGTATTGTACCTCGTATGTATGTGTATATGTGTATTGTATTATTGTGGCCTGGATGTTGACTTGTGCTAATTCCTAACTATCTAACTCCTAACTTAAGTGAGTAAATTGGAATGAGTACAAGTCCGATATAGTTTCGGCCACGCGTGAGGATGAGGAGACACAAGAGGTTGGATCCGATTCCTGGTTCGTAAGCTGGTCCATGGCCCAAATCCCTTAAGTGGGTAGCATCCTGGATTAGTGAACCAAGTAAAGCCTGGTGGTGGGACGGTGTAGTCCCTGCCCAGAGGCCATACCGGCTTAACATGAGTAAGAGTAAGAAAGTAAGTATGTATGAGTATGAGTATGAGTATGTATGTGTATGTATGGAGTAAACGAGTAAAAGAGTAATCTCCACCCGATTAACCCGGGTGGACCAATGAAGCTAACAAGAACTGTACTTGTGTATGTAATAAGTATGTGTATTCGGAAGAAGGTAAGTATGTATCGGATGGTTATACCGGATTCCTTGTATGTAATAAAGTGTATGTATGTATGCTTGTGTAAGTATTATTGTATTGTGTATAAGAGCATGTATGCATGTATGTTTGAATGAAAATGAACTGCATGTATTCGACCAAGTGGTCGGCGTACCCTCACTAGTACGCGGGGTATGCGGTTATCATGCTCGGCGAAAGCTGACCCCTTCGGGGGACATTTTTTTAGTGTGCAGGTACCCGAAGCGAATATGGTCAAGGAAGAGACCGGAGACACACCCTTGTAATTGGGAGTAAGTAGTTTGTGAGGAACGGGTAGTAAGTAGTCTCGTAGTGAGTACGTATGAACTTTGAAGAGGTAGTATATTTGTATAAGGATCTTAGTAAACTCGGTATGTGGATTACAATGTATGGTATTTGAAGCATTGTATCGAATGAAAGAATGTAGCGTGTATTGGTGTATGAAATATATCTGGTAGATATGTAATACTCGGGATTCCGGTCCATCAGACCGATGCTGTATGTAGAAGTAGTAGCCTTGTTAGTCACGTGGGTGACTAACGGCATTGTATCACCCATTGTATGTAAGTAAATATCCGCTGCGTGTATCTGATATGTAAGGAGATTGGACGGTAAGCACTGTATTAATGGTAGGGGTGTTACAGGTATTTAATTACAACTGAGGATGAGGAGTAGGATATCATACCCTTAGGAGGTGCATATCTGAAATACCCCGAACTTGAATATAGGGATTAAAATTAATCTAATACGTATTTAAGGGCCCAATGGTACCTAATTAATACTAGTAAGGAAAATAAATCCAAAAGAATAAACTCTTAAAAAGCGGAAAACGCTAAATAAGTGTTAAATAACCATAGGAGGTATGAGACCTCGGTTAGAGTATTATATGGATTCTAAAGGTTTAATAAGACCTAATTAATATATGGGAACAACTCCCGAAGAAAACGGATCCAAATAATGTATTAAAACGCTAATAGAGCTTTAGAGCACGTTTTTTGAGAAAACCCGAAAACGTGACTCTAAGTGGTCAAAAAGACCCGTAAAAAACTATAAATCATTATAATAATTATTAAGCATTTATGGGAGCTTAGTAGTCAATAAAATAAGAAACAAGGAAATTCCGGAAAACGGGCCCGGTTAGCGAATAGTACCTAAACCGGGTAAAATAATGAGCGTTTTCTGTAAAATACGAAAAATGCTCCAAACAGTAGTAATATGGGGGCCGGGTTTTAATGGGTAAATTAACCCCTCACACACATGTAACTAGCTAATTAAATAAGAGAGCAAAAGCAAAAGTAATAAAGTAAAAGAATTACTTTATTCACTTTCCTCTCACTCTCACCTCACACTCACACTCACTCACCACTCTCTTTCCTCTCCCCTCCACCGATTTCTCCCCCTCTCTCCCTCTGGTTGGGCGATTTTGTAGAGCTTCAAGAAGCTCCCATGGCAACTCCACCTTCTACCTCATGCTCCATCCTCATGTAAGCTCCAAATCGAAAACAAATTATATATTTGAACTCCCCTCATCATCCTCTATCATTCCCTCTTTTCAAAATTCGAAAAGGATGAATTTCATCTCCATGGGTTTTCCCCATTTGAAGAGAAAAGCACACCATTATGGAGCTTGGGGTCTCCTCTTTCCAACAAGGTAAAAATCTACATGAAAAACTCATGTTTTCTTCACCTTCCTTCATAACTGATTTTTGCTCCATTTGTAATGCTCTATTTTTATCCCCTTTTGGAGCATAATATCAACCTTGCAATGGTGGTGGATTCGCCTTCTTGAACCAAGGGCTAAAACCCCTTCTAAAACTCTCCAAAGGTAAACCCTAGAAATTTCATTTCAAACACTTCAATGAATTGGCATTAATTTAAGGGTTAGTATATTAATTTTAGTGTTTTGTGTTCATTGGGTGATGGGAATGGAGTTTGGCAACTCCATTCCCCACATGGCCGATTTGGGCAAGAAAGGAAGAAGGAGGAAAATGAGAAAGAAAGAAGGAATTATAAGCTCAAGGTAAGAGCTCTTTACTAATGTTAAATTTTAGTGCATTAGAGTAATGGGAATGGGTAAACCAATCTAAAGAACCCAAATAATGTATTAGTAAGGTAATTGTGGAAGTTTGAGTAATTGTGCAATAGTATGTGAATTGTAGGCCTTGGAGCCAATGGTTGTGTATGAGTATTAGTATTGATGTTTGATGGAGTATTGGTGTATTGTGATGGATTTATATTTGCTTAATTGCTGGTAGGACCCTTGTAAGGGTGTGGCTAGTTTAGGGATGGATTTGGTGAGATTTGGTATGTGTGGCCTAGTAAGAAAAGTAGATGAACTATGGCCAATTTTGGTAGGAATATGTACATGTATGGATGACTTGGTAATTGGGAAAACCAAGGTGTGTGTTGGAGTTAGTAGAGATGTTTAGTAGCTATGGAATGGTAGTAGTAGTATGAGGAGTAAGAAGTACAAAATCTGTAGCAAAGTGTATTAATATGCATTGGAGAAGTTAGGAAAGATTAGTGTGCAAGAATTGGTAAAAAGAGTGTTGGACTTGGATATAGGTATTGTAATGGCTTGGAAATGTATTTGGAATGCTAATGGGGGCATTGGTTGAGAAGTACTGGATGGTAGAATGGAGTATGAAAATCTGTAGCATAAGAGGAAAGAAACTATTGTAAGTGTTGGAAGAAGTGAGAGAAATTGTGTATGTGGATTTAGAAATGAGTAAGGAATTTGGGGAACGAACTAAGGCAATTTGGAGGGCCTAAGTAGTGTCTAAACATGTGGGATTATATGTAAGAAGATTAGGGAAGTAATGGGTAAAAGATAGAACTGAAAACAGAAATAAAAATGCAAATACAAGGGCCGGAACGACCTTGGGACCGGACTTGCAAGGTCGGTCGAGCCCAGATTTACAAAGACGGGAAAGCTTCTGGAATGGACCGAACTTGCGACCGGACTTGCAAGTTCGGTCGGACTAGAAAATTCTCCCGTCTGTAACCTACTGGAATGGACCGACCTTGCGACCGGACTTGCAAGGTCGGTCGACTCAAAATTCGTCCGCCATGTAAGCTACTGGAACGGACCGACCTTGCGACCGGACTTGTAAGGTCGGTCGGGCTAAAAAAAAAATTCATCAGGTAACTCACTGGAATGGACCGACCTTGGGACCGGACTTGCAAGGTCGGCCGGCCCTGTAATTTCCCAGCGTATTATCCTACTGACTTCGACCGACCTTGGGACCGACCCTGGGTAAGGTCGGTCGAGTCAAACAAAAAAACTATAAGATTATGATAAGTATATATAATATGTATACCACCTATACATATGTACACTTATATGTAAGTAAACCATTGTTAAGTAATTAAAGTAAGTAAATAAAATGTAAGTAGAGGGTAAAAACTTAGAAAGTAAGAGTTGAGAAGCGTAAGGATAAACGAATTAAATTAATGATAGTTAGATTAATTGTTCGATTGTATGTAAATCATAGGATTTGATCTGTGAACACCGGAGGAACGTTGGGATACAAGTACAACGGTGAAAGGTATGATTTCTTCATGCCCTGTATCCTAATCTGGTTACCCCGATTGGTGTGCTTATTTGACCACCTAATAGGATAAATGCATGAATCGGATTATATTGCACTTACTTGTGCTTGTTTACATTGTTCTCGATATTTGTCTTGAACAATAGTTTGTATAATTCATGAAATATATGAATGATGATGATGTGTAATTGTACCTCGTAGTGTACTTGTGTATTGTATTGTATTTGTATGGATGTGTATATGAATAATGTATTTGTGTATGTGGTTGGATGTTGACTTCTACTAATTCCTAACTACCTAACTCCTAACTTAAGTGAGTAAATTGGAATGAGTAGACGTCCGATATAGCTTCGGCCACGCGTGAGGATGCGGAGTCACAAGAGGTTGGCTGCAATTCCTACTCTTAAGCTGGTCCGCGGCCCAAACCCCTTAAATGGGTAGCATCCCGGATTGGTGAGTCAAGTAAATCCCGGTGGTGGGACGGAGTAGTCCCCGGGCCGGAGGTCCCGACTTAACATGAGTAAGAGTAAGTAGTAAGTATGTATGAGTATGAGTATGAGTATGTATGCGTATGTATGGAGTAACGAGTAAAAGAGTAATCTCCACCCGATTAACCCGGGTGGACCAATGAAGCTAACAAGTATTGTATATTGTGTATGTAGTGAGTATGTGCAGTTCGGAAGAAGGTAAGTATGGGTTGGATGGTTTATATTGTATTCCTTGTATGTAACGAAGTGTGTGTATGTATGGATGCCTTGCGTAAGTATTGTAGTATTGTGTATGAAAGCATGTATGCATGATGTGTGAATAAACGAACTGCATGTATACGACCAAGTGGTCGGCGTACCCTCACTACTACGCGGGGTATGCGGTTATCATGCTCAGCGAAAGCTGACCACTTCGGGGGAACGTTTTTAGTGTGCAGGTACCCGGAACGGATGCGGTCAAGGTAAGAGACCAGGTGGCGAGCCTTTGTACTTAGAAAGTAAGTAGTTGTGAGGAATGGGTAGATGTAGACTCTTAGTGAGTAGTATGAACTTGGAAGAGATATTATAATTGTATAAGGATCCTAGTAGACTCGGTTAAGTATATTGTATTGTATGAATTATGGAGGAGTAAGTATTGAATGGAGCATTGTTGTATTTGATTGATGAATGGAGTGTGTATTATAGATGTGTAGTACTCGGGATTCTGGTCCATCAGACGATGTTGTATGTAGGAGTAGTAGCCTTGTTAGTCACGTGGGTGACTAACGGCATTGTATCACCCACTGCATGTAAGTATGTATCCGCTGCGTGTATCTGACGTGTAAGGAGATTGGACGGTAAGCATGGTATTAATGGTAGGGGTGTTACAAAAAGTGGTATCAGAGCGAAGTGTCGCTCTGATGACTGGAAATACCGAGTTTAGGAACGCCGAGTTAGGAATTAGAAGCTTAGGGCTAAGGGCTGAGAGTTAGCATTAGATATGCTAGTTAGGAACTACCGGTGAGTACCGGATACCTACAATACCAGTCCCGCCCGCCGCGAACCCCATTGTATAACTTGGGAAAGGACGCCAGAGAGAAGGAAAGTCCTCTCATACTCGGGGAAACCCGATCTGGCAGTTGTGAAGCAACCACACAGTAACAAGAACCGATATATGGTAAATTCCAAGGAGTGGAAGACCCGGGGATAGATCCCGGCTAAACAACAATACCCGCACTCAACAGCGGTTGAACGAGCACTCCAACCACGAGGAGGCTGCAACTTACAACAGCATGGGGCGACTGCTCAGCAGTCGCGAAACCTAGCTAGTCAACCAACAGCAGGAAAGAAGCACTCACCGTGCAACGGAATGGAAAAGGGAGCAGCAACGGAACCCGAGACACAAGTCTACGGGATAGTAATACTTGAATAATACCACCAACGGTATGCTAGCTGGCTAAGGACATAGTCGGAAGCGGTTAACTCCAGAATTACGACCATTAAGGTTGCAATACCTGGCCAATATAGCTCAGACCACTGCAAGCACAACCATGAGATATAATCCAACAGGACTACAAGAGTAGTACCTAAACAAGGAAGGCTCAGTAACCACCGTAAATGTGTGGGAACGAGTCACAAGGAACAACACTAACCAAATAGAACGGGAATCTCCACGGAATGGAGAAGTACCCAGATCTACGACAGCCACGTCTAGACCACCAAGAAGCTACCTAAGGGATCGAGTATACCAATTATAGATCAATAAGATCGAGGGAAGAGTCAACAAGACTAACAAATACGAGTGGAAACCATACCGTGATCGGTATAGGATTACTCAAAAACCAACAGTACCACGCACTTGCCACGGCAAGTGCAGTAAGGACAGGAGCATGTAGAGGAACACTAATACACCACAAGCACATAGTAATGTACTGAGACCGCAAAGAAGCGACTACCGGATCACGTATCCTAAAAACAGGAAGAATGGAACCTTGGAAAGGCCTAACGGCCTGACCCTTGTAATAAGGACATACCGGTCAGCAAGAAGCTGGACTTGGTCAAGACCTCAACATGGCTATGCCATGAAGAACATCTTTTAACACCGAGCTATTATTTTTCAAACCAAGTTTTCTTTCAAACCCACAAACCTTCTTTTAAAACCTTGGATTTTAAAAACCGAACCAACATAATTACGGTGAGTATCATAGAATGATACAAGAGGAGCTGACAATAGAATATTCACCTAGGCGTGTGACGAACACTACGGGTGTACCCAATTATGGGATGTGGGACAACCGCACTCTGAAGGAGCTTGCGGGCCTGACATATAGTTGGGTAAGTGGTAACGTATCAACATGGTACCCCACGTATGTATGCATGTAGTGTACGACACACGGGAAGTAGTCAACTCCGTTCTACGGATCATGGTGAACTCAAACCAAAACAGCTGGACACTCCAGACAATCAAGCATAAAGGAACTCAGAGAACCCATCTGAAAGTAAGGAATAAGAACTAGAAGTGCAAGGAGCACGAACTAGTAAGTATAGACATTTGATATGTCTCAAAGACGTTAACAAATACGTGATAGCTGGGAAATATACCCAGCCTAAGCACAGTAAGGCAGTTGCCTAACGTGAACACCACAATGCTCGACAAACGGGACAGAACTCCCAAGAGCAATCACAAGATTACCATAAAGTAAAATCCATCATTGAAGGGAATATTAAACCTAGTCTCAAACGCTAGGAACAAGTATAAACAGTCTACCCAAGAACGGGAGACGTTATAACCCAAAAAGGGACAACTCAAGTACGATACCACAAGACGGTACAGTGGACAACATATCATAAACATTAGCCGGATGTAACGGCATAATTTAACAACACCCAGGAGTAATCCTTGAGGGTGACTGGATTAACAACAGCCAAACAAAGCGTCAAGATAAGAATACAGGAGCTGGGACGAACACTCGGTTAAGACACCGAAGGGATTTCACTTGACAGGAAATACCCTAGTCTACAAAAGGCACTGATCAGCACCAGATTGCCTAAGAGTCTCCTATGAACGGAAGCGTGATGTCACGACTTACCACGGAGCCCAGCAATACCTCCAACCTATGGGGTATACATGGAGTGGAAACATGTACAAGCAGCTTGCAAGGAGCATAGCTCGCAGCAATAAGGCTCAGAAGCCGTAAACCAAATACGTTATATAAACTTAAATGGTTGCAAAACCTGCACCAGTTATTAGCAAGACGTACGAGAGGTATCGCCTCATACGACAAGAAATCAACAACTGGACCATCAATTCAAACCCAACTTGATGAGTGGCTTGAACTGATGGCTATCTCAATGTCACTGTCACTAGAGCATCAGCCTAGTATACAGTTGACGGAGTTCTTAATTACCGCCATGCCTTCTGTAGCAATGGTAGCACAGAGGCATAAGAATCATGATAATGCCAACATTGGCCTAGTCCACACTTGGACACTACGAGAAACCCAAGGGAAGGTACCCCTCGTTAGCCTAAGATCACCAATGTGGTAAAGATGTGAACCCTTAGAAAGGCTTCCATCTATTATAACGGAAAAGCACACACATATAGATATTGCCAAGGGGAGATGGAATAAGGAAATGAGATTTCCAAACCGCTATGACCTAAGGAGTAAGCATACTCCGTATGCACCCAAGCATGTGGTGAACCATTGTGTAAATACTAACATAGCAAACTTGTCATAAGACCTATGAGTGGAAACAAGCCTCTCAACAAGAAATTTCATTTACCAATGACAGAGTACTCTTCAATTGGAGAACGGGACCAGAAAACCCTTGAAGCTTCATGGGATATCCCGGTGATGTACATACAAGTAGAACTACACAGCTAGAGCCTATAACCAATGCTCAGCACTGGAAGACAATAACTGTCAAACAATCTATGAGAATACACATTGAACACCATAAATGACTAACACTCAAGAGAGCTTATAACCCGATGAGTTACCTCATCCTTGCTCGATCAAGTTAGTGGGCAAACTAGATCATGAACGAGGAAGTAATGTGAGGTAAGCTAACCTTCACACGAAACCTAAATTGAAATAAAATATCCCCACAATGGGAAGATGGTAACATTGCGGTATGCTGCAACAACCGTTATACATATGACCTAGGAACCTCCTAGCGTATTTACACCATAAGGAAATGGTGCCAATGACAACGTCACTAAGTAAAAAGGAACTACCACAGTAACAGAAACAGTAAAGATAATGTTGCACAATGAGTAAGAATACGGTGCGCAACAAGCGACCGCTATGAGGAAGTAGCAGCTAACAACACGGAGTATAAGTATGAAATGACAGGAAGAAATATTCCTTCCTATCACATAAGTGACTTACTGTCAAGCGTTTACGCCTCTGCACTCTGTATGACTGAGTGTTTTGGTATTGCACTTGTGCAGCTAATGATCTAATGGGATGGCTAAGGATATGGAGAATGTAAACCGTAGTAAACCCTTCTTTTCACCAACGAATATGACATAAGCCAGTTAAGCAAGCTTGGGAACAGACCGTGTGGCCTAAGGCCAAAGAAGCACGAAGAGTGTGAAACACACTAACACTCACAAATGCGAATTCCAATAGAATAAAAAGGTGAAAGGAGACTTTAGAAAGTCACTAGGACCGACGCATATCAATGCAAGGTCATACAAGTAAAGAACACTTGTACTGAACCAGAAGAACTGGTGTAATCTGGAAGCTATTGACAATAGAGGAAGCACAATAACTAAATAGTGGCTTAGCCTCCCAAAAATAAGTTGGAAGAACATAGCGAATAATCGTGAGAGTATGGATAATATGTATAATAGATTACCAGGAAGCTGGTTATAGTCTAAACTCGTTGAGTTCAAAGGCGGTAAAAGAATACCATACTTGTTTGTAAACCTTATTCCCACAATAAAGGGATAGAAAGGCGATGAGTAACACATCTATATTAACCAAAGAGTGGACTAAGCACTAAGGTTATCAGGGTCGCGCAGCAGAAGCTAGTGGGCCCTAGCTAAGGAATGTAATACACCCAGTAAGTATGCAAGATTGGCTATTAATGCCTTAAAGCCTAATAGGCTAGAACCAAATTGATTTTGAGTTAAATAAACTCATATAGGAATTATTGGTACAAGGACTGAACCATTGGTATGGTTAAGACCCTTGGACCTGAGTACATTAGATAATGAACCGTAATGAAGCTAAAATGCTTCAAAACGCCCGAACTTAGTAAACCGATGTTCGATATTAACATATGGGAGATTACGTGGGTGTAATCCCTTTTAAGGGGTAGAGCAAAACCGCTTAATGTAAGTTTTGTGAATAAAACACATAAACCATAATGTGCATAGACAATGAGAACCAAATTGATGATTGATACTATGTTAAATAAACATAAGTACTCATTCATATTGTAATTATGGTAACTAGACATTAGCATGCAAATACCATAGGAGGAATACACTCATCTTGTAACACCAATGTAAGAGTATTAGTAAAAGAAAAGTAATGAGTAGTGGACGGAGCTCCACAAGTATTGTAGCCTTTGAAGAAGTAGTACGAAATGAATGAGGATAGTAGATGAATGAAGTTTTGAGTAGTGGAATTGTATGTAAAATATTTGAAGCAATTGAAGTCAACTAAATCTTATAAGTATAGTATTCCTTAGTTAGAATATTGGAGATGATGGTGAGTAATGGATGGAAGTAGTGAAGGTTGATGAAATGAGCATTAGGATTGAACCATGGAGTAAAGCATTTGGGAAGTATAGTGTGACGATTGATGGACTGATTCCATCCTTTGGGGATGTATGAATTCGTAATTAATGACTAGAAAGAGTAAAAAGATAGAAAATGAAAACAATTAAATTATTTGTTTGATTGAATCTGATGTGGGAAGTCAACTTGATCCTGATCAGATCAAGGGAAACCGAACACAAATTGGAGTGGAAAGATAGTTCAACACTGGTGCTGATCACATCAGGGTCGAACGATTCTTGAAGCTCCCCTCACTTGGTCACAAGAATCACGCATAGGATAGAAGTAATGAATGTAACTTGGAACTTGGAGTTGGATGCTTTAGAAAGATTTCTAATTAGTTGTTGGGAAGGATTTTCCTTAGACTGAGAGTAAGGATTTGGCTAGAAGCTTATACCGGAGAAGATAGTAGTGTAGCAGGTTGTATTATTCCAAGGGCAGCGGGACATAGAGGAGTCCTGTGTCTAGATGACCTGAGTGCCTGCGGGATTGTAATGTGTATTGCATTGCTTTGGGGATAGCTTTGCACTGTATGTATGTATAAATTTTGTAATAAGGAACCGAATGGTTGGTAGTAATGCAGATTGGAGTAACTATAGTACATTGGTATGGTATGGTATGTAGAGACCCCGAGTAATGGATTTGGGAATGGTAAGGGGGAAGAAGGTATGGCTTTGGTATTAGACACGTAAGAATGAGTAAGCATTGTAAACCTAGAACCTCAAACAACTTTGAGGACAAAGTTCTTAAGGGGGGTACATTGAAATACCCCGAACTTGAATATAGGGATTAAAATTAATCTAATACGTATTTAAGGGCCTAATGGTACCTAATTAATACTAGTAAGGAAAAATAAATCCAAAGAATAAATAAACTCTTAAAAAGCGGAAAACGCTAAATAAGCGTTAAATAACCATAGGAGGTATGAGACCTCGGTTAGAGTATTATATGGATTCTAAAGGTTTAATAAGACCTAATTAATATATGGGAACAACTCCCAAAGAAAACAGATCCAAATAATGTATTAAAACGCTAATAGAGCTTTAGAGCACGTTTTTCGAGAAAACCCGAAAACGTGACTCTAAGTGGTCAAACAGACCCGTAAAAACTATAAATCATTAAATAATAATTATTAAGCATTTATGGGAGCTTAGTAGTCAATAAAATAAGAAACGAGGAAATTCCGGAAAACGGGCCCAGTAGCGAATAGTACCTAAACCGGGTAAAATAATGAGCGTTTTCTGTAAAAGACGAAAAACGCTCCAAACAGTAGTATAATGGGGGCCGGGTTTTAATGGGTAAATTAACCCCTCACACACACATGTAACTAGCTAATTAAATAAGAGAGCAAAAGCAAAAGTAATAAAGTAAAAGAATTACTTTATTCACTCTCCTCTCACCTCACTCTCACAACTCACTCACCACTCTCTTTCCTCTCCCCCTCCACCGATTTCTCCCTCCTCTCTCCCTCTGGTTGAGCGATTTTGTAGAGCTTCAAGAAGCTCCCATGGCAACTCCACCTTCTACCTCATGCTCCATCCTCATGTAAGCTCCAAATCGAAAACAAATTACATATTTGAACTCCCCTCGTCATCCTCTATCATTCCCTCTTTTCAAAATTCGAAAAGGATGAATTTCATCTCCATGGGTTTTCCCCATTTGAAGAGAAACACACCATTATGGAGCTTGGGGTCTCCTCTTTCCAACAAGGTAAAAATCTACATGAAAAACTCATGTTTTATTCACCTTCCTTCATAACCGATTTTTGCTCCATTTGTAATGCTCTATTTTTCTCTCTCCTTGGAGCATAATATCAACCTTGCAATGGTGGTGGATTCGCCTTCTTGAACCAAGGGCTAAAACCCCTTCTAAAACTCTCCAAAGGTAAACCCTAGAAATTTCATTTCAAACACTTCAATGAATTGGCATTAATTTAAGGGTTAGTATATTAATTTTAGTGTTTTGTGTTCATTGGGTGATGGGAATGGAGTTTGGCAACTCCATTCCCCACATGGCCGATTTGGGCAAGAAAGGAAGAAGGAGGAGAAATGAGAAAGAAAGAAGGAATTATAAGCTCAAGGTAAGAGCTCTTTACTAATGTTAAATTTTAGTGCATTAGAGTAATGAGAATGGGTAAACCAATCTAAGAACCCAATAATGCATTAGTAAGGTAATTGTGGAAGTTTGAGTAATTGTGCAATAGTATTGAATTGTAGGCCTTGGAGCCAAATGGTTGTGTATGAGTATTAGTATTGATGTTTGATGGAGTATTGGTGTATTGGGATGGATTTATATTTGCTTAATTGCTGGTAGGACCCTTGTATGGGTGTGGCTAGTTTAGGGATGGATTTGGTGAGATTTGGTATGTGTGGCCAAGTAAGAAAAGTAGATGAACTATGGCCAAATTTTGGTAGGAATATGTACATGTATGGATGACTTGGTAATTGGGAAAACCAAGGTGTGTGTTGGAGTTAGTAGAGATGTTTAGTAGCTATGGAATGGTAGTAGTAGTATGAAGAGTAAGAAGTGCAAAATCTGTAGCAAAGTGTATTAATATGCATTGGAGAAGTTAGGAAAGATTAGTGTGCAAGAATTGGTAAAAAGAGTGTTGGACTTGGATATAGGTATTGCAATGGCTTGGAAATGTATTTGGAATGCTAATGGGGGCATTGGTTGAGAAGTACTGGATGGTAGAATGGAGTATGAAAATCTGTAGCATAAGAGGAAAGAAAACTATTGTAAGTGTTGGAAGAAAGTGAGAGAAATTGTGTATGTGGATTTAGAAATGAGTAAGGAATTTGGGGAACGAACTAAGGCAATTTGGAGGGCCTAAGTAGTGTCTAAACATGTGGGATTATATGTAAGAGATTGGGGAAGTAATGGGTAAAAGATAGAACTGAAACAAAAAAAATGCAAATACTGGGCCGGACGACCTTGGGACCGGACTTGCAAGGTCGGTCGAGCCCAGATTTACAAAGACGGGAAAGCTTCTGGAATGGACCGAACTTGCGACCGACTTGCAAGTTCGGTCGGACCAGAAAATTCTCCCGTCTGTAACCTACTGGAATGGACCAACCTTGCGACTGGACTTGCAAGGTCGGTCGACTCAAAATTCGTCCGCCATGTAAGCTACTGGAACGGACGGACCTTGCGACCGGACTTGTAAGGTCGGTCGGGCTAAAAAAAAATTCATCAGGTAACTCACTGGAATGGACCGACCTTGGGACCGGACTTGCAAGGTCGGTCGGCCCTGTAATTTCCCAGCGTATTATCCTACTGACTTCGACCGACCTTGGGACCGACCCTGGGTAAGGTCGGTCGAGTCAAACAAAAAAACAAAAACTATAAGATTATGATATATCTATTATATAGATGTATACCACCTATACATATGTACACATATATGTAAGTAAACCATTGTTAAGTAATTAAAAGTAAGTAAATAAAATGTAAGTATAGGAATGTAAAAACTTAGAAAGTAAGAGTTGAGAAGCGTAAGGATAAACGAATTAAATTAATGATAGTTAGATTAATTGTTCGATTGTATGTAAATCATAGGATTTGATCTGTGAACACCGGAGGAACTTGGGATACAAGTACAACGGTGAAAGGTATGATTTCTTCATGCCCTGTATCCTAATCTGGTTACCCCGATTGGTGTGCTTATTTGACCACCTAATAGGATAAATGCATGAATCGGATTATATTGCACTTACTTGTGCTTGTTTACATTGTTCTCGATATTTGTCTTGAACAATAGTTTGTATAATTCATGAAATATATGAATGATGATGTGTAATTGTACCTCGTAGTGTACTTGTGTATTGTATTGTATTTGTATGGATGTGTATATGAATAATGTATTTGTGTATGTGGTTGGATGTTGACTTCTACTAATTCCTAACTACCTAACTCCTAACTTAAGTGAGTAAATTGGAATGAGTAGAAGTCCGATATAGCTTCGGCCACGCGTGAGGATGCGGAGTCACAAGAGGTTGGCTACAATTCCTGACTCTTAAGCTGGTCCGCGGCCCGAACCCCTTAAATGGGTAGCATCCCGGATTGGTGAGTCAAGTAAATCCCGGTGGTGGGACGGAGTAGTCCCCGGGCCGGAGGTCCCGACGACTTAACATGAGTAAGAGTAAGAGTAAGTAAGTATGTATGAGTATGAGTATGAGTATGTATGCGTATGTATGGAGTAACGAGTAAAAGAGTAATCTCCACCCGATTAACCCGGGTGGACCAATGAAGCTAACAAGTATTGTATATTGTGTATGTAGTGAGTATGTGCAGTTCGGAAGAAGGTAAGTATGGGTTGGATGGTTTTATTGTATTCCTTGTATGTAACGAAGTGTGTGTATGTATGGATGCCTTGCGTAAGTATTGTAGTATTGTGTATGAAAGCATGTATGCATGATTGTGAATAAACGAACTGCATGTATACGACCAAGTGGTCGGCGTACCCTCACTATACGCGGGTATGCGGTTATCATGCTCAGCGAAAGCTGACCACTTCGGGGGAACGTTTTTAGTGTGCAGGTACCCGGAACGGATGCGGTCAAGGTAAGAGACCAGGTGGCGAGCCTTTGTACTTAGAAAGTAAGTAGTTGTGAGGAATGGGTAGATGTAGACTCTTAGTGAGTATGTATGAACTTGGAAGAGATATTATAATTGTATAAGGATCCTAGTAGACTCGGTTAAGTATATTGTATTGTATGAATTATGGAGGAGTAAGTATTGAATGGAGCATTGTTGTATTTGATTGATGAATGGAGTGTGTATTATAGATGTGTAGTACTCGGGATTCCGGTCCATCAGACCGATGCTGTATGTAGGAGTAGTAGCCTTGTTAGTCACGTGGGTGACTAACGGCATTGTATCACCCACTGCATGTAAGTATGTATCCGCTGTGTGTATCTGACGTGTAAGGAGATTGGACGGTAAGCATGGTATTAATGGTAGGGGTATTACAATATCTGATGGGCTGAGCATCCATTACGGAGGAGGTCAACCGAGGAACCTGCTCCTTTCCCTTCCGACTATGGCGGCTCTGCTACCCCTTCTTCGATCTGAAGAATTTCCTGTTACCGGTTTATGTCAGTAACCTTTTCTAAATAATTTGAGTAAGGTAAGGTAAATTATTATAGTTGTCTCTCTTACCTTCCCCTCTCATTGCTCTCTCCCTTAGTCGATCCCTCATCCTCCTTCTCATTCTCTAAGACTTTGTGCTTCTTTCCAAGCGTCTCGTCTTGGGTATGGAGCACCATCTCAGTCTTAGAAGCAGCATTGTAGCATTCCTGTAACTTTACAAGTAAGTTCCATGAAACTAGAGTAGTTTTTAGATAACAAAGTGTTAGGTCTTTCGTTTATATACCTGAACGGTGTGATAGTCGAGTGCGCTCATCGCTACCTGGATATGGAAGGATAGGCCTCCCTGAAACTTCTACACTCTCACACAGTCTTGGACTAGTCGACTCTCAGGAGAAACTCAGAAGGTCGATGAACCTAGCATAGTATAGATCCATAGAAAACCTCCCCTGGATCACGTTCTCAAACTCCTGTCGCTTCTTCTTCTTTTTCTTCTTTAGATGAGCTGGGTAGTACTTGTTTCTGAGCAGCTCTACATAGTCTACCCAAGTTAAACCGTCTGTGCCCAACTGTTGGTCATTGACCAGTCTCCACCAAGTACTAGCTGCATCCTTTTGGTAGTAGGCTGCAATCACAATCTTCCAATCGTCAGGGACTTGTAGCACCTCGTACGTCTTCTCCAGCTCTACGATTTACTTCTCTAGAGCTACTGGATTTGGCTCTCTAGAGAAGACAGGTACGCGCGTCTCAGACACGCTCTTATCTAGTTCATCTCTCTGCGCACGGGTTGGCAATGGGTGGGGTTCTATTGGCGGTTCTCCAGTGGAACTCCTAGATGAGTCAGGACAATCGCCACAATCTCGGCGACATTCGGGATATCTCCTCCACCGGCCTGCCACATCCCTCACAAGCCTTCTTCCCCTACATCTTCCATACATCTGTAAGGAAGGTATATTAGATTATAGCTCAGTAATCTACTACACTTGCAATCATTCCAAGTTCAAAGTGTCTTCTCGGATAATACTTGCATGTATTCTATATTCCTAGGAGTTTCCTAGGTATGAACCTCACACGCGGTTTCTCACACACCCAAATCTGATGCTCATAGTTTTACTGCTATCTCCAGTCATCAGAGCGTAAAAACGCTCTAATACCACTTTTGTAACACCCCTACTTCGTAATCATACCTTAATCATGTCCGTGCGAAAAATCAATTAAACTTAAGTAGTGAAAAAAAATAACTTAACTAACAACGGTGTTACCACCGCCGTTACTCACCCATGAAAGTAAAAGACATACTAATACATATACAATACAACACGTGTGACAACCAAGATAGCTTAATAAAAATACAACACAACTATATACCCCAAAAGTATAACCCGAAAGACGTTATACCGCTATTTAACGACCCAGAACTCTGATATCGATCTTTGGCTACGCACATGTAAACATTGTTATTGTATGAGATCAGGCAACTGCTAAGTATGTCATTACGTAACCGCCATGCAACCTTAGATAACCTTAGACCCTCCTTAAGCTAATCGGTCATAGTTACACATGTGGTTCCATTTCATGCATTCCAATTTCCATAAACATAATGTAATAGCATAACATAAAAACATTCTAGTAATTCATCAAGCATCATAGTCATAACATTCACACATAACTCATTCACACAAATAAATCCAATAATCACGTTTCAAGGTAATAAACGCTAATGGCCAAATAATGATCTCAAGGTCTTAACTATAATGTTGAGAAAGAACAAAACTCCCTCATCTTAGCCATGGCCAAAATTCCTTCATGGGGGCATTAATTTTTTCACAACTTTCTTCAAAACTCAAAAAAAGCTTAACTCAAAAGCAAGTAATAAAGCCAAAATACAAGTTAAACATGGAGATTAGGAAGATTTTACTCTCTACCTTGAATAGCAAAAATGGTGTAGTGGGAGACTCAATTTGAACTACTCTTGCTCAAAGGAGAGAAATCATCCCCTAACTTCAAGCAAAGCCCTCACGTTGGCCAAGGAACTTTTAAAATTTAGGAGGAGAGCAAGCCAAGACCTTCGTGTTGGAGAGGGAAATTTGGCTTGAAAAAATAAAAGGGAAGGAAAGCTTACGGTTGGAAAGAAGAGGATAGGGAAAGGAAAGTGAAGTGGGAGAGAGGGAATGAAAAAAGAATGACTTTTAAAACTTACTTTTGCTCCTTGTCTCTTTTCGAAAAATTTTCCCATTTATGCCACATAAGCAAACCTTAAATCTTTCTTTTCACATCTTAAAACAAGTTGGGTCCCCACCAAGGTATACCCAAACTGGCACTATTTAGTTTTTTAACTAAAACACTTAAAATTCAATTGACAAAAGTTTGGATTTTAGTCTACTTTTTTTTCCACATGAATCACTAATTAAATCTAACTAAATCGATGTTTAGTTAAAACTCAATTACGAGTCTTCTTAATGTGGGTATCATCTCTTGCAACAAATGAATGGTTCTTGAGGCTGGGAAGACTTGGCGAGGAACCTTTAAGGCATCTTTGTCAAGGTTGTGCTTTTAGGCATTATATATTCTTAACCAAAGACACGTTGAATCCATCAAAGATTTAGGTCCTATTCGTCCATGATGTTTTCACTTTTCAGGAAATATAGGTGACAGGTGTTGGTTTGTGATTGGAGTCAGGTTACCCACATGTATACTTGGAAGAGTGTTATTATCTAACCATGATGACACATTACAGCAAACATGACATTTGCTGCATTCATTCGCTGCAGTCGAATGAAGCCTAAGGAAAATCTTATGACCGTTTGCGTGGATGGTTCCACCAAGGCCAAAGACATCCGCTATGCGCCAGAGGCATCTTTGTGCAGAAGGCCATGGAATTGGCCCATCTCTACACCATAAAATGTAATGATATTTAAACTCCCATTGGTTTTATTCCTTCACAGTTTAGAGTGACAACACCGTAGCGTAAGTTCATCCCTCGGCTAATTGCTGAGTGTAATTGAGAAGGCCAGGGCTGCCTTGTTTTTGCAGTGTGGATTTTTCAAGGCTTCTTGTGATCTCCTCCGGGAGCAAGGTAAGTCTCTTGATCTCGGGATCCACGTCTAGAAGTTCCAACCGTGCCATTTGAGTGTTGGCATGCATAATATGAAATAAGTTCCTAAAAACAACAAAGAGCACATGCAATGGAAAAATGTAAGAGAAAAAAACTACAAAGCTATTAAAAGTAATACAAACAAAATTATTCTGCAATTGGAAGTATAAATAGAAATGAAAAAAAAATGAAAACTAAAGCATAATAAAAGCTAAAAATCAAATTCGCTGGATAAATAAACAAATACATGTGACAAATTCTCGAAAAGGGTGCCAAAAAGAGTTAATGCGTAATGTAACACCTCAACTCATAAAGCCACACTTATCTCATAAACCTCCATTCACTATAATAACTCTGCAGCGCATTTCTTACAATATTTGGGTGTTACCGGCGTTAGTCACCCACGTGACCAACTAGGCATACTAAAATCTTCAAGATCTAGCTACGGTCTGATGGACCCGAATATACCGAACAATAGTACTTACAAGCCTTATTCATTTACATACAATCTTACAATCTCCTTACATCCTATACAACTTACTAACATCTCAAAATACCATAGAGTGTACATGCACAACTCGTAGGCCACACTTAAACCCGTAATACATCTACCCCATCTTACTCTCATGACATTCGCCTTCTGACGTTCACCTGCGAAATAAAAACAGCCCCCAAAGGGGGTCAGCAAAATGCTGGTACGATCCTCTCAGGCGCCCAAGCTACGTGGCTACGACGACTAATTGTCGATAGCATGGAGGTTGATTAGATGCACCACATAATAGAAACGTGCAATAAACAACAAGCAAAATATGAACAATCAAAGTTCAAAACACAATGAACGACTTAAATGCGTTCCCTTAATTAGTGAGTCAATTATTTACTCTCCTAAAGTTATGTTTCCTCTTAATCTTAGTCCAACCTTTTATCTTACCTCAATCTTAATCCTTATCTTAGTCTTAGAAAACAAAACCATTCTTCAAATAGAAAAAATATCTCAAATATCTCAGTTCTTATCTCAATTAAGTCAATCGTTCTTTAATTAGAATGGTTGTTCCTTAATTCATTGTTTATCTGTTGGGTCACGTAACCCTAACCAATGAGTTATCAGCTTCATTGGTTTACATAAACAATATTTGTGAGAATTAGTTGGGCATTTAGGTAGATCCCACCACACCATCTCAGTATGCCTCCCTCCTAAAACAAGAAGTCCGAGGAGGTCGAGTCTATATGTCGACTCTAGGCGACGAGTCCGAAGACAAGTCATATTTGGAAGACGGTATTTGATAAGGATACCAACTTTCCCCAATACACATGTGCCGGTACCATTCCGGATTCCTCACTCCCCCCCCACGTTCTAGTTAGTAGAAGGTCTCAAGTTAATGTTTGTTAGTTAACCTCTTTCGGTTACTAAGAAAACAATATTTGGGAGTGTTCCTTAATCTCACACAATTCTTTACTAAACTTTAGTTAGTAAGTTCTCACGGTAAGTTGTGTTAGTTTTCAAACATCACAAAACAATACAATAAACATAATATTCCGGTTGCATGCTTTATCTTGTTTAGTGGGCACACAAAAACAAATAACATACAAGCCGAGGGACACCTTGTTAGCAAGCAGGTCACAAGAAAACCATACCGTACACCTGGAGATTGGCTAGCTCTTAAAACGATGCTCGTCTAACCCGTCGAACACCTCCGACTATCTAGATCCTATAACATAGTAGCCGGGTTAATAACTTAATTATCCTAAACATTTCGTTACCATATGTAACTCTCTTAATTAAACTTCCAACTATATACACATGCGTATATTTATATATAAGTCCTCAGAAGTCTATATATCTAAATATATATATACATACATATTTAACAACATCGTATCAACTCTAAAAATAAACCTTTCTAACTTTAATAGTTATATTCAATTAATTGTATCATTCCAACCTCTAATTAATTGTTCCAGAGCTCTAATCCTTCAATTACATATATACACGTATTTGCACATCTATATACATATAATTTCATAAACTCCAATGTTAACTATTATGTACACACACGTATACATATCTTATACAGATATGTTCCCACCGATTTAATGTTACAAGAACATATATGTTCATACTCTCCTAACCTTCAATCGACCAATATTTATATACCTATATGCGTATATAAATTCTCATATGTGCACTACAACCTTAATTCCTCTACTAATTTTTGTAGGACAGATTGCTTAACCATAATGGTCCGTCACTCAATCAAGTTACTAAAAGTTATTAGTCTCATCAATTCCAATGTATAAGTCTAAGTTCTCATATAAATAACATCAACTTTAACACTTATAAATTAATTCCAATTTTTAAAAACAATTTCTTAGTTATTTTACTCCATCAATTGTTCCCTTACTAATATGTTAATTCCATTTGCAATTACCAATATAATACTTAATTATTCAAAATTGGTCCACCACAATATTCTAATTCCTTTTCTTTCCTAGTTTGGACTTAAGCCCCTTTATAAAGACCTAATCAATTGACTAGGAATCAAGTTTAAACCCAATTCAATTTTGACCATATACAATTTCAACTTAATTAGAATTCCCAATCTAACCTAATCTCAATTCTGACCGGATTCCTAGTTTGACCAAATTAAATTTCCATCCGTTCCCAAAGTGACGAGTTTTAGAAACTACAAATCACCTAAATTTAATTTCATTATCTTTTTACCAAATTATCTTCTTACCCATAATTTTCCAGAAATTACAGAACCACCCCAAACATCATCAACTTACCATTTCACCCCTAGTTTAATCATATTTACAATTTTAACCTTTAATTTATCATATTTACAATCATGCCCAATCTTAATTTACCAATTTCAGATTTACTCAAATTTGAATCAGATTCCCTACATCATCGATTTTCTCCCAATTTCGAAAAGCCCCCAATATCATATTCAAAACCCTATTATTTTTTTTTCAATAGAAACCCAAATCGATCCCAAGAACTTAATTTCCCTTACAATCAATTTGATTTTTGCCACCAGAATCACTCTTCAATATTTTTGAAACCCCAAATCCTTAATCCGAACAGCACAATTCGATTCCAAAATCAGAAAACCCTAGTTTCTAATTTTCGCAACAAAAACAACATCATTTGCAGATTCAAGTCCATATACAACAGTCCAGTGTTATACAGAATTTCGAAACCACACAGCAACACAATCGCACAAGATTTAGCTAGATTTGTACAAAATTTTCGCAAGTAGAAATCGGCCCCTAATGGCGCCGAAAGTCAGAGGGAAAGGAGGGACGATTTCTGTCCTAAACTACCTCAAATCTAACAACACCAAGTCAAAATGAAACAAAATAAAAACCGACTGATGTACACCTTGCAGATTCCCAAAAGTAATGGCTCTAACTCCGACCGCCTTCCTCGGACCCGTCCGCGCCGCGTCCTTCCTCAGTTACGCCGCTTCTTGTTTCCGCATCGTTCGCCAGCAGGGTTGTGAATTACCGTGAGAAGGAGAAGGAATGGAGGAATGAAGAGAGCCGTTGGTTCGCCAGGTTAGGGTTGCAAATGGAGAAGGAATTTGAGAAGTAGAAGAACAGAATACGAGAGAAGAGAACAAAGAGAGGCGGTGTGTATGTTCCTTGTCGTTAGTTAGGGTTGTAATTCTACCGTGAATTGAAGGGGAAGGGGTATGAGATGAGTTGGGCTAGTATTTTTATTTTTCTTGGGGTTGATTCAATGGGTGGGCTGGTATTGCCAGCGAATGGGAATAACTGGGCCGGCCCAGTCTAGTTGGGCGGGTCGGCCCACAACTTTTTTTTTTTAATAATGTTACACATGTAATGTCGTTTGAACTCGTTTTAGACCTGTTTTTCGTGTCGTCTGTGACATCATGTCCTATTTAACGAGACGAACCATTTTATGATTCCAAATTTATAGTTTAAGACGATAACAATTATTGTTATTTATAAATTTAATTAATTATAATTTAATTCCTAATTGTTTGCGTTTCACCATTTTAGGCGAAAACGCGACGTCTTTTATTCTGACTGTTTAACCAATTTTCAAATGCCTCTAAAATTACCCAAAGAATATTATAAGGTGTCCACGACCTCGTTTTCACTTCTCAAATATTCGTGACACATTTTTTTTGAGGTAAAACGATTAGTTTTATTTTCATTTATATTTCTTGTTTTTTTCTCTAAACCTCCTTAACGTCGTTTTAGGTTTAATTTGTGTTTCCTAACGACTTTTAAGGTTTAATCAAATATTATATTATTCCCTTTTACTAATTTAAGGGTATTTATTCCTTAATCTCTCATTAATTACTTTTATTTAATTAATTCATGGTTAATTAAAGTAATTAAGGTTTGGGATATTTCAATCTACCCCCTTAAAAGAACTTTGTCCCCAAAGTTCTCATGCATCTTATATCATTAGAGTACACAGGTAACTTCATACCATAGATCATATAGATCATGTTTATGTATATATAAACCTACAGACTCATATGGTCTGTCATATATGTATACTACAAATACCACACAACATGCTTAAGCATGTATAGCACTCAAAATTCCTTTTGTTCCTTTTGAAGATTAAAAAACAATCATATAACTTTTGTCGTACTCTCTCATGTCACCGGTCCGAAGACAAAGGCACATTCGTCCTCGACTTCATGAGCAAGAATACAAAACTACTCTGTTCTCCCCATGTCACCGGTCCAAAGACAAAGGCTCATGCGTCCTCGACTTCATGGGCGAGACTCAGTAAAAAGGAAATCCTTTTTACGAGGTCAAGTTAGGGATAATTCCCTCTATTTGAAAATACAATCAACTCCAATTTCGTTTTATCCTAATGCCTCTATTCTTAGCGTGATTTAATTGTGACCACTGGAAGAGAGTTTCAGGAATCATCCAACCCTGATCTGATCAGCATCAGTGTTGAACTATCCCTCCACCCCAATTTGTGTTCGGTTTCCCTTGATCCCTAGAAAATTAAGTTCCACCTCCCACGTCATTTTCAAACATCAGATAATTCACTCATTTCCAATTTTCTATCTTTTTAGTCTTTCTAGTCGTAATCAATACATCTCCAAAGTGTGGACTCAGTCCATCAAACATCCCCAATTCATCTCTTAGTACTTGCCTCAGGACTTAAATTCCTACTAAGTTCTATATCAGTCTCATACCAACTCTCACCATCTTATACCTCATAGCATTACTATTTCCTACCTCATACCCATATCAAATAATATCTCATAGTGTTATCTATTCTTATCTCACACATACTTTCATACCGACTCATTACTCATATATTCCTTTTTCCTTAAGTCTCCTTAATCCTCTTCACTAACTCTATTAACTTGTACTCACACCGGAGTTAACAAGATAGGTACTTAATACATATGGCATTCGCATCTTCTGTGCGCAATAACCATAATTGATCTCAAAAATGTTATGTAAAACAAATTCTCAAATTCTTTTGTGCTATGCACACCGTAGTTTACGTACTCAGTACATAACATACACTAAGTGGTTTTCGCTCTACCCCCTTAAAATGGATTACGCCCACGTAATCAACATTATATCATCCTTGAACATAGGTTCAAGATGTCTAATTTTCACTAAGCATTCTGGCTTCCATGCCATCTATCTCACTCATAATTCGATCAGAGGGTCATAACTATGTTAATGGCTTAGTCTCTGAATCGAGGATTCTTAACGGTACTTTTATACCAGTTTCTTAACTTAGTTTGTTCTAATCTCAAAGGTACTGATCTGCTAGCTTCCGCTGCGCAACTCTGATAATCTTAAGCTTAACTACGTTTCTTATGCTTTTATAGTATTGTATATCCTCACGCTGCATTCTTATAACTTAGTACTAAAGGTCTCTTAATGGACACGTGTTATCTTTATATATACACGACCTTAATGAGTTGTACTTTGTATAGCTCATTTTCTCTGAGGATTTAACATTCACGTTCTTAGTGCTCTCTCAACATGATTCTTAATATGAAACTACTGTTTAGTGCTTATTGTGCTTTACAGTTTAATCTCTAACGTCTTAAGACATGTTCAATGTCTGTATAACAATCCATGCTCTTCGCACTCCATAGTCCTTATTATGTTCTCTGATTCCTTTGTGTTTGTTGGTTCAACTGAATTTCTTCCCTTTGACTGTTTGTGGTAGTAGTTGCTCTTGTCTGCTCTTGCGTCGTTGACCGTGGTACGGAGTCGACTACTTCCCATGTGCTTACACCACTCGTCTACATGCATGGGGGTACCATACTGGTACATTACTACTTACCCGACCAACTCATAAATGAGTCTGTCTGGCCTGCAAACCCCTGTGGGGTGCAGTCGTCCCACATCTCATTTTAGTAAACTCGTAGTGTCCGTCACTCGTTTAGCTATTGCTAATTATGAAGTATTTTGGTGTCGATCTCCTCTTTCATTGTTCCGTAATAACACTTATTGTTCTTCTTGAACTTAATCAAGGGAAATTCATTTACTATGTTCTTGGGTATGGTATGCTCTAGCTCCTTTCTGGACTCGATCCTTTTGTGACTGAGGTCTCTTTCCACAGAGCCTATTATGTTGTTTCTCATGTTTGATCTACTAGGAATGCACTTCCAGTTCCTTAAGGAATGGCAGGGTGCTTCCTATGAAATCATACCTCACATGGTCTAGACTACTGGCGTCAACGCATAGTTCGTCTACCATCTCGTTTTCCTCACTTATATTGGTTTCAGCTCATAATTCTTATTGCCACAGTGTCAGTATTTTACGGTTTATATTTACTGGTCACTTTGCTGTGCATCATGACTTCATTCATTCATACAAATAATGTCCTATGGCATCTGCTACCATGGTAGCTCACCTTTATTCTGTTACTCATTGGTGGTGCAACTCCTCAATCGTTTCTCTAACATCTCGTCTTATATTCTATCCCTCATGGTGTAACCACACTGGGAGTTCTCCAAATTTGGGTGTATGGCGGTTGTCGTACCGTGCCATAAGATCGTATCTCCTAATGTAAAGAGGTTTTGCTTCCATTTTGGGTTCACAAGTTGGTTAGTCTCTCTCACATTCTTCCATCCTTTATGATGTTATTTACCAAGTAATTTAACTGGT